>CM060173.1:26020031-26535031 GCA_030549775.1 Tamarix chinensis | reverse complement strand
TAGCACTTAGTACAGGGACAGTAGGAGTGAACCGATCTAGTACTAAGTGTGGCGGTAATGCCCTTGAGTTTACGGTTTTATCTTTCCGCTTCCGCTAAAACCTTTTAATTAAACGAAAATTTTCAGTCGTAAATTTGGGAGTGTTACAAGTTGGTATCAGAGCGTTGGTCCTCAAAACATAATTTATTTTACAAGTTTTACTTGATTTCAAGTGTTTTCATACCTTAGTGAAACCCTTTTGTTTTAATGATTTTGAGTCCGGGCTACAGTGAGGAACGCAAGGGTAGATTAGGGGTTTTCCCAAGAAGGGAGGAAGCAGTGTGTCATGATTATTGTGAACTGGTGGGTTCGCTTCTAACCTCACATTTTTTTTGAAGCAACTTCCAATGATGTCAAATGGCCATATAGGATGTTTGGAGGAGGCCTTTGAGGCTTTCATGGAATTTGTTTAGCGCCAACACCCCCACCATCTAGAGGGCGCCAGTGAAGATTAGCTTCGGAGGGTTACCGAGCACCACCCTCCTATGTACTCCGGCGAGAAGGACCATGTGGTCCTCAAGGGGTGGATCCAAGATGTGGATCGCACCTTTGAGGCGGTGGATTTCCCTACAGCTCGAAAGCCTAGCATAGTTGCCTTCTTCTTAAGAGGCATGGCAGACGCCTGGTGGGTAGAGCACCGAGCCCGGGTTGGTCCCCCGGCAAATTGGGAGGCGTTCAAGGCTGCTCTTCATTCCAGATTCTACCCGGAGAGCCTAAAGAGGGACAAGCTTCAAGAATTTATGCAGCTCACCCAAGGGTCGATGACAGTGCGACAGTATTACGCTCACTTCACCGAGCTGCTACGTTTTGCCCCTGAGATTGCTGCTAACGACTCAACAGTGGTGTTTCAGTTTGAGTAGGGGATGAACTTTGGTATCCGTAGAATGATGGGCGTAGAACCGTTCACTGATCTCGCTACAATCTATGAGCGCGCTTGCCTCACTGTCACCTTAGTCCAAGAGCAGGCCAGAATCCTCGGGAAGAGGAAACCCGAGGGACATAGTTCAGGGGGTAGAACCCATCCACGGATAGAGGAGCTGAGGAGACCCCCACTAAGAGACTATAGTAGGGGCCATGGTTCCCCGGGAGGATTCTCATTCATATGTTGTGGCCATAGTCACCCCGGCCGAGATTGTAGAGGAAGACTTATCTCATGCTTGAACTGTGGCAAACGGGGCCATAGAGCATTCAAGTGTCGAGGATAGCCACGTGCTCAGCAGTACTAGCCTCAACAGGCACCACAGAGGGAAGCCTTGGTGCCCCATTAGCAAGCTTACCCACAATACCTCCGGGCATCACTCCCGCAGCACTACCACCAAGCACCTGCCCTAGCCGGTGCCACAACTAGAGAGGTCCAAGAAAGGCCTCAAGGACCCAGACCTTTTCCTTAGAAGGGAGGCTAGTCAGGTGGGCGCCTGAATTTGATTAGCCAGGCGAAGGTTGATCACCAGCTAGAC
This sequence comes from Tamarix chinensis, assembly GCA_030549775.1. Taxonomy (NCBI): domain Eukaryota; kingdom Viridiplantae; phylum Streptophyta; class Magnoliopsida; order Caryophyllales; family Tamaricaceae; genus Tamarix; species Tamarix chinensis. The sequence goes on along the minus strand of CM060173.1, from coordinate 26,533,535 downwards.
TTCATCACTAGTATGTTCACTATCTACTCTTTGACGTCGCATGTTTTGTTTGATTTGGGAGCCACCTTGTCCTGTATTCTTCTGCTGATGTTGCTAAGGCTATACTGTCACCTGCTGCTAAGATAGAATTATCTGTGATGCTTCCCTCCAATGTTAAAGTGGAGTGTAGTCAGTTGTTTCTGATGTGGCCTTAGTCATAGACGGGGTAGAGTTCCTAGTGGACTTGGTCGGGTGGAATTGAAGGATTTCAACATGATTTTGAGAAGAACATGCGTAAAGCGCACCCAGAACTCTTTGCTACAGGTCCAACCATTCCTTAGTAACCTTTTCTTTAAGGGGGTAGTTGGGATGATTACTGATGTAAGAATAGTTCCCTATCCAAGTAGAATATATTAACCTTAACCCTAGGGAATCGCAGGTGACTTCAGGAATGAAGTCTTTCTTTAAGGGGGTAGTGATGAAATACCCCAAAACCCTAATTTAGGGAATCATGGCCAAATAAGAAATTATTAGGAAGATTAATTAAATAAACTATTTTCTTTTTATTATTATGGAGTTAATTAAGGTAAATCTAGGAAAAATTATAAATAATTTTAAATAGGAAAAAAATTGAGTATTTTTCTAATTAAAATAGAATTTAAGGAAATTCTTTCAAAATCCCTAAATTAGCCTAAAAAGAGAATTTAATTATTATTTTTAAGATTTATATTTTATTAAATATCTCAAATTACCCAAAATACATTTGATTAAGCTAATCCACCTTTTCCTTTCTTTTCCTTTTTCTTTTTTCCTTTTTCCCCCTCTTTTTCCTTTTCTTTCCTTTCCTTCTCTTCCTTTTTTCTCTTTTTCCTCCGACTTGGGTCGGCCCACTGGCCCAACTTCTCCCTCCCCCTGCGCGGCCCAGCCTCCCCGTGCCACTCCTTCCCTCTCTCTACCGGTTTGACCCTTCTTTTTTTTCTTTCTTTCTTCTTTTTCGCTAGACCGCTGGTCCAGCCCCCTCCTCTCCCACCTGTGTCGTCTTCAACCTCCAGCGCGCACCTGTAGCCCGAAATCAGTGCCGGAAAAGCCTGCACCAACCACACTGCCCACTCCGGCCATTCCTCCCCTCTCTTCCCCATTGACTTACCTGCCATTTCAACAGGTCCATTCCGCCCCTTTCCTGTGTGCCATTCCTCCTGCCCGACAAGACATGGCCTACACACGTAGACCTGCGCTAGCCATTCTCACCGGACAGAGACTCATAACCCTTTCCCCTCTACTCTGCCACTCATCCTTATCGTTTTCCCCCTCCGATCGGCCTATAAATAGCCTCGAAGGCTGCCATAATCAGGTTTGGATTTTGGCAGCCCAGAAAACCGACCCCGCAACCACCGCCTGTTCATCTCTTTATCCCTCCGCCGTCGGCCGTCTTCGCCACCTACTCCGGCCACCAAAATGCTCCCTAAACTGCCCTCTACACAACCGAGCCACCAACCTTCCTTGCCTTGCCCTGCACGAGCCACCCTGGCCGTGCGAAGTTGCCTTTTTCTTTTCCCTTGATAGCATTTTTGGCCATATACTTTATGGACCCTTAGTTTCATAGTATTTCTTTTTTTGTAAGTTGATTATTATGTACTCAGAGTTGTATCACCAAAATCTTATCTATGCTTATGAATTTCCTGTTATTTTCTTGTTTAACTTGCCAATGTTTTACCTTGTACTTAATATGAGAATGGTATGAACACCAGATTCATATTAATTATGGTGGTAAAATATTATTATTTTATGTTTAGCTTTTGTAAAAATTAAAATTTTTCAATTGAAAATTTTAGGGTGTTACATGAATGATCAGTCAAAAAATCTTACTTATGGGTGACTGACTTGTAGTTCCCCCATATTTTAATACTTGAAAATTTTATTTTGTGGAAGCACTAATCACAAAATAATAGGTGTTACGATCACACTTAATATAAGCCTAGTATAATATACCATTCTTATACTCAATGCTAAAGTTAAAATTTTACTTTGCTTATATTATTAACTACAACATAAAAACAAAATAGAGACTGAATTACATATTAACATTATCCTAATGGTACAAAAGATGAAGCAAAAATGTTACAGCCTAATAAGAGAAAGAAATATAAAAGGGGACATAAGAGTCTAAGGGTCCATAAAGTATATGGCCTAAAACATTTCCCCTTTTTTCTTTTCTTTTTCCCTCGAGCCATCCTAGGCCTTATCCCCCTTCTTTCTTTTCTTTTTCCTTAGGCCATCCCAACTGCCCTTTCTTCTTCTCCTCCTTCTCTATCGTGCAACCGGCCTACTCCCCTCTACTTTCTCTTTTTCCCCGCGAGGCCTAGCCTCCCCCTCTCCTTTATCCCAACCTACGCCCAGACCAAACATGCCTCAAGCCCCCTATACATGCCTCTCCTTCTCTTGCACGTAATCTAGACCTCTACACACTTGTGACGCTACCTCCCCTTCCTGACCAGAAACCCCTGCACCACCACCCTCCTACCCGTCCTTTTCTTTTCCTTTTCTAGCCTTGTAGCCTTCTTGATCTCCTCCTTTGCATGCTCCTTCCTTCCAAATTCACCCCTTCTTCTTATTCTTCTTCTTCTTCTTCTTCTTCTTCTTCTTCTTCTTCTTCTTCTTCTTCTTCTTCTTCTTCTTCTTCTTCTTCTTCTTCTTCTTCTTCTTCTTCTTCTTCTTCTTCTTCTTCTTCTTCTTCTTCTTCTTCTTCTTCTTCTTCTTCTTCTTCTTCTTCTTCTTCTTCTTCTTCTTCTTCTTCTTCCTCCTCCTCCTCCTGGAACTGTCAATTCTTCCCCTCCACTATCCACTATCCCTACAACATCCACCTCTACCGCATTTGCCACCAGCTCCTCCACCTCGCAGCTCCTTGCATAACCCCAAGAAACCAATGCCCCAACCTCTCCTACAGCCCTGCCTCCTTTCCTTCTCTCCCCTTTGACACCCCACCCACCTCTCTTCAACCACCCCTCTCTTCCCTCCATTTCCTCCACCACTACAACTCCTTCTAGCTGCCTACTGCTAGCTACAACTACCTCAACCTCCACTCCTATAATATTACTCGCAACCACCCCAACAATACCTACCCTTTCCTCCTTCTCCTCATATTATTCCCCTTTCTTCTTATCTTTTCCCTTCTCTACACCACTTCTCCCTATAGGCTGCACCGCCACCTCCACTACCTTCGAGCTACCTATGTCACACCCTCTAAACACTAGCCAACTCCTCCGCCACCTCTTGCACCCAACGACCAAAACTAGCACCTTTCACCATCACCTCCAAACCCTTACCTGAGCCATCCCCCTTCCATTTCATCCATTTCCAACATGGCTCACGCTGTACATGAAGCATGAGTTATGCCTTGTATTTTTATGTATTTTGGATAATATTTAAGGTATAAGGGTAGTTTAATAATTTTATATTTAATAAATATTTTTAATAAAAATCATTATTTTATTTATTTAATACTAATGTGGTATTTATGATATTAATTATAGATATATAATTTTATTAATGAAGCCTAAGCATTTTTAGTCGGTTACCGGTAAAGTTTATTTTTGCTAGAAATTAGGTAACCTTTATACTCCACTAAAGTGTTTAGATATCCTATGTTATCACATTAGGGTTTTAACATGTGATTTGTGTAGATATGATTTTCTACAAATAATCTCATGATTATTAATGTTATCCTAGAAAATGGAGAAATAGTGTAACAGATGCCTCAACACATTTAAAAAAAATTATAATTAACTTATTTTAATTTTGGTTTATTGAAAAAGTATACCATAATGTTTAAAAAAATCCTTAATAAATAGAGATCCATATTAATATATTTTTGATAAAAATGGTAAAAATAAATATATTAGTGGTAAAAAAGTTTTAAGTAGAAAAATGGTAATATATATATCTCACTAGGGAAATATTGGTACATTAGTTGTGAAATATCAATTTTAAATAGAATAATAGATAAATATAAATTCATCGATGAATATTAAGTAAAAGATCACTTTTAATTATAATAGTAATGTTGAAATATTAATTTATTAGTGAAAAATTAGTATATTAGTGGTAAAAAAATAGTACATTAATGATGAAAAATCAATACATTAGTGGTAAAAGATCAGTATTATAATGATGTTAAATAAATGGGTAAGTAAGTGAAATATTATTATTTCCAAAAATGGATCATTAAGTACACCAAAAGAATCACAATAGCAACTAGAAACTATCTCGGGCTATTGACATGGGTCACTAATGATCTATACAATTTATAATAGGTCATAATAGTTATCCTAGTGGCTAATTCCTTGAAAATCAAGCGACATATATGTTGTGGTTCACATCTGTTTTGATGGAAGATTCTCTAATTTCTTTTGTGCCATAAATGATGGATAGTCACTACATATAAATAATGAAACACCTACCTCCTATAAACCGGACCTTAGCCACATCGTTACATCCATCTCAGTACCAAATTGAAAGAGGTAGTCTAATGAGCACACCCAAAATTCCTGACCAAAGGTAACCACGTTTATTTAGAGTAAAAACAAACAAAGAACAAATGCTCAACTGCTTTCTTATTAGCTTCACACAATATACATGTATCATCTACATTAAGTCCCATTATTGTCATTCTTTACTTAGTAGCTAATCTTTTTTGAATCATAAACCATAAGTGGAGCTTGTGTTTAGGTATAGAGATAGGATTTCACACCACCTTATATCATTCTACCATTTCACCAGGAGTTCTCAGCACATTATATACCTTTGAAATATTATATTCCACTAGATTACCTTCTTGACTTTGTGTATTGGAATTAAGTATAGGCCATATTAAATCTTTGATTTTCAGTAATCTCCTAAAACACCACAATATAGACATGAAATTTGGCACAATCCATAGATCTCTACCTTTCATGAATTACATGTGTATCCATTTAACCCATAGAGTGTCATTCTTTAGGTGTAAGTTCCAGAGAAGTCTTCCCATAGCTGCAACATTCCACCATTCAAGATTAAACAAACTAAGACCACCTTCTTGCTTAGGCCTACAGACAGTATGCCAGGCAAAAGGGATTTTTTTTATATCCTAATGATTTCCATCCCATAAAAAGGATCTACATTTCACATTGATAGCAACAATAACCTTTTTTGGTATCAAATACATAAGTTTCCAATAGTCTTAGATACCAAAAAGGACTTATTTAATTAATTATAGTCTCCTCGTATAGCTACGAAATATGGTACTCTAAGAGTTGAGCCTTGTAGTTAACTTCTCTAAGAGTTCATAATACTCCACATCTTTTAAGGACCTACCTGTAAGGGGAAGCCCTAAGTATCTAATTGGCAGGGTCCCCAGTGGTATATGCAATAACCTAAACATAGAATGTTTAGTCACTTCATCCATAGAACCACCATAATAAATGGAGCTCTTATTAGCATTAAACTATACACCAAATATCTCTGAAAACTTCATGAAAGTTTCATGCAAAATCATTATAATAGGAATATCACATCTACTAAAGAGCAAAATACCATCAGCAAATAGAAGTGAGATTAAATTAACCTTCTTACACTTTAGGTGTAGATGAAATAGTTTATTTTACCATAATGTACCTAGTGCTTGGTGAAAATACTCCATCACAATCATAAACAAGTAGGGTGAAATGGGATCATCCTATCTTATACCTTTATGTGTTGTAACTGGAGGGTGTAATACACCATTCAGAAATAGGGAGTAGCTCACATTAGTTACATAACTCATGATCATTTTAATAAAATGTACTAGGAATTTTAAGCTTAGTAACATCTTCTCCAAGAAATCCCAACTTATAGAACCATAAGCCTTTTTCGAGTCTAATTTTATCATGCATCTAGGAGATAAACACTTGTTTTGATACTCGTGAACAAGCTCATAAGCCATAAGAATGTTATCCTTTATGGAAATCCTTGTAATGAATGCAGCTTAGGCTTCTCTATGAGTTAACACTTTAGCAATTAGTATATAAAGGGTGTTACATCATGAAATTGGTTTTTAATCCCTAGGTCTAGTGGAATTAGGAACCTTCATAATGACATTCAAGATAGTTATGTTGATTATGGTAGGTATCTCTCCAGTAATAAAGAGTTCTCTAATAGCCTGCCATGCCTCTTCACCAATAATATTCCAAGTTGTCTTGTAGAACAATGCAGTATACCCGTCTAGTCCAAAGGCATTTTCATTACCCATAGATACTAAAGCTTTTTTAACTTCCTCCACCATGACTGGCTTTAAGAGATCCTTTTTTGCATTTGTAGGTATTAATAGCCTATTTTAGATAATATCAGATGAACTGTCCTGAGGTGACATGAAATGCCCCGAAAATTCTAATTTTAATATTCATTATTAAATAAGATTTTCCTATGAAAATTAATTAAATAAATTATTTTTATTAAAATAAAAGGTAATTAGTTAGGGCAAATTAAAAAGAAATTTATAAGTATTTTAATTAGGAGAAATTTGGGTATTTTAGCCAATTAATAATTTTATTTTGAAAATTAATTAAATTAATTATTTTATTTAAAATAAGAAGGAGAAAATAATTCCAAATTAATATTAATTTTATAAATAAATTAATTGAAGAAAAGTAGAGTGATTTGCTAATTAAAATAGAATTTATGGAAAATATTTTAAAAATCCTAATTTAGAATAAAAAGGGATTTAAATATTATTTTTTTAACTATCCCAAATATTTTAATTTATTTATTTAACCCAACCCTCCTCTTTTTATTTTTCCTTTTTTCCTTTTTCCTTTTCTTCCTCCCTTTTTCTTTCCTTTTCTTTCTTCTTATTTTTTTTCCTTACTTTCTCCCCGATTGGGCCTACTTTCCACGCCCAATCCTCCCTTTTCTTCTTCCTTCGGTAACCCAGATCTCTATGCCGCGTCTCGCTTATTTTTCCCTCAAAACGCATCACTTTGTTGCCCTGTTTTAATTCCCAATGCTTGGACCGCCCGGTCTCCTTCTTTTTCTTTCTTTTCTTTCTTCCCTCGACTACCGGTCCAGCCCTTTCTTCCTCCTTCCTTCTTTCTTCTTCCCCGATGCCACCAACCTGCAACTCACTACTGCCCATCCGAGATTTTCACCGCCGATCATGCCCTATTGACTGGCCATTTCTTCTCCTCTCTCTTACCCCTGACTCGCTAGCCATTTTGAACCAATCCACCTCCCATTTCTGGCACAATTTCCCTCTCTTTCCTGCGCAAAATCTTTGCTCCAAAAATTACTGCCACCGGCTAACCATCACCACCGGCGACTGAAAACCCTAATGCATTATCCCCTCACCGACCCACATAACCCTAACCTCTCCTCTAACTCTATAAATACCCCCATATTCTACCCTGTTTCGAGTTTTGATTTCCTTACCCAGAATATTTCTCTTGTTCACCGCCGCCCCTTTAGACGCCTCTTCCGCCACCTCCGGCCAACAACGCCGCCCGTTTTGGCCACAAAACTCTTTCTTGCTCCACCTTCTAACTAAATAAGTCTCCCTTCTCCCTTGATTCTTCCTACATGAGCCATCCTGGCCATGCAAATTTCTCTTCTCGACCAACCTATTTTTCCACCTTCGCCACTCTTTACGCCACCATTAGCCACCTCTTCCGCCACTTCCACCGCTTATTTCTCCTCCCATTCTCTTCTGCAGACCCTCCTCTACCTTCCCCTACCTTTCTTTTCCCTCTTCTCCTCTCTCTTTCTTCTTCTCTCCCATTCGGCCACCACCACAGCGACCGTGCACTATCGCCTTTGGTTGCACCACCACCCTTATTCTGCCCCTCTCCAACTGGGCAACCCTAAACACCCCAACTCCCACCTCCATTCTTCTTATTTTGTTCCCAGCCTTCAACTTTTACCCTTTCTTCCCTTTTTTTGGCCATTGCTATGCACCACCGTCGATGCCGCCTGTCACCACCAGCCTAAGGTTGAACCCTAGACCCTCTCAACCCTTCTCCCTATTTTTATAAGCCTTAAATTTATTTTATTTCATTTATTTGAATATAAATACTATTATTATTATTATTATTATTATTTCTATTTTTAATATGTATTATTATTATTATTATTATTATTATTATTAGCATTAATGTTTTTATTATTATTTATGTTGAGGTCTGAAGCCCTATTGTAATTTTTATTTTGATTTTATTATTATTACTCTTATTATTTCCATTTTTACTACTACTACTATTATTATTATTATTATTATTATTATGTGTTTATTATTATAAATATTATTTTTATTATTACTATTTCAAATTATTATTATTATTATTATTATTTCATTGTTAATACTACAATTACTTTACTATTAGTTTTGCTATTATTATTATTATTGTTATTGTTATTGTTATCATTATTATTATTGTTGTTACTATTTTTAGTACTTCATTAATATTATTATAACTAAATTTTGTTATTTATTTTACTAATTTTATTATTAGTATTATTATTTTGGTAAAAGAGCCAAAGCCATTATTTCACTTTGTTTTTGAATAATGTCCTTTTATTATTATTATTGTTACTATTATTATTATTCTTATTTATTTTCTTATTGATATTATTTTTAGTATCTTTGCTATTATTATTTTAGTATCATTATTATTATTAGGGTAAAGTCCTTAACCCTATATTATCAACTTTTATAATATTTCTATTATTTATTATATCTTTAGCAAAGATAGTAATTAGCTAATGTTATTTTTCTTAATATGTTATTATTTTATTAAAAAACTAGTCTTAGAATAAATTAGTAATTAATAGTATTTTTAGTAAGAGGGAGCCTAATGTCTATTTTTCCCCTCATAATAGGTGAAACCTGTCAAAGCCTTAAGGAGGCGTAGGAGTGTGCTCCAAGACTGGTGTCATTTTAAGTAAAGGGTGCTAAGGCCTTTTGTGTGCTTCTATGCATTATGTGCTTTACATGCTATGTATCATATGTTTATCATTATTATTTATGTCGTATATGGTATGATGTGGAGTTGAAGTATGTTTTCGTGTATTTGCATGGCATGTGTATTATGTATATGTGGTGATTTGTTTGTGACCCTGTAAGACATGCATGTGAGGATGTTGATGTGGTTGTGTGGGGGAAAGGATAAAAAAAGAGAATGGGGGAAAGAAGTTAACCAAGGGATGTGAGTTGACCTAAGTATTTTAATGATCCGTGAGTGGAGGAATAAAATGGAAAATTTATGGGTTTGTGAAGGAGAATCTAATTTATTGTTTTGTGTGGGAGAATCTAATTTATGGTTTTGCATGGTTTTTTGTGAGAGGAATTAATTTATGGTGTTATGTGGGAGAGTCTAACTTATGATGTTATATGGGAGAATCTAAATTATGATGTTGTATGGGAGAATATAATTTATGATGTTATATGGGAGAATCTAATTTATGGTTTATATGGGAGATTCTAATTTATGGTTTTATGTGGAAGAATATAACTTATGGTCTTGTATGGGATAATCTAATTTGTGGTTATGAATGGGAGAATCTAATCAATTGTATTATATGGACAAATCTTTGGGTTTTATATGGTTATTATTAATGGTTGTGTGGTAGTATTAGGGTTACATGGTGGAGTTAGGGTTTTGCATGGGAGTTATTGATTGCATGGGATTTAGGGTTTGTATGAAAAGTTCAAAAGGTTGCGTGGGATGTGTAAAGTTTGTATGGGAGTGAAATTTACGTATGAAATGTTAATTTGGGATAAAAGGAAGGTAAGGTAAGTGTTATTTGGGTGTTTGAACATTTTGGATGAAAAACAGTACGTGGAGCTATATAAAAGTCCGTAGGAGACCGGGTGAGGGTTTGTGTGGACAATTAGGGTTTGTTGTGGCTGCTTAGAGTTTTTGTATTATCATGTGTATTTGGTGATTAAAGTGTAATTATGATTGTGGAATTTATAATTTGTGATGTGTGAAGTATAAAGGGAATGATTCATGCATGTCCAGGGCGAAAGCTTTTGAATAATATACTTAAGATACTAATCATTTAAAGTGAAAGACTAATGAGCCGGGTCCAGACTGATCTACCGGTCAGAAATAGTGGTTAGGCTTTTTACCCTATAAGTAACCAGTCCACCGGCGAAGAATAGTGGTGTGGACATTGTCCCGCAAGTGACCGGCCCACCAACAATAATAGTGGGGTGACCTCGAGCTCAATAAACACAAACCAGAGTTTGCTAAAGTACTTAAAAGATATTAATTACTTACAGTGGAACACCATGTGAGCAGGAACTAGACCGATCCACTGGTCAAGAATAGTGGTGTGGACTATTGTCCCGCAAGTGACTGGTCCACCAGCGAATAATAGTAGTGTGGACTTTGTCCCACTAGTGATCGGCCCATCAGCAATAATAGTGGGGTATTCCTATACTTACATGGATTTAATAAAAAAGTATGGTGTGAAATGAGATCTAATCAGAGATTAATTAAGTAATTAATCCGGACTATAAATGGACCTTTGTAATTTTACCCGAATGATCGTATGCCTGTATGTTATGGTGTTAGTCTTTATGTTCTTTTATTATCCTGCATGATTTTATGTGATTATGTGTTGGCCTTAGTGATCGGTTACCTTACTTAGTACGTAGCGTAGTGATCACCCTTTTCATGGGTGCTACTCATTTCCACAAGTAGTATGCCCTTCTGACCTTGTGCAGGTGGGCGAGACATCAGTCGGGGGCTATGTGTTGAGCATGTTTTGGCTCAAGTTCAGGAGTTTCGGGGTCGTATTCATTCTTTATGTGATTTAACTCCTTTTCTTATTTCTTTGGTATAGTATTTACCATTTTACGATTTATTATTCGATTGAGTATTTTAAATGAACATTTTATCGGTTGTAAGCTTATTTCTCTTTTGGAAATGAATTACAATTCTTTATGCGTACTTTGATTTTGTTTTACAACCGTTTAATGCTTATTTGGAGTTTAGTTTGTCTTGAGTTATAATTTATTGTTAAACTATTTTTTTAGCCTTAGCACTTGGTATTGAAACGGTAGGAGAGAACCGATTTGGTACTAAGTGTGGTAGTAACATCCCCATAATTCACGGGTTTTAATTTAAAATTCTTCCGCTAAAAAAAAAGTAGTAAATTTTGGGGTGTTACATGACAGTAGTGATGCCTTGTAGTTGCTTGAAGAAATCCTAGAATGTACAAAAAATTCCTAATTAAGTTATGTGAATCTGACCATCAACATCTATAATTAAGTGAACATGGTTGGAACTTTGTCTCTTTTTCATAATGGAATGGAAATACTTTGAGTTACTATCTCCTAGTTTAAGCTAGTTAACCCTATATTTCTAAGCAAAAAAATATATATATATTATTCACACTTGGTCAAGAACTATAATCTCTATCTATACTTTTTCTCAAGTAGTATCATGTCTGCATCAGTAGGAGAAGTATCCAGTTGGAGTTGAATTGTATTTAGTTCCTATCTTACCCTCTGGACTTGTTGTGATATATTGCCAACTTTATCCTTATTGAGTTGTTTTAATGGTGTCTTTAACTATTTAAGCTTAGCCCATATCTATTGCAACTTTGTTCCTATATTACTATGCCCCTATACATCTTGATCTACTTTCATAAATTCATGATGACACACATGTTGAAAAACCTAAAAGGTTTGGGACCTAACTAAGAGAGCTGATGAATGGTGATTGTCATAGATGCATGATCAAAAATAAAATGGGCATGAAAGTAAGCATTTGAACCTCCAAAGACCTCCATCCATCTCTAATTACACAATAATCTGTCTAATTTGCATGCAATTCTATTTTGAACATCTTACCTATTAGTCCAAGTGTATTGCACCCTAGTATACCTCATATCATCAAGTTAGAGATGCTGCAAACAGTTCTAGAATTCTATGGAATCTTTCTCATGCCACAAACCTTGAATCTTCTCATTTCCATGTAAAACCACATTGAAATCACCTAGTAGGATCCATGTTTCATTAACCACTTGATTGGTCTATAACCATTACCATAACTCCCTACATTGAATTCGAGTATTATAGGAATAAATGATATATATATAAAACGATTCATGTCTACTAGCCTCTCTTACGTTTATGAGAATGGTCTAATCACACATAGCAATGGTATTGACTTACCAAGTATTATCCAACCAACCAAACCAAATATGCCCATTAGGGTCGTATTGATAATTAGTAATCAACTTATGATGTGTGTTAGAGGGTGTAATCTTCAATTATATGGATCTAATGGTTCAAATGGAGTTTGGATGAGATGATAAAGGCTTGATGTTGGTGAGTTTAAAGACTAAAGTGTCAAAAGTGATGCAAATAAGATGATGGTGGTTCGAATTAGGGTAGAAAAATGATGATGGTGATTCATTGATGGTGATGATGATTCAATGGTGATGAATTAATGATGAATGTGATTTGAATATGATGAGATGATCATGATGAGGATTCAAAATTTAGGGGTTTGGATGATGGTTAGAGTCGTGGTTTAGGGTTAGGATTAGGGTTTGTTTCAAAGAAGAGGAAATAAGGCGGTGTTTAGTTGGTATGGATGGTTACGGCTTTGAATGAATATTTTAGGGCTTCGGTTTTGTATATTGATTTAGGGTTTAGTTTAACCAAAAAATTTAGTAGGATTTTTATGGTAATTAGGGCAGGAAAATGTGGATTAAAATTAGTAAAAAAGATATGGATTAATCTCTAATTCACACAAACAAAGAGATTAAAACTTTCAACCCAAACTGTTCACATAGATTCGGTTTGCTTGAGCTTGAACTCACATAGAATTCAATCAATGTTTATCTTCAACTTCAAATTCTCATTCAATTATCATAATACATGCTATATGCTCAACATTTATGAATAATTTAACCTTTCTACCACTAGCTAAAGCATATTCCAAAAGATTCCAAGCTAAAAGATTTTATGCTACTTTTATACTAATTTTATGCTAACTTTATTCTCCTAATTTATTAATTAATTAATAAATTATCTAAATAACTTAATAGTGCCAGAAAATCCTGCCAACATCCTCCTCATACAAGTGGTTACTCCCTCCTTGCATGCTATGCACATGCACATAGACATTTAATTGCTTGTTTGTTACGTTTCGAGCAACGTAACCATCCTTTGGTCTTCAAATTTATGGGAGACGCTTTTCAAATGAATAATAATTGGTTTCATAATTATAAAATTTAATTCTTGGGTGTTTGCTCCTACATCAACTTCCTGCCCGAGAGAAGAATTTTTTGTATTTTATGCTCATTATGAGCTCTTATTCTAGTCTCCACAATCCCTAATAATGATAGATTATTTTCTTAATTCATTTTCTAACCTTGTTATACTTTAAAGGGTCATTAAACCCTCTAATGTTCCAACAACCTATCATCAATGTAAATGGATGTCAAACAAGGGTGAGTACTCCTCCTCAATCAGTTTCTACCCCTGATAATCCTAGTCCATGGATAATCATTACCTTTAAGATCCACTAGAAGGTCCTCTCCTAGTAAAGAAGTCTCATGGGTCACTAGATCTAAGGGATTACTAGTTATGTTTTCTTAATAGTTAGTCCATTTAGAAGTAATGGATTTTTCTTTGAATTAGGCACTGGAGTATTGTTGCTTTTAAGGGACTGAGTGGATTGATAATCCTTTCTAATTGGCTTTCTCCCATCCTTCACTATCACCCATTGTTTCTGCATTGTTTGGATTCATATACATTGATTAGTGAGGTGTCCAACCATGTTACAATTCAAACAAAAATTTAGCGTCCATTCATATTCTACCTTTTGTGTTATTGTCCCTAAAGGAGTTTTGATCGTCACTGAATCAAGGAATTCTATATGAGTATCAACCTAAATTAATACCCTTTCATATAAAATTCTATCTTACCTTGATGCCATACCATCCATCCTAATAGGTTTTCCCACAATGCTTGCAATCTTGCTCGGAGAATTAATTGACCAAAGGTGCAGTGGAAGACCTAAGAAGTTGTAATATCCCAAAATCCTAATTTCCAAAATTATGGCCAAATAAGGAATTATTAGGAAAATTAATTATATAAATTTATTTATTAAAATGTAGCGAGTTAATTAAGGTAAATTAAGAGGAAAATAATAAAGAATTTAATTGGAAGAAAATTTGGGTATTTTTCCTAATTAGCATGGAGGTTAAGGGAATTTATCTAAAATAGTCTAGAATAGGTAAAAAGGGAATTTATTTAATATTTTATAAATGTTAATACTCTAAATAGCCCAAAAATATTCTAAATCATTCATGTAAAATCCAAAACCCTAAACACATCCTTTTCTTTCCCTTTTCCCTTTTTCTTTTCCTTCTTTTTCCTTTTTCTACCTTCCCGCCGGAGTTGGGCCTTTCCCGGCCCAAACTTCCTTCTTCTCCCTCCCATGGCCCAGCACCGCGTGTTGGCCCTCGTCCGCTGATGCCGCAACGACGTGTTTTAACCCCGAGGACGCCGAAGCGCCGCGTCGCGATTATGGAACCTTATAACCGTTGCCAGCCAACGTCACGACGACGTGTTTCGACCATATAATTAATGAAACACGTGTCGAGGTTATACACATTATAATCGTTGCCGACCGGCCGGTTTCCTCCCTTTCTCTTTCCTCTCCCTGGACCGCCAGTCCGCCCGCGCCCCGTCTTCTTCCTCGCGCAGGTCTGCAACTCGCAGCCTGCCGCCGCTGACAGCCCTGTCGTCCGGCTGTCCTTCCTCTGCCATTCCCGTCCCTTTCGTTCCCAAATCGACCCAACAAAATCGTCCTGGCCCTCACGCATCTTGATTTTCTTTCCTTTTCTCGCACACCGCCAAACAGGTCTGCCAAGCCACAGACCTGCGACCGGCTGCCACCATCGGACGGCGGCCTCTCGCGCCTGCCCCCGCGTGCCATCCCTCTCCCCTTCGTCGTTTCCCCCTCCTTAATTGCCTATAAATACCCCTCCCTGAATGGCCAAGGCAAGTCCTCCCCTCTGGACCTTGCCGAAACCCTGCCTCGCCGCCGCCAGATCAGACGCCCATTCCGCCGCCTCTAGCAACCGTCGCGACCACCGCCACGTACCAAAACACTCCTTGCACCACCCTCCACGCAACCAAACCATCCTTGCTTCCATTCCTACCTCGTACGTGCCGCCACAGCCGTGCGAAATCCCTGGCCCAAAAATTGTCCCCGCCACCTCGCGCCGCCTTCTGCCGCCACCTCCGCCGTCATCAACCTCCTCTCCACCTCCCAAAGTGACCAGCAGGTCCTCCTTTACCTACCCATACCACCCTTACCCCCTGCTTCCTTCTCCACCGGTCTCCACCACTTTCCACCACCTTCTCCCTCCTTCGGCCACCGCGTCCACCACCGCGCGCCGCCGCCCTGCTCACGCCACCACCCCCATTCCACTCCCCTCTCCCTGCTGTCTCCTCTCCCACACTTAACCTTCCTTTTTCCTCCTCCCATCTAGCCACCTTCCCCATCTTTTCTCTCTTCTCCTCCTCCATCGCCGCCGCCGCCGGACCACCACCGTTCTCAGGTGGTCTTCCACTCACCTGAACACTAAAACCCTTCTCTTATGCCACCTATAGTGGCTTATACCTAATATTAGTATTATCACACTTATTATTATTATTATTATTATTACACTTATTATTAGTATTATTATTATTAATATTAATGTTATGATTATTATCATTATTAACTTGTTAACTAATACCATTTCTGTATTATCCTTAATGCTATCATACTATCACCCTTCCAACCCTAACCCCTAGTATACTTAACTTAGGGTTAGTATCATTATCTTTATTATTAACATTCCTAATACTAATATAATCATTATTTTAGTATTGTTATTACCATTATTATCATTATTTTACTATGACTAACAAACACTAATGTTATAAAGATGGGGACTAACAGGTCTAATGATATGGTGTAACCACGAGTTTAAAACCAAAGATATATAAATGAGTAATACTTAGCATAATAATTTAGAGCAAAAACCCTAGTTGGTACAACGCCCCTACTAGGATAAGAACCCTAACCTTGAACTAGAATAAGGAGTTATAGTATTTATAAAGGAAACTAATACTTAGCTTTTCCCCCTTTTTCATAGGTGACCCCAATCCGAGCCCTAAGGAGCTAGAGGAGCGTGCTCTGAGCCCGGCGTCGCCTTAGGTAAGGACGAAGCTAATGGCCTTGTGTTATGTGTGACATGGATGTGTTGAATGCTGTATATGCCATGCTATGCCATGTATGATATGATTTGTGGATAACTTGTTTTATGTGTAGTGCAAATTGGAGATGGAGGTATGTTGTATGTGCTTCCATGACATGAGCATGAAATTTATATGTATGATGTTTATGATGCATTATGTTACGGCCCTCTCGGACATGCATGTTAGGATAAATGGTAATATGAGTTGGTAACCATCATGGGAGTCTTGAAGTTGTATGATCGTATTAATGTTTTATGGCGGTACTAATGGTTGCATGGTGGTATTATGGTTGGAATGGTGGTATTAGGGTTGGCATGGTGGTATTAGGGTTTGTATGGTGATATTAAGGTCAGTATGGTGGTATTAGGGTTTGCATGGTGGAGTTAGGGTTTTGCATGGGAGTTAATGATTGTATGAGATTTAGGGTTTGTGTGTAGGTAGGTGTTGGAGAGCCTGCATGAAGTGTTTAAATTATGCATGGGGATGGATCTTACGTGAGGAAAGGTGATTGAGGAAGTGAGTAAAATAATGTCAAAGTTATGGACCCGTTGGTGGCTTGGGTGCAAATTTTTACGTTGGTCGGGGTAAGGGTGTCTAAGGGTTCCGATTAGAGTTTTGGGAGGAAATGAGAAATTTGAAGAGTACAAGGGTAAAAATGATCAAGGAGGGATGGAGTATGGGATTGAGAGTGAGAATTCACTTATATAAAGGATGAGTATGGGTTTTCTAAAGGAGAGAGATATTTGGGGTGAAAGAAGGGAGGTTACTTGGAGAGGAAGTAAAGTGCTAGGGTTGGTGTGGCCAACTAGGGTTTGGCGGTCACATGCGGAGTTGGGGAACAAAGAGATATAATTTGGGAATTTCTTAGTAGAAACGGGATACGAGACAAGGCACAAAGTGAAGTTAGGATGAGTAAGAAAGAGTTGGGCCATATAGGCCCAAATTAGGGTTTTCCAAGGAGGAGCCCTAGAGGGGTGAGAACATGTGGGACCGATATCGTTGTGTTAGGGTTAGCCCGCATTCTCGGGAGAGTGTGCCCTTACTACGCTTCCTTATGTATAAGAGTAAGAGGGGATGGATATCGGGCGTGAGAAAGGGAGAACAGTCTCAAGATATGGGATGGGCCTCCTCGAAGGGAAGGAGTAGAGGGTAGTGATATGCATGTCAAGGGTGGAACCTTATTTAATAAGACATGAATAAGATATTAAGTACTTAAAGAGTAAGATTGTTGAGCTGGGCCCAGATTGATCCACCGGCATAATAGTGGCCAGGTGCCGAGGTGCCCTGGAGACCGATCCACCGGCATAAAATAGTGGTTAGGTGCATTCTGCCCTATACGTGACCGATCCACCGGCTATAATAGTGGGGGATCCGAGCTCAACAAACCAAACAATATGTTGTAATTAAATCACGGGAAAGATACTATATACTTACAGTGGAACACCATGAGAGTCGGGGCCAGACCGATCCACCGGCATAATAGTGGCCAGGAGCGTTGTGCCCTGGAGACCGATCCACCGGCATAAAATAGTGGTTAGGTGCGTTCTGCCCTATAAGTGACCGATCCACCGGCTATAATAGTGGGGTTCCCGTACTCTCATGGACTAATAAAGCCTATTTGTGAAATGAAAAATTGTCTGGGTTATGAATAAGAAGGTCTGAGTGGAATATTACTGGCTTGCACCATCTATGTACTCCCATGTCCCATATGTGTTGTGCGTGTATAATATGTTATGCGTTGTGTCGGCCTTAGCTCGTTTGTTACCTTACTCAGTACGAAGTGTACTGATCACCCGTTTCATGGGTGCTGCTCATTCCCACGAGCAGAGAGCCCTTCTGACCTTGTGTAGGTAGGAGATCTTGTCTTCGATGCCTACGACACCTACGAGGCATCGGGTGGGGCTGAGTATTGAGCCTACTTTGGTTGGGGTCGAGAGTGAGCTGGCCGGACTCCTTGCTATCTTCGTTTGCGTTTGTCTCATTTTTAGTCATGGTGGTATTTTGCTCGTATTTTGAAGAGGAACTCTTAAGCTGTAACCCTAACGATGTTTAACTACTGTTGGCACTTGTTTTCATAAACATTTCATATTGACCATGCACTTATGCTTTGGCGGTTTTGCTTCATGATGTTTTGATCTAGCCTTAATACTTGGTATCAGAACGGTAAGAGTAACCCGGTCCGGTACTAAGTGTGGCGGTAATACTCCCGAGTTTACGATTTTAATTCGTATGCTTTCGCTAAACCTTTATATTCAAACGAAATTTTTTAGTAGTGAATTCGGGGGTGTTACAGAAGTGTACCCAAGTGTATAAACATTGGAATTATACTAGGTTAAATTGAAACCTAGGATGCCAACATTTGAGAACTAGGGGCCTCCTTAGTATCGATCAATAAGGCTATTGCAGGATTGCTTGACAATCATCCTCAGAGGAGAATTGAAAGAGGAAATAACCCTCCTCATGAAAATGAAGTTTAGGTTCACTAATTTTGTTCCATTGAGACTTTGCAAAGTATTGCATTTGTGTGAATGTTGGTTTAGCATAAAAAAAATGCCACAAAAGAAAATTTCCACCTTTATATTTCCTTCTCTACATCCATTGCTTCAATCTCACCCACCATTACTCCATCATGAATGTATAGTGCTACATAATGAAGTTACACAAGTGCATCAGGTCTTCTATTCTACAGGAGTTTATCCTTCCTCAATATTCCATCAAAATTATAAACGTTAGGGATTGGGACATTTGAATTCACATTTTTTCTAGTTGAAATATGGTTCAAATCATCATAACCTTTCAATTTAATTTCCATATCCTTAGGAATAGGTTCTTGAAGAATTGATTCATGGTGTATCTTTTACTCCGATTTGGTAATGAGAGATTGGGGATCACAATCGTTTAGATTGGGAACTATATCTACAACATTCTCCTTCATCCCTAAATTAGCATCCGATGATGGTTCTTAGATTGGGGACGACTTAACAAGGTCTTTATCTTCTTCCTTTTCGCCATTGAAAGGGACATGAGGCTCTTGGTCTCAGCGTCAAATTTGTAAAATTATGTTGTATAAATAGAGATCTATATAGTATATTTTGATTAAAAAAATTGGTGAAAATTTAGTAAATTAGTAGTGGAAGATTAGTTTTAAGTAGAACGCTAGTGAAAAATTATATCACTAATGAAAGATTAGTATTTTAGTGGTGGAAGATATGTTTTAAGTAAGAATAGGGAAATATCAACTTAATAGTAAAAAAGTTGTACACCGTTGATGAAATATGAATATGTTAGTGGTAAAAAATTTAATTTTAAATAGAATAGTAATGGTTTAAGATCAATTCAGTTGTGAATAATTAGCATATTAGTGGTGAAAAATTAATATATTAATGATGAAAGATCAATAAATTAGTGGTGAAAGATTGATAAATTAATAATATAAAGTAGTACATTAGTCACTATAAGAAAACTTATTTACGACAACAAAGCTTTTGCAACAACATTAATTTTTTGTAGCAAAAAATGATTTATTACAACAACATTAATTGTTTATTTGGAAAAAACTATTTATTGAAAATTGACATTGTTAAAAGTGGTTACGAAAAATGGCACACTATCCCTTCATCTCCCATTGAATTAGGGAAAAAGTTTTTGCAACGATAATTGTTGTTGCAATATATGTAGTAACATATTACGAAATTTTTTTGTTGCTAAATAATTATTAGATTGATTGCAACAATCATGTCTATTGCAAAAAATAATAGTTTTTTAGCAATGAATCTCTTCTATTGTTGCAAAAAATTAAATCATAGAAGAGTGGACAAATATTTTTTACAACACTTTAGTTTTTTGTTGCCTCCTTCCCTCTGTCAAGTGTGCTAAAATTTTTCAAGGAAAAAAAATGCCTCCCATCCTCACAAAAGACACTATCGTTTCATTCTTCTTGATTCCATCCATGTCACATCTGCTTTCATATGTACAAAACACTACCACCAAAATTTGCACCACCACTCCTACCAACAAGCATTGCACCACACCGCCACCAATCCTTGGACCGGCGAGCCCACCTCCACCTAGTCAGTGTCGCCTCCCATCTTTGTGTTTCCCTTTCACCATCATTGCTAGAAGGTTGAGGAAAAAACCCTAACTTCAACAGATGGTTTGTTATAGTAAATGATTAATGTCTCATTTCAATTGAATCTATGTTTGAACAATCAATAATTAAGTATATTGGTGGTAAAAAAATCAATACATTAATGGTGAAAAATTATTTTTTAGAAGATGAGTAGAAAACTATCAACTCACTGTTGAAAAATTAGTACATTAGTGGTGAAATTTTAGTATATTATTGGTAAAATATCAATATCTTAATGGTAAAAAATCAGTACATTAACAATTAAAAATCAAGTTTATGTAGAATTAATGGTGACATATCAACTTGCTATTAAAAAATTAGTACACTAGTAGTAAAAGATCAACATATTAGTGGTGAAAGATCAATTTTTATGTAAAATGCTACTAGTGGTGAAAGATCTATTTGATGGTAAAAAATCAGTTTATTAGTAGTAAAAAATCAGTATATTAGTTGTGAAATATTAGTATATTAGTAGTAAATGATTATTTTTTAAGTAGAATAATGGTAAAAGATCAACTCATTAATGAAAAATCAGTTTAGTGATGGTAAAATATTCAAAAATATTATAGTATAATTTTGTTAATATTCCTAGTGAAAGATATTTTAATGATTTTTAAATGTTGGCATCCTAGTTATATGAACAAGTTGCACATAGCTTCTATTACTTAATGCTGCATATTTTAGGTATTGTAGTAGACTTTATTAAGTTAAAAAAAAATGTTCCTTTCTGTTGCGACTAATACTTAATAGTGATATTTGGTTCCTAGAATTCTTTACAATGATAAAATAAAAATAGTGTGAAAAGTGTTTTTTATTGACTAGTGTTAAGGTCAATTTATCATTTGTACGGATACAAATAAAATAAAGGATAAAACTTTTCTTCTTCGTTTTACCTATAAAATAATTCACGTACTGTGGTTCTTGATCCAACTGTTAATAGGTCCATAGTGGACTTCCGATTCACAGGACAGGATTCTGGTCATGTATTCGTTGGTAATTTGATCCAATTTGTTATTTTGCTAGCACTGTCGCACTATATGTATTTGTTTATGTCTGCCAGTCGGCGTGCGGCATTGACCAGTGGGACAGTGAGATATTAGAATGTGCAGTGGAAACGGATTCTGATTCGCATTATCAAACTAACTTAATTCTGAATTGCAGAATCAAACCCAACTAAAATGAGACAAAGGCCTGCCTGTATAAACTAGTACAATATCAATAAAATTTTGGCAGTGTAAGTTGTTTTATCTCACGTCATTTACAACTTCACATATTTTAAGGTGTTTCAAATGTTTTTAAAGTTTTAATTTATAAATTATTAAATCTTTTTGGCTTTTATATACGTCCTTACTTCTTGAATAGATTTGTGCACATAATTCATTTTCGAACTTCTTAATAATGATTAGCAAAAGATAAATGTTAAGATAGCTCTATGGACAATTATTAAAATATTAAAAGATAGATTATTTTTTGAGCATTTAATTACATAAATATTACAACTCTAATCAATAAGTGTCAATTTAATTAATGTTACTTTAACTATCATCTTAATATTACAATTTCCAAACCTAAAAAATACACTACAAAAAAAAAACATAAACGATGTCATGTATACTCTTGTTTCAATAAATACAGCCACCTATAAATTCTTTTAATTTAAAAAGTAACTGGAATGAAAAAAAATGTGAAATAAATAGACGCTAATTGAGAAATTATAATCACAGTTAATAGTGCATGTGTAATAGATAAGGATATAGATGATGGTTTTGGGTTACAATCATTATTAATATCTTAGCTTGATCTTTTTTTCCAACTTTTTCCCTCTCTATATCCTTAACAAAATTGTTCTTTCCTTTTACATTATTCACTTTTAATCTAAGTGGCATTTTCACTTCTCACATTCATACAAACACACACAAAGACCTACCATGCGAATTGTTTATTTTTCAATACTTTCCACCATTATTGTTATCTGCACCTCCATCATTGTCAGCATCCATCATTCTTTCATCTTTGTACTCCATTGTTTCTATAATAGGTTTGTATTTTTCATCTTCTTTCTTCATAAGTGTTTTTTTTAATATTATCGATGTTTATTTTTCCTATTGCACGAACACACAAAATGTACTTCATCATATTTTTATGTTATTTGTTTTATATATCATTAGAAGTTATTTAGTATCATTGTTTTGGCCTTCAAAATGAGGTTTTTATATTTTGAAATGGGACAAGGTTTGAAAATGTGGGATTATTTGTAAACATTATACCATCATTTGGTTGTAGAGTTATATAGTTGTTCAATTTTTATGTATGTGGTTTATATGCTTTACATGCTATAGTATTTGTTTGCTAATTTGTTGGAATTTAATAGAATTTACAATGGTTTAGGTAATGTTAACTTTGTGTTTGTTCAAATTTTAAATGTGGATTAAAAATAGAATTATAATGAGGTGACCTCTTAATATGAATTTCACAACACGTTTTCTTCAAAATAGTCAAACCAACATTAAGTTATTTAGCCATTATTGAGACCGGGACTTTTAAAAAAATAATCTACTATTCCATCCAATTTAAAAGCTTCATATGTTTGGTTATCATTATTATAGTGCCTTGGGAGTGTGCGAACTAGGATGTTGTTGTCGAGTCATTGAGAAAGTTCTTAAGGTAATTAAAGTATCATGTTTCTATGGAAATTATGGCTATAAAGAAAAAATTAGGAATTATGATAAACTTATTTATGAGGAGGTATGTGTTAATGTGTCATGTTTGTGTCCATTTCTAGATTGTTGATTCTTTGACTCACCATGGAAGCTCTCAAGACACACAATCCTAAAGCATTCAGATTCTATGATCGATTTCGATTACAACATCATGATCTCTATTCATGTAGAGCAATAAATGAATTCCAAGTTTTATAGGAATGGAAAGAGCATGTTCTCTTTATCTTGAATAGACGATACAAATTGTCATGTTACTATAAGAACTAGAAAATAATCTATATTAACTAGAGGGACATCATTTAATTTTCTTTTTAAGGCATCTACTCCACAAAATTTCCCTTATAGATTACAAGTTATCAATTAAATTTTTGGAGAAAAATGCTCTAAAAGGAAAATTGAATGACACCCCTTAGTTGGTATAGATTATTTTTTCAGTTCCTATAGTAATATCATTATTTGTAACTTGTATTCAGACAAAAAAAACACCCTCTCTCCATTATTGCAAAATTATGAACTCTTATATTGGATCTACATGAACAGAGTACGTGATGTTGTAATAGACATCAGTCACAAAATCTGAATGATTTAGGATTGTGTGTTGTGAGAGCCTCTATGGTGAACCATAAAAGTAATAGTCTAGAAATGGCATGAACATGATGCATAAATATACACCTCCATATAGAAAAATTTATCATAATAAATATTTTTTTTCCTCTATAGCCATGTTTCCTATAGAAACATGATAATTTCATTGCCTATAGAACTTTCTCAATGGCCCAACAGTGACTCCCTAGTTCCCACACTCCCAAGGCACTATAATAATACCATCAAATTATTGCTTTTAAATTGGATGAAATAGTGGATTATTTTAAAGCCTTATGGTATATTTGGATCAGGGTAAATCAAGGTGAGGGAAAACATTAAATTAACCTAGGTGAAGGGAATAGAGGTGAATCGAGGTGAATATTTTAAAATGTTGTTTGGATAATATTAACCTAACTTGGGTGAATCGGGGTGAATGTTTGAAAATTTTCATTTGGATTGAGGTGAATGAAGGTTAAAAAAAATAAAACAAATGAAGGGCAAGACATATAACGAGAGAGAGTGTACGAGAAGAGGATGGTGATTCAATTAATATAAATTAAGGGAATTTTTGTCTGGTCAAGTTAAAATATTACATACATGTTAACGTTCACCTCCATTATCCCTAAAATTGGGGGTTAACAAAAATAAGGTTAATCGGTGTGAACGAGGGTTAAACTTTAACCCTGATTCACCTCTTCGAGGTTAATAAAATTTGTCCCCAACAATTAATTCACCTATTTTCACCCCCAAAACAAACATTCCATTAGTCTTAATAGTGGCTAAATAACTTAATATTGGATGGACCGTTTTGAAGAAAAGGCTTACGAAACTTTTTATTAAGAGGTGACCTCATTTTAAGATTATTTTTAAGCCATGTTTAAAATTTCAAAAAATACAAAGCCAACATTACTAAAATAATTACAACATTCCATCAATTTACGAAACAAATACTAGAGCATGTAAACCATGTAAACCATGGAACATAAAAAAAATGAAATAATTGTAAAATTCTACAATCAAATGATAGCATAATGTTCACTTCAAACCCTCCCCATTTCAAAACATAATATCCTTAGGTCAAGATTTTAAATTCCTATCAAATGGTCATGAAAGTTATATCTTTAGGTTAAAAATGATTCAAAATATTTATTTAATACATTTTATAATTTTTGGAACTTTATTTCTAGTTAATTTAAATTTTTTATTTTAACTTGATCACTACATTTATGAATTTATTTAATATATTTTTTGTTAAAAAAATTAAAAGAGACTTTAAAACAATATTTTTAATATCTTTGCAAATATTTATAAATTTTAGAGCTTGTTTATTGATGATCTTATGTTTATTTTATTTATTACGTTTTAGGGCTCCGAGTTGACATTCAAGCCATTTTAATTCTATAAAACATTAGAGATCACTCGATCTTAATATTTTCAATGTTTGATCCAAAAAGTATTTATTTCAAATCATAATAAATATAGAATTTATTGACCATTATTGGATCATAATTTTTCATTAAAATGCATTATTATTTCTTTAAATCCTATATACTGTATATATGATAAGCGCTAAGCGTTCTAACTTGTTTTTGGGGCCAAGTATAGCCTTGTATGGTTAATATGACTAATGACCCTATCTTATCCATGAAATGAAATATCAACCATATAATATATTTTCCATGATTCCCTAAATCTTACCTCCCTAATGAATCACTACCCCCGACTTCATCAACTTCATACATGCCAAGCTCTTCTCTATCATGTGTCATGTGTTCTCCCCTTCTCCTCCATGTATTTAATGTAAATGTTACCATATCACACAAAATTACAAACTAAATATTCTAATTAAACTAACTTATTCTAAATTCATCCATACACATTCTCAAACTCATTGATTGACCTTCTTATATCCTTCACCATTCTTATCATTATCCTTATTCATCTCCATGCCATAGCATAGTCTACTCCACCATGTATCTAAGCTTGAAAACTTAAAAAAAAACTCCTACTAATCTAAGCTCTCTTATCATAGGCCTAGCCAGAACTAGAGGGAAATATAAACAAAGTAATTGGTTGAGTTTGGAAGAGTGTTGGTGGAGTTTCAAGTTTGTATAAGTAAGCTTATATGATTCATTTTAATTTTCTACTAATTTATCTATCTTAGATTAGATAAAAAGATAATTATTCATGTAGCTTCTATGATTTCTAATGTATATTATTGAGAGGGTTTTTGTGGTAGGTGTTGGCATGAGCAAGGGACTTATTCTACTCCATCTAAAGTCTTATTTGGTTGAGATTAAGTAAATTTAAGACTTATCTTATTCCCACCAAGCATGATGCCATATTAGAAGACTTAATTTTGGGATTGATGTGTTATTATGTGTAAATGATGAGCATGAGTATCTTTGATGGGGCATAAAGGTATTTTAGATTATGTTAGATTCATAAGAAATTATTTTGTGTATTATTTTTCCTTATCTTATATTGATCTCAATACAAATATGAGTTGGTTGGTTGGTTGGAAAATATAACATTCTATGGTTATTTTAGTGTATTTGTTATGAATATATGGAAAGATGAGATTAAGTTGGATATTTGATGATGAAGTAGATTGTAAGAACATGTCATGGTAATGGGAAAGCATGAGAAAATTTGGAAGGGCATAACATATGGTTTATGTACAAGTATAGTTTGTTAATGTTGAAAAATAACAATGTGTACTATGTATATGGAAGGGCATAACATATGGGGTTAGTGTAAAACACTAATATAATTGATGAGTCTGGTGTTGTTGTACACCACTGATAAGGGATGACATATGTGATATAAACATTGATTTAAATTGATATATGAGAATGCCAAAAAATTCTACTATGATATTTTAGGGTGTGTGGAAACTAAACCCCCGTCATATGTGTAATATAATTTGGTTCATCTTGGATAGAGTAATGTATGCCATTATAAAGGACATATATAGATGAAAGTAGAAGTAAGATGATAAATGAAAGTATGGAAAAAGGTATCAAGTTCTGAGGGATTCCTTAGGGGTTTTGCTACATCCATAATAAGTCACAAGTCTTGGGTTGTAATCCCTTGAGGATTTTATGTTTAAGTGGAGTGTGGTATTCATATGTTAAAGTATGATAACTTTTATAATAGTAGCCATGAGATGATATTCTTGTGCGCCTTGTGAAATCTTTGTGGAATAATATCACAACCCTTATAAATTTAATGTATGAGGTATGCCTAAATATGATGTGATTTGTGCTTATTTGGACATAGGATCTAAGTCTTATTCGGTACTTTGATTTACTAATGTCTTTGACACTATGATGAACTCAACTCATCTAGGGGAGCAAATGATGCTTCTAACATGTTGAGATTTCTCATGGTATCTAGCTAGGGATTGTTGTACATTATTGCAACACTGGATTGATTAATGATTTAATTATTTTGGTTTCTCTATGTTTCCATGTGATATTCATTTGGTAATGGTTTTTCTTATAAAAGTAATACTCAAGGCTACTTTACAAAGTTTTTACTAATGTTTTATTATCATCAAAGTTTAGTTATGGTACTTTTTAGGCTTGTGTTGAGCATGAGTTAGGTGAATGACCCCTCATCTCTCCATGTTCAATGTGGCAATAACATCCCTATTTCATTAAATTACTTCTGCATATTCTATTTTGAATGAAAATCTTTGGTAAGTAAAAATAATGATGCTATAGTTAGCCTCTCTACATATGTGACAAGAAAGATTATTTCTCTAAAATTTCTTTATATCTATATATTGTTTTAGCTATGTGCCTTGGTGAAACTGATGATCAATGAGGAATGACACTACTAAAGCAAAGTTAGTTTCCCTTGACATATAAGTAAGACCTTTGTTTTTGCTCATTATAACCCCATTAGAAAAACTTTGGCCTCTACTATGATGGTAGAATAATGGTTAATTAGTAGCATTTTATTCTTTAATTAGCTGCTTAAGAGTCTTCAATTAATGTCCCAAAAAAATATCCTTTTCTTATAGATACTTCATGGTATGAAGCATTTAAGTTAACTATTGTCGGTGCTTTCTATACAGAAGTGGTGATGTTATGCTAGATGCAATGCCTTTTTCTTCCAAGGTTCTCCATCGGTTCCCACTCTAAAATTTGTTACTGAGAATGGAAGTAGTATGTTGTCATTGTTATCATCTACTCAATAACTATAATGACATTTGAGTAGATGATAAATCATAGCAACCCATTTGATAATGTTAAACATTTGAGCATCTCAACCAGTAGCCAAAATGATTTGTTATACATTTGTTCATATTAGGAAAGATGATGCTAAGTGAGGAGATAAGACATACCTACTCTGGTATCTCATACTCCATGAAAAGGAGCTATTCAATTTCTATTTATGTATAATAAGATATACAAGACCAATCAAAGGATGGAATGTGCTAGTTGATGTTATTTATAGCCTGATATCTTATTTTCTGTAAACCCTAATTAAAAACCTAATTGAAACTTAATGTGTTATGAGAATTTGATTATATAAATAATAT
Source organism: Tamarix chinensis (assembly GCA_030549775.1). Taxonomy (NCBI): domain Eukaryota; kingdom Viridiplantae; phylum Streptophyta; class Magnoliopsida; order Caryophyllales; family Tamaricaceae; genus Tamarix; species Tamarix chinensis. The sequence goes on along the minus strand of CM060173.1, from coordinate 26,505,291 downwards.
ATGGATAATATGTGTTTGATGTGTTAATTATGTGTGTTTGGGTTAGGGTGGAAGATAGATTAAGTTAACTAGGTTATGAGTGGAAGATTGGGATTTTTGGTGTTAAGTAGATGACTAGAGCCTATGGCCTAGACAACCAAGCATCGAGGTAGAAATGGGTTGATGTGGGAGCATCTAGTATTCCTTACTATAATGGTTTCTTGGAAGATATTTTATTTAATCTTTAATTTTTTTAAAAAAAATTATATGTTAGTTAAGCACTTTCTTAAATTACAAGTAAATATTAGTTTTCTTTTTTGTGTCCTTGAGAAGGTTAACAACCTAGGCCAATGTTAGTTATGGCTGTTAGGAATTTAAGGTAGTTATAACAAACCTTGTCCTTTGTAACTACAATTTGTTAGTTTTACTATTCATGAATGAGTAGTTCATGTGAATAGTACATATCCTGTTAGATGATAAACAAGTTAGTTAGGGAGTTTATGTGGAGGTTATTTAAAAATCTTTAATACTTTGGAGTTTATTAGGAATTAGTTGAGGTAGTTAAGATAGTTTCTATGACTTATAATTTCCTATATAAGGCTTATCTTATGAATAATGAAAGATATGTATGATTTGAGTTTAAATTCCTAATAAAGTTCTCATTATGATTGCTTCCTATTTTTCTTCAATCATCTATGTGATATTGAGTTGAATGTTAATATTTGAAGATTAATCTGCATGTTCTTCATTGATTTACTACTAAAGAGATTTTCTATGTCAGTTTTCATTAGGATCCTTTGGATATCTTCTTGATAAGGTATTCAAAGTTATCTTTCTATTCTCCTACCCAAAACTAATTACCAACCTTGGATCTTCCATATTTTTTAGTATCTTCACCATCATATAAAGTTAGAGTTAAAGACATCCTAGTTGTGAGGTCTTCATTCAAGCCTAAAGACCTACATCAAATTTTGATATCACATGTAGCACCAGGGAAGTTGTGCGAATATCCAATATTCAACTAGAATTGATTTTCCATGCATTTTTTTATTCTATTATTATTTTGATGGCCCTTCCTTTCATCCTTTTTAACCTTTTCCTGGCGTCCCCTTACCGTGGATTAGATCCTTGATTGTCCCCTTACCTTTACCTAAGATCTTAACCATAATTACCTCACCATACCCCACCTCTTACCCACTGTCTTACACTTTGTACTTACACTCAATATTTCATTCAAGTGTTAGTGAAATAAGGTATTGGTCAGCTCTCTTCTTTCTCTTCCTTATTGATTTTCACCACCACCTCCCCTTATTTATGCCATGTGCTTTGTTTTTCTTTATTTATTTAGCTATTGTGCTTTTTTCTCTCTCCTCCCTTTTTGGTGGAAGACTACATAGTGTGGTTGAAGATCTTTAACCTTGTTCTTGAGGTGTTGAGAGAATAGACCCCTTCCCCTCTATTTTCTCCATATTCTTGTTGATTTTACTTCATTTAACCTCATTATATTTATTAAAGTATAAGGATATTAGATTTAGAAGAAGTTTAAGTGTTTACTATATGTCTGTATCCTTCTTTCTTTCCTTAGTTCACCACCCTCCCTTGTTGGGTATGCCTCTCTTTTCTTTTAATTCTTTATTTTTATGTTATCTAGTTATTTTATTATAGTATATTCTAATTTTTTGGTTAAATTTTTTGTGTTATAAGAAGAAGGAATAATAGTTGGGAGCTAGGGTTTGTGGCATTCTTTATTCTTATTTTACATTTTTTACTTAGAAAAGAGGTAAACTATGTGTTTATACTAAATATGTAAAAATTACGTGATAGCATATTTAAGGTTTCAATTATGTTAAGTGTGATTTTATGCTTTATGTGATTCAATGTAATAAATGCATGCACCATGCTAGGTTGTATTTTCTCTAATTATGTTAGCCATGAGATAATGTGAAAGATCATGCTAGAATTATGTGTTTTCAATATATGTATAATAACATGTTAGAACAAGGTTGTATGTTGAAGAATGTTTAGGCAAGTATGGTAGGGGTGGCTCAACCAAGGGTTATTTTGTCCTAGTTGAAGCCTCATTTGATATTTTTAAGCTTAACCTTAGATTCATCACATATTTTGCATGAAGTTTGATACATCATGTCAGAGATTTGAGCATATATAGGTATGGTTTTGAGTGATTAAAGGTTTGTATGCTCTAGGGGTATTTTAGTCTTTTCATATAAAATTTGTAATATATTCAATATGCATGCCTTCTATTTGTTATAATATATTGAGCATGTGAAATATGGTATACTAGATATGCATGATTAAAGTTTTATGTGCTAAATGAGATTAAGTGTGTTCTAAGAGTAAAATGATAATTTTATCACTTCTAAAAAGTTTCTAGAATTATAATTTATATTGAAGTTTTTTTTATTTCTTTGACATTTTCATGATAATTGAGGAGTTATAATAAAGTTAGTATTAAAATGGTTAATTTTCATATCACTAGGGTTTAAAGGGAATTTTGGTCATTTTTGACTAAAAGGTGCCTAAGTGTAAATAACTGGATATAAGTTTAAAAAGTGGATTTTTAGATTAATCTTGGTGGTGACTTTGACTTTATCTTGGATTGTTGACTTTAAGGTTGGCTTGTATAATTAAAAATAAAGGAAAATGGTTATGTATGAAATTTGATGGTATGTGTGTTATGTGATATTTTATAATCACCTTATTAAGATATTAATATTTAAAGTGAAAGACCTTGAGATTGAGAATTTTTTACTCTTTAGGTTTATATACCCTAGAGACAATATAGGAGTCCTCGATTTGGTTTGGTTTCACTAGTGTGCCTCAGTATCCTAATAAGGTTCTAGTTTACCCTATAGGTGACCTTTAGATCCTATCCATCAATACTTAAAGATTAGGTGACTTAAGCATCAAGATATAACGTTACCTTAATGCTCTAGTATAACCTATGTACTTTATATGTGTTGGAGTTTTATAGTTGGGAGGGAACTATGTTGCATGCGTATGAAAATATGATTAAAGTACTTATATGTCTCTGGGTTGTCTTTTGTAAATCTTAGAGTGAATTAAATAAAAAAAGAAAAATAGTTTGTGTGATAGCTTTTAACATAATTCAATTGGTTAGTTCATTAGTTTCCTTAGTGCCCTATATGTGGTTATTGAAAATGGTTAGAGTGATTGGTTGATAGTTACAATAGTGCAATATCCTTGTGATTGCAAGTAATGATATGACTATTTTAAAAATGAATAAGTATGGTTTGGTATCTTTCCTTTGTGGAACACCCTTAGTATAAATTGAATTATTTAGTTCTATATTATGATAAAGTGTAATGGTAATATGAGCATATGACATTGGTGATAACTATGGTCTGGTATGATTAGTTAGATTTCGTATTGTAAGTATTCTTGATGTAATTATACCATGATTTCTCTATGATTACCATTTATGTGCCACATGTGCCTTTTGTATGATTAGTGTTGTATAATTGGTTTACTTTTAACTGTCACACTAATGGATTTTTTTTATGGTTACCTACCTTTTCAATGGGTAGTTATGATCTTGCAGGATTTCTTTAAGGGTTCCGCTTGATGGCTTGTGTTAGGGTTTGAGAGTTAGGATTATTCGATATATGTTTCAACATCTTTTGATCCAAATACTCCTTGGACTCTCAAGTCCCTTTATGTATTTCCTTTATTTGATGGTTGTAACCTTTGTCCAATCTTGTTATATTGGAGTAATGCTAATCCATAATACAACCTCTTATCTGTATCTTATGATTGTTGTTATTAATTTAAGGAGAGTAAAATTATTTCTGTAGCACTTAGTGTGAGCATGGTAGAATGAATTAAACATATATTAAGTGTGGTGATAAATCCATAAGATTTTGATGTTTTTTCTTCTGTAAATGAACTCTTTTTAAATAAACTTTCAAGTGTTAAAAATAAGGGTGTTACATATAGCTTATAATGCTTTTAATTAATGCCATTCACAAGAGTGAGTGCACTCTAGGTGTGATGATATGTAGTTTCTAATAGGTGTATAAAAAAATGTGGCTAAAGGTTTTGAGATGTGTTTGTTGGAGGGAAAATGGTGTGATTTCACAAGAGTGCAATACACAAACTTATCATTGAAAGTTCCTTTCAGTGAGGATGACAAATGAGATTATCATGGGTTGGATTGGTTTGTTGGTTTATTTCAACTTTTAGTAGAAGGTATGCCTTAAATGCATTTAATATGGGTTGTTCCCAAACCAACCATCAGGTAGTCTTCTAGGGCTGACCCATTACATATATCATAGAGGTTTACCTGAGGGACCCCAAACCCATAAAGACCTTGGACGCTCTCTAGGGGATCCATTACTACTCAAGTGTCTCACGCAATTGACAAATTGCCCAAACAAACTCTAGAATATTACACCTCTCGGATGATGGTGTAATACCCCAAATTTGACCTAATACTAATTTTAGATAATTAATATTACAACCTAACCCTAATTTTATATAATTAATATTTTAATCTTACCTAAATTCTTTAATATTAATTGTCAACCTAATACTAACCCTAAGCATACACTTAAATTTCTTATTTCGTTTTCCGTTTTCTTTTTCTCTTTTCTTCTTCTCCTTCTTCTTCTATCCATTTTTTTCTCCCTTTCTTAACCAAATCCATCATGTCAAGCTTCCACAGTCTATCCTACTTATACTAAAATCAACATCACCACCATCACCTCCTTAAACCTTTAGGATACGTCACGTAGAAAAGTTACCCTAAATCCTCGATCCTCATCTCTACCCTACACCCCCTTATGCACCTTCGAACATTTATCAACATACACACACAACTTATTCTATATATACCCTTTCACTCTCTCTCCTCATCTTATTAATTTCCTCAAAAAAATTCTCCCTAAATCTTACTCCCCTTCCCTAACTTCTTTATGCATCGTTCAGCCGAATAACCACCCTTTTCTTACAAACAAGCTCTACGTAGCTTATCCAACCTCACGTAACTCAGCCCCCACTATTTCAAAAACCCATGCAACTCTACCCCTACCTACATGGTGAGCTCAAAAAATCCCCCTTTATCTACATCACAAATTCAATCAAGTCCCCCATCTACACTACAAACTTATACAAACAACCAACACCTCACGTTACTAATACCCTACTTGCATCAACCTCCTACACAAAACCCACCCAAGATGCCTTATGCCCCTACAAAAAACCCACCCAAGTTGTGTAATTCTCCCAAGAAAAAACCCCTAAGATTTTTTAATAAAATCACATAAAAACCCCTAGCTGTGTCACCCCTTGATGTGACAACATCCTTTGTTGCGTCATCTACTCACACTACTAGGTCCCACTTGAGCCACATTTTTGTGCAGCTTTTTTTTCTTTGGGTTTTCCTTTTTCCCTCCTCCTTTTCCTTATGTTTTATTTGGTTGATTTATTAAGTTCTAACCATGTATTACTCTTGGTTTTTAGGTGATTTTTCAAAGGTGGTTTTACTTGCTTAAATACCGGTGTTGATTTGGTAAGGATACATATTGTAGTTAATGTTTTTAAATTCTATGTGTGATTTTAGTGTAATATCATGGTTGATATTATTATATTGATAATGTAATATTATTAATGTTATTGTATGATGATCCAGTATTATATTATGGAAATTGAGTATTATGAGAAAGCATGTGTTTATGTGGTATTTCATGAGATAAGCCAAATCTTGAAACCCTAAGTGTGGTAGAATAATATATGGTATTGTAATTTGGTATTTATTAAGTATGCATAGTGGGAAATGAATGTGGTCAAGTTTTATGGTGATATAATAAGTTGAAGGTTGGAAAATGATGATATCGTACTGTAGATTTTTTGTAGAAATTTGGTTATTATGGTTATCATAAGTGTATTTTGGTAATTTTATGATAATTAGTGAAATAATTATGGCATGATAATTATGAAGGTTTTTATAAATTATTTCATAATTAATATGATTAAATGGTGGTTGAGTATGATACAAGTTTTCTAGAATGAGAATTTCAAACTTTTAGTAATACAAGGGCATTTTGGTCATGGAATTTTAGCATTTATAAAGTGAAGTGGATTTAAAATATGATAAGCATGTCAAGTGAAATATTTGGGATAAGTATAAGCAATATCATTTGAATAAAATGAGAAAATAACTTAAATTGGGAATATAAATCCTAGAGACATTACTGTTATCCCATGTATAAGACATTAAATTTAGACCTTGTCTTTTAGATATATTATTAATAATGTAATATTATGATGGTGTACTAATTTTCTGATGAGATGAGTCTTTTGGGAGAATTTATGCATAACTTGTAAAATTAGGGGTTTGTAGGGAGAATTGTAGTCTTTTTCCCTAGGGAATGTTCCAATCATCATCTAATAGTGTTGTTTGTGCCTTGTATATTTTTTATTAAGTTTGTTTTATGTACCTTGCATATTTATATTTATGCATGCATGATGAAATTGATATAAAAAGTAGTTCCACAAGACACTACTACTTAAAGTGAATGATCGCTTGAGTCAGGACTGAGGTGTTGAGTGTGTTTCACTTGACAATAATAGTGGCTTAGGAGTATTTTACCCTGAGAGGTGTTTAAGTCTAGTCCACCAGATTAAGAATAGTAGGGTCTCTAAATTCAACATAAATAAAAATGGATTATGATTATATCTAATAATGAAACTTTGTTTAATTCATCTTTTTTGTTGTATCATGTTTAATTAATGCATGCATGTGACCTTATTTACTTGTGTACCGTTGTTATTATTATATTGTGCTTTTAATTGGTATGTAGCTTACCAATCATCTATTTCATGGGTTTTTCTCATTCCCATGAGCAGATACCACCTTATTTTGTAGGTGATTGTTGATTACTACTTTTAATGTTCTTACCTTTAGTGGGTGCTTAATCGAGTTGGTATAGAGTATGGTTATCTAGATAACTCTATCTCTCTCGAAACTCTTAGTCCTTTGTTTTGATCATACATATTATCTCCCCTCTATCTTGTAATCTCATATCATCATGGGATCAAGTGCCTCCCACACCTAATCTCTAGATGCAAGTTACTTTTACCCTTATACCTGGTATATAATGGATATAGAGAGTACATTTTATATATTAGAATTGACCTTACACCATTGTGTTTTGTGTTCTAGCTTCCACAAACTAGTTTTTAAGAAGAAAAAAAAGTTCAAAATTTTGGGGGTGTTACAATGCTCTCCCCACTTTAAGTGCACAATCTCAACAAGGATACCTTAGTTCATCACCACTTGATAGCTCCCACATCCCTCATCTCCTTGTACTATACCCCTATAAATAAGAATCTCATCAGCCATTTATGGCATGCTATAACTTACTTCATACACTTTAATTTTGATCTAACTTATCTGTACTTTCTCTTTCTACAATAAACATAATTTTTGGATATTTTAGTAAAAGTTCATGTCCCCACCACAACCTACTCACCAATATGAACCAATTTCTAGAGATCCACCAACGGAGGACTACTTGTTTACAGTTTCTCAACTCTAATTTTCTAATGTTGTCCTCTAAGAATCCATCCAATATATGGTTTTGGATATGTTGGCTCCTCTTTCCCAAACACATAATCAACTTTCTAGATCTCTCAAACAATTTACGTCTCAAGATTTTTTAGATGAAGCACTAGATCATGAACAAAGAGGGTAAGGATAAGACATTGCAATGTTATCATGCAAGAAGAATATAGAGATTCCAACCCTTGGGAGGAAAGGTTAGTGATTAATAGATAACAAGGGACCTCAATTCCTCTAATACATAGAAGAAGGGAAATCCCAACTTTGAGGGATGAAAAACATAGGATTAGGTCTAAAGAACGTAGGAGCCATGGGGGTTGAAGAGACCATGAGAATAATGAAGAGGTTATAAATAAAATGATAGATAGAAGAGTGTATATCATACTAAAGGTAATGATATATAGCAGCATCTACCAGAAGAATGCCTAAGCATAAAGGACTTTATCATGGTAGGTTTTCCAGTAACACGATTAAAGCAAAGGGGTCAATTGGTCTACGTTTTATCATAGGAATCTAGAGAAATAATATGATTATCAAGACAAACTTGGTGTTGGTAGCATGTCCCTCAAAAAATAATGAAATATTAGGGTCAATATTCTTTGAACAAGCTACATGGAAATATTTCGATGGCATGCCTACTGGTGAGAATCCCAATCAAAAATATTTTAAGGGAAGTTGGAGGGATCAAAAGATGGCCTAACAATGCTATGCAATCAAGCTAAAGAGGAAGTTGAAGACCATTCATCATGTTGAGTAGACCTTAATGTTATAAGATCTAAAAAACTTTAGGAGAAAGCATTAAGACATATATAGACAAAAGATGCACAAGTATACAACTCTAAAGATTAGGAAGGATTTAACTAAGTTATAAAAATAATATCAATTCAAATTTTTAGCTAAGAATATAGGCATGTTTTCTTAAATAGCCACCAACCTAGAAAATATTCCCTTATAAATTATGGAACACTATTTATACATCCTAGAAGGCCACAAACCTGTTAAGTAGAAAAAGATGCTAATTAAGGCTAAAAAACACAAATCCATTAACAAAAAAGTTCAAAGGCTTTTGAACATAATGTTTATCAGGGAAGTCAAATATATTAATGGGATAGACAACCCTATCTTTGTGGGAAAAAAAGTGGTAAATGATGGATGTTCATCAACTTCACTGACTTAAAAAGGGCCTACCTTAGGGACATTCACCTACTTCCTTGGATATGCTGGTTCATTGATTCCACAATGATCTAAAAAACCTTATATTCATGTACATCTTCTCTTAAAACCATCAAATTAAGCTAGCCAAGCTAAACTAAGATAAGATTACTTTTATAATAGATGATAAACTTTATTGCTACAAGGTTATACCCTTTAGATTAAAGAACATTGGGGAAACCATTCAATATCTCATTAACAAAATATTTGAGGGCAAAATAAGAGGATAGATTAAGGTTTATGTGGATGAAATGATAGTTAAGATAAAAAAGGCCGATGGACCACAATCAAGAAGTTCAGACTACCTTCAACACCCTATTCAACATTTTAAGGAAATATAAGATGTAATTAAATCTAACCAAATACTTATTCAGGGTTTGTGAAAAAAATTTCCTAGGATTTTTGGACTCTAAATAAGGAATTTACATTAACTTTGAGAAGGTGATAGCTATCTTAAATATTCAAGCCTGATCTATCCTTACATAAATGTATAGGAAATTTGGCAACCTTACATAAATTTCTATCTAGAGGAGAAAACTAGGCCTTGCCCTCTTTTTAGTTACATAAATTTATGGAAATGTGTGGAATAATTTTAGAAACCTAAATATATAAAATTATTTGGTATTAGAGTTTATTTTATGCTTGATGGATGGAAAATGATCGAAAGCACCAAAAATAAGTAAGTTGAAAAAACACATTTTGTTGAGAATTCATGAAGCAAATAATGAAGTGTTAAAATAGATATGGATATATGTGGAATAATTTTAGAAAACCAAATATATTAAAATGCTCTATCTCGGAGTTGGTTTGATGCCCAAATGACCAAAAAGAGCAAAACGACTAAAATCTTTTAATGGCATCAAACGATTTTATATTTGTTTTTATCATTCAATGATTTAAGAGAAATGAATGAATTTCAAGTGAGGGGTGAACTGCATATGCTAAAAAAATTGAATAATTTACAAATTTTGAAATAGTCAAAATGAGTGAAAATGAAAAAATCGAGAGAATTGCATAAAAATGCATTTTCCACAATATAAAGAAATGAGCTATGGAAAGTTAAAATTCTCTATGAATGGAACAAAATTAGATAATAGAATTTTCATAATCAAATTATGAGATTATCTATATAAGTTAATCAAGGTTAAAAGAGATGGGTATTAAAAATTATATATAAAAATTCATCCACAAACTCCAAAGATTAACATGGTAAGATTGAAATTAATTAAAAAGGTCAAGAACTGTGAAAATTGGGCCACAAGTGCAACTACACATGAAACATGCCAAAAATTACCTTAGACGTGTTCAAACTTGAATTCTTTATTGATTATGCATACTAATCCAAAAAATAACATATTATGTGTCATTTTATATCTAAAAATGCTAATGAATATCATGAAATAGTCAAATTAACCAAAAACCAAGTCTTGAACCCAAAAGGGATATTGGTAGAAAGTCACACAAGGGACATTCATGGTCTTTTCATGCTACTCAACATAAATCTTGCATAAAATCCTCAAAGCAGTAATGCATAATTAATTCCATGCTTTTAAAATTAAGATATCATGCTTCATAAACAAATATATACATATATAATATCATGAAGATTCATAAAAATCCTTAATAACACGCCACCATATAACCATGTTCAAAGTGGAGTTAGAAATACCTACTTGAATTATGTGCTACTAAAGTAAGATTAAGAGAGAAGATCAAGATTAAAACTTCTTCTAGTCACCTTCTGCAACTCCTGAAAATCAAGAGATTCAATAATGGTGAAATTAAAGCATAAGGTGGCGCATGAAGGTAAAGAAAGAAAAAGTAGAAGACACACCAAAGTAAGAAGAAAAAAGAGGGGGAGGGGTTCAGCCAAACTAAAACAAAAGAATTAAGATGACAAGATATAGTAAAGATAATAATATGTGTTAATAATTAAATTTTAGATATTCCATATGCCAAAAATATCAAGCTGCAAGCAGAAGCTAACACATTGAGCATAAGCTAAGTGATATTTACTTAGCATGCACAACAGAGCTCTATTATAAATGAGTGTAAATGGAGATGAATATTGGAATAAAGTGCCTAAGCATGTATAGTGATACGCCTTTTCAATGGGTTATTAGCTTGATTCAACGTAGAAGGTTAGATCAGCTTCACAGTGTTGAGAAAATGATATAAGGATAGAAACTTCTTAGGTTGGGCATCAGAAATATTACTAGGAGGAATGGTCTACTAATCCATATATGTATATCATTTGGGCTAAGAGGAAGGTTTAGAAAGTTTAGGGTTGACCATTAGAAAAGGAGTAAGAATGGGCAACTATTCTAAACTTTTCATTGAGATGTTCAAATGGGATGAAGTTAAGACCGAGGTGTTTTGGGAAGATGAGTTAGAAGACTGAGATAAATGCTTAGAGTAAATAAGGTTCAAACAAGTCAATGAATTACTATGTTGTGGAGGGGCACCAGTGTTGGAGGAGGAGGTTATATGAACCTTGCAACTTTAGCTACCATATTTGAGATAAAGTGCCCTCACACCACCGTTGTCTTTAATTATTGAATGAGTTTCATAAAGAATTCCATAGATATTGGTTTTGATGGTGTAATCTAAGTGTTATTCAAGTACATATGCCAAATAGGCTACCTTAAGGACCTCAAAATCTCTCTAAAGAGTCCATCACTGCTCATGTCTTCTGGCCTAGTCAACAAATGGCCCAAACAAAACATGCTCCTCCTTAAACTGTGCGACCTTAGTTAGGATACCCTAGAGTGTCGGTGTTTGATATCTCCCTTTTTCATTACCCCTTTTTACTCTGCCCATATAAATAAGGGGTCTCACCATCCATTTATAGCTTTTTATGACTAACTTAATGTACTCTAATTTTTCTTTGTATTCTCTCTCTAAATCCCTACACATAAGCACCTTAATTTACTTTCTTTACACAACAACATCAAATAGTTGGTAGACTAGATTTTAGTTACAATTCCAATACTATAACTGGTCTATGAGGTGTGGGTGATAATATTGTGGTGTAAAAGTTGGATACAAATTCCATCCAAGATCCAAATACTTTTGGAGATAGATTATGCACTTGCCAACAAATATGAGGCCTTAGGTTATCTTAAATAAATAGCAAAAACTATCATATGGCTTAACATAAATCAAATTTTTTATTTTCTTCCAAAATTATGGTAAAACATAAATATTTAACCTTTAGAGTTTAAAAAAATTGTGTAATGAGATAATGAGAAATAAATGATATAAGTTTGGTTATATGAGCTTTGTTAGTGTGATATGCCTTAAAATTTTCAACTTCATCTTTGTTCTTTGCTTCGCATATGTGATTTCAGAATGAAAAATGGGTTTGATGTTTTCCATCATTGTGATTCCTTCAAAAGTTCCACTGTTGTTAGGTTATCCTATTGAAGATGGTTTTAATATCCCAAAATTTTATCTAATCTAGAGTAATCAATAACTTAACCACATCTTAATCTTTATTTTAGGTAATTTATATTTTAAACTAACCCTAATCCTAAATTATTCATATTTTAATCTTACCTAATTTTGTCAATCATAATTGTTAAACAATCCTAACAATAATCCCACACTTATCTCATTTTCCCTTGTTCCGAATTTCTTTCTCATTTCCCTTTTTCCTTTTCTTTTTTTCTCTTGCTCAATTTTTCTTCTTCTTTTTCAGCCTTGTGTGTTCTTCTTGTTTACCCCTATAACTTACCAACAGTTGACTCTAACATCCCCTACCTTCCCTCTCTATTGTTCCCCATCACGCGCTTCATATTCATACACACACACACACACACACCCTCCAAATCTCTCGCTTCCTTATTTATTACCTCAACTAACTCTCTCACTCCCTCCGTTTTTATCAAGCACTATAGCCCAGAACTCCCTCCTTCTCCTTCCTTCTTTCCTGCTTTGTTCATCATCATCATTCACCACCAACACCATTTTCCACCACCAAACACCACCATTTTCCTAAATAACAAACCACCACTACCTCCCCATCATCCCCCCTTGTTGATGTCCAACTATTGCCACCCTACACCATTTTTCCCTTTCCTTGGTGTGCTTTATTTTATTTTCATTAAGGCACAGGACCATACACCTTCGTATGCCCCAACTATGCCTCTTTAGCACAATCCACACATGGTTTTTTTCTCAACCTGCGCACACCTTTCACACCATGCCCTTTTGTGTTCTGTCCTCTCAACCCATGCATGTGCTACATGTTTTGCCTATGCACCTTTGATGTCCCCTTAGCATAATTGTGCCTCCTTCCTAGCACACCCCATGCTCCACTATAGCAGCACTCTAGCAACACATTAGCATCACCATACATTCCACCATACTACCAGGTATCCCAAGCTTCTCCACTTATTTTGGTTATCCCCATTTCCACCCTCCTTTACCTTAATTTTTCCCAAGGTTGTATTCTTAAGTTCTAATTTTTTATTATTCTTGTTTTTTAGGGTATTTTTTAGTGATCTCGGTGGATGTGAGTTAAGAGTATGTGCCTAGAGATCAGTGTTCTTTGTGGTAATGATACATGTTGTAGTTAAGGCTTGTATATACACCATGCTATATGGATACTGTTGTTATGATGATACTACTTTATGATATCTTGTAAGAGAGAAAAATGTGAAAGTATGCATTTGTGTGTAATATTTGTAAATGTGAATCTACATACATGATATCCATATACAATTGGGGTTATATATATTATGATGATATAAACGTTGGATGTTGAAATTCATTAATACTAGGACTTGTAAGGCCTTTGGAAAAATATGAGTATTTTAGCTATCATAAGGATATTATGGTCATTTGAAGATAATATGGAAAATAATCATGGCAATATAAGTTTTTTAGGGTGTTTTAAATTGTTTCATTAGTCATGTGATTTAATTATAGTAGAGTAAGACACAAGTTACCTAATAAGAGATAATGAGATTTTTGGTAAGCAAAGGGCATTTTAGTTAATAAAGTTTAAAAATGAAATGTTGGTGATTATAAAAGGGGAATAGAATTTAAATATTCCAAGTATGATACTCAAAATATTCTAGATAATGATGAGTAGCATAAGTACAATAAAATGAGAAGTTATGCTTAGTTGGTGAAATTTAGGTTTCTTAGGGGAATTACGGAACTTTTCCTTATGGGGAATGCCTTGAAAACTGTGTTGATGTTCTTTATACATTTTCAATTATGTATTGTGCATATCTAAATGATTATTGCATGATGACATTGATATTAGCAACTATGAATAAAAGACATTAATCACTTAAAGTGAAATATCATGTGAGTTGGGCCAAGGTATTGTTTGTTTAATTCATAGGACAATAATAGTGGCTCAGAAGATTTATGCCCTGATAGGTGCTTTATATCATTCCACTATATTAAGAATAGTGGGTCCTAAGCTCAAAATTAATGAGAGTATTATTATGATATAATTAATAATGGATAAGACATTAATTATCTAAAGTAGAAGATTACGTGAATTAGGACCAAGGTGTTGTATCCGTTCCAATAGACAGTAATAGTGGCTCATATGTGTTATACCCTGAGAAGTGCTTCAAATCATTACATTGTTTTGATAATAGTGGTTAGGAGTGTGCTTTCCTAGTATATGTTGGGTCCATTCTGTTGGACGATAAATGTGGCTCGGGTGTGTTTGGCCTCGAGAGGTACTTTAGTTTGTTCCACCGAATTAAGAATAGTATGGTTCCTCAAATCAACATAAATAAAATAACATATTGTGTTTATATCTAATAATGAGTTATGGAATAAGTATTTATCTCATATTAATTTACGTTAACTCACATTTATGCTTATTCTTTTTTATACCCTTATGATGTGTGTATGAATATGTACTTATGATTTGGGTGGTATTATGGTTCAATTACGATTTTAAAAAGGAATATGATGATTCAAATGTGATTAAAATATGATGATGATGATTTGACAAAGAAGAAATAATGGTGATAATGCTCGAATGATGAAGGAATTAGAATGGTTTGGTTCGTGGGTTAGGGTTAGGGTTTATGATGAGGTTTTAGTATTGATATGAATATTATGGTGATGAACTGTTGGAAATATGACAATTTGATGATTATATTATGAAGTTAAGATTTTGAAGATGATCGTTTGATAATAATAACATTATTATATTAGGTTTGAAAGTAGATAAAGTTAAGTAAGAAAAATAGGTTTAAGATGAATGTTGAAGAAGATGATGGTGGCGATTGTATATGGAGTTTAGGGTTTAGAATGGTGTGGGTTTGTGGAAGGTTTGAAGGATAGATCTTAATCACTAATTCACACAAACAAAGAGATTAAGGATTTCAATAACAATCACTCACACAGAGTTGATTAATATTGAGAAGAACTCGCACAAAATTTAACTAAGCAAAGCTTGGAATTTCATCAATTTTTTGTCTCTTTTTGTGTCGTGTACTCCTATGGTTTTTATAACCATTGGAACTTCTTCATATTATAAAATAAAAGCATTAGCTTGCTTCCTACTTTAAATACAGTCAAAAGATAGAATAAGATAACCCTAAAAGATAGAATTAAGCTACTTTTGTTTTTACTAATTCAACTTTCTTATCTTTTTAACAATTATCAACATGATAATACTCCATATTCCATGTCCAAATTTTTGATAAAAGTATCCTCATGCAAATACCACATTCAAACCTTCCATTCAACACATTTTTTCCTTCATGCATGCCATGTACATGTCTCTATCGCTAGTGACTTGTTTTGCACGTTTCGTATATAAATAACAATGTAGCCATCCATTTGCTTTTAAATTTTTAGAAGATACTCTCTAAATAGAGGGTAATAGGTTCCATAATAATAAATGCTAAATTTTGACCAATTGATCTTGCATCATTCTCCCCTTGCTAACTTAAATTTGTCCTCAAATTTGCATCTCCATAATAAGGACTGATATCTACAATATTGAAAGTTCTCGACACCCCACCATATGAATCGGGTAAATATAGCTCATAAGCACTCTCTCCAAATTGTCTAAGTATTTTGAAAGTACCATCTTCCCTTGGCATAAGCTTATTTTTATCAAATTAGGAAATCTCTCCTTCCTTAAGTACAACCATACCAAATCCCCTAGTTGAAATACATGTTAACTCCTATACTTGTTTGCTCTTGTCTAGTATACTTTATTTTCCTTCTCAATGATGTGCTTGATTTGTTGATGAAGTTTCTAAATGAAATCCACTCTCTCTAGTGCATCATAATTCTTCATTTCCCATACTTCAATGCTACCATATCAATTGGTATATATGGATTAACACCATATACTATCTTGAATGGACTAGAGCTTGTTGTAGTTGAATGACTTCAATTATAATCAAACTCCGCATGTACTAACTTAACATCCCAAGCCTTAGCATTCTCACTCACCAATCCCCTGAGCAAAGTACTGAAAGTTCTATTAGTAACCTTGGTTTCACCATCCGTTTGAAGATGATATGATGTACTAAATAGAAGCTTTGTTCCTAGCATATGCCATAATGCATTCCAAAAATAACTTAGGAACTTCACATCTCTATCCGAAACTATACTGTTTGGAATACCATTCAATCTCACGATCTCCTTGAAATACAAATCCACAATATGAGTAGCATCATTAGTCTTGTTACATGGAATAAAATGAGTCATCTTAAAAAATCAATCCTCCACCACCATGATAGAATCTTCACCTCTTTGTATCCTAGGCAATCCTAAGATAAATTCCATACTAAATCCTTTCCATGGTTGAGTAGTCATGGGTAAAGGCACGTATAACCCTTTGTGAAAGAAACTCTTGCTTCTTTAACATATAGCACACCTAGCAACCATAGCTTGCACTCCTTTTTGCATTTTTGGCCCATAAACATGTTCTTAAAATAGCTCCAAAGTCTTATGAACTCTAAAGTGTCATGAAATACCTCCTTTATGCACTTCTTTGATTAGTAAATCTCGAATTGAGGTCTTTGGCACACACAATTTGTTTTGCTTGAATAAGAATCTATCTTAAAGAACATCATATCCATAACTTCCTTATTTCTTGCACTCTTCAAAATTCCAAAAAAAAACATCATCAATGACATATTCACTTTTGAACATCTTAAAACCCAAAATCTTTGCATCCACCATTGTAAGTATCATAGCCCTTCTAGACAATGCATCTGCAACCACCTTCTCTTTGTCATCCACATGTCTTATATAGAACATAAATGTTTGCATAAAAAAACTAATCTACTTAGCATGTCTTAGATTCACTTGCCTTTGACCATGTAGATAATTCAAAATCTCATGATTCGAATGAAGTAAAAAAGGCTTGGATCTCAAATAATGACTTGATGTTTCCAAAAAAAAAACAATAGCATAGAACTCCTTATCATAAGTTGAATAATTGAGTCTTATACTATTCAACTTTTCACTAAAAAATGCAATTGGCATCTTCTCTTGTGAAAGTACCCCTCCAAGAGCTACACCACTGGCATTACATGTTACTTCAAATAATTTTTTAAATTAAGGTAAACATAATACCGGTGCATTGAAAACTTTTTCTTCAATTCTTCAAAAGCTTTTGTCGCATGTTCATTCCACCGAAACTCTCCCTTCTTCATTAATTGTGTAATAGGTGCTGCAATTGTGGAGAAATATTTGATGAACCTCCTATAAAATGAAGCCAATCCATGGGAGCTCCGAACCTCATGAACATTAATAGGAATATGTCATATTTGAATAGCTTCCACCTTTAAAGGATCAACTCTAATACTGTCTCCACTCATAATGTAGCCAAGAAAAACCACACTCTTCATCATAAAATCACACTTCTCTATTTTACCATAGATCTTCATCTCCCTAAGTTTATCAAATATTCTCTTCAAATACTGCATGTGTTCGAACTCACTCTTGCTATATATCAAAATATCATCAAGGTAGACAATAACAAAGACTCCAAAAAAAGGTCTAAGTACTTTGTTTATCAATCTCATGAATGAACTTGGTGCATTGCATAGCCCAAATAGCATCACCAACCACTCATACAACCCATACTTAGTCTTGAAAACCATATTCCATTTGTCCCCTTCCCTTATCCTCATTTGATGGTATCCACTTCTAAGGTCAAGCTTTGAAAACACCTTTGCTCTATGTAGCTCATCTAACATATCATCCAATCTTAGCATCGAAAATCTATATTTGATTGTGATATTGTTGACTTCTATAGATTCAATGCACATCCTCCACATACCATCCTTCTTAGGTACCAATAAAGTTAGTACACTACATTAACTCATGCTCTCTCGAATATAGCATCGATCCAACAATTCTTGCACTTGTCTTTGCAGCTCCTTAGACTCTTTTGGATTGCATCTATAAGCTGGCTTGTTTGGTAATGGAACTGTCGGCATAAAATCAATAGCATGCTCAATAACTCTCAAAGGAGGTAATCCAAGTGGCAACTCGTCTGGAAAAACATTTGCAATTTTGGATTCTTATTAACACATCCCCTTGTTGAACTTCATTCACTACCAAGGCATAGAATACTTTCTCACTCTTGATAGCTTCAATCATCTCTAACTTCTTAAGAATCAACAATTCCATGTTACTCTTCTTTCTTCCTCCCTTACCTTTGACATATTCCTTCTTTTTTTTCCTACTCCCATTCACCTTCAACTCTCTTTTTTTTCTCCTTTTTTTTTTTGCTTCTTACCCTTGGTCTCTTCTAGCCTTTCACTCCTTAGAACCAAACTCTCCCCATATACATTAGGCTTGAATCTAAACTTCTTTTTGTATTTTCCCACCACGTATTCATTAAGGACCCCATCATATGTAACTGCTTGTCAAATTGTCAAGGTCTCCCTAAAAAATTCTGACAAGCATCCATAGGTAGAATATCATATAAAACATCATCAAAATAATTTCCAATTTTCGAAGAGATAAGAATTTGTTTGTTTACCCTTACACCTTTGCCCTTGTTGAGCCATTGATGTGAATAGGTCCTTGGATGATCCATGGTCTTTAATCTGATTTTGTTCACATCACTAGTAACATTGGTATAAAATCCACTATCGATAATGACTTTGCACACTTTGTCTTCAACTATACATTTGTCTTTAAAGATCTTCTCCCTTTTAGAAGTTGAGGTTGTTGTTGCACTTGAAGCACTCGTTGTAACATATAGTAATCTACTTAGTCATCTGCCGAATCATCTTTTAGATCTTCACTACCTTGCTCAAGGTCTTCATTAAGTTCTTCATCCTCCTCATCACAAGCTTCCATACTCGTTATCTCCTTTAAAGTCATTGTCCTTTGATTTGGACAATCTCGAGCAAAATGGCCATAGTCTCTACACTTGAAACATTTCTTATTCACCTTATTAACCATCTTGTCCTTGCCCTTTTCTTCACGATTAAACCTTCTAGTATTGTCTTGAATCGTGGTTTGAGAGGATGATGGCTTTGACACCTCCTTGAAGTTTGAACCATATGTTCCATTGGTTGATTTATTTGGTGACTTGGTTCTCTTCAATTGCTTCTCAAATTTGATTGCTAATTTTGCCAAGTCTTTAAATAACTCATAATGGTACACCTCCACCTTCTCTCTAATATTCATATTTATACCTCTAATAAATCTAGCACACGTTTGCTATTCTCTTTCTTGAACATCACAAATAAGAGCTAATCTTTCAAACTCTCTAATGTACTTCTCCACTCCAAGTATCCCTTCCCTAAAAGTAGTCATTTTAATGAAATTCTCTTGCTCATATTCTATAGGTATGAATTTTCTTTTTTAAATGCTTTTTCAATATATCCCATGATTTTATTTTTTTTCCTATCTTTCTCTTCTCCTATTCAAATTGTCATACCATACTCTAAAAAGCTTCTTAAATTTCAATATGGTAATTTGACATCTTTTCTCACCATGAAACTCTTTATATTCAAAAATATATTCAACAATTTGCAACCATTCAAGGAAAGATTCTAGATCAAGATTACCTTCAAATTTTGGTTGGTCAAATTGAATCCCCTTCTCCACATCATCATATGATTTCCTTGAAGTGACATGAGCTCGTACATAGTTCCCTACACTTTCTTATCCTCCTTCCTCTATTCAATTATATGCTTCCCTTTTATGATTTTCTCCTACTTGATCTCTTCTGATTTGATGTTGGACATGTGATCCTAGGGCTTGTGAGGCTTCCATCCTACCCATATGAAGCTTAACTTCCTTGATCTCCTCCACTAATGCCTTGAGAATGTCCCTCAAATCTTTTCCTTGGCTCGATATGCCTTCTTTACACCCACGAATGGTGTGCTTCTAAAAACGCTGTCTCAAGTCACCTAAAATTCAAATCTTGGCACCTCCTTGATGATTTCTTAAAATAATATTGAATTAGGAACTTGGTTTTGAAATAAAATTGAAGGAAAGATTGGATATTAATCGTGTATATCACACTACATCACAACCTAAGCTTTGATACCAAAATTGATGTGTTTAGGAATATGTACTTATGATTTGGGTGGTATTATGGCTTATTTAGGCTTCTAAAAGGAATATGATGATTCAAAAGTGATTAAAATATTATGGCAATGATGATTCGACAAAGAAGATATGGTGATAATGTTTAAATGATGAAGGGTTTAGAATGGTTGGTTCATGGGTTAGGGTTAGGCTTTACGATTAGGTTTTAGTATTGATATGAACATTATGGTGATGAATGGTTGGAAATATGATGATTTGATGATTTTATTATGAAGTTAAGATGTTGAGGATGATCATTTGATAGTAATATTATTATTATCTTAGGTTTGAAAATTGATAAAATTAAGTAATAAAAATAGGTTTAAGATGAATGTTGAAGATGATGATGGTGGCGATTGTATATGGTGTTTAGGGTTTAGAATGGCATGGGTTTGTGGAAGATTTGAAGGATAGATATTAATATCTAATTCAAACAGACAAAGTGATTAAGGATTTCAATAATAATTACTCACACAGAATTGATTAATATTAAGAAGAACTCACATAGAATTCAATCAAGCAAAGCTATCAAATTTTCATCTCTTTTTGTGTCGTGTACTCCTATGGTTTTTATAACCATTGGAACTTCTTAATATTAATAAATAATCCTCCTAAAAATCTAATAATAATTGAAACAGAAAGAATTATCTTGCTTTCTACTGTAAACACATTTAAAAGATAGAATATGATAACCCTAAAAGATAGAATTAAGCTACTTTTTTACTAATTCAACTTTCTTATCTTTTTAACAATTATCAATGTGATAAATACTCCATATTTCACATCCAAATTTTTAATTAAATTCTCCTCGTACAAATACCACGTTCAACCCTTCCATGCAACACATTTTTTCCCTCTATGCATGCCATGCACACGCCTTTATCTCTAGTGACTTGTTTTACAAGTTTTGACTATAACTAATAATGTAGTCATCTGTTTGTATTAAAATTTTTATGGGATCCTATCTAAATAGAGGATAATAGTTTCCATAGTAATAAATGATAAATCTTGACCATTTTCTCCTACATCACCATACTTTGGTTATATGGTTACCTTACTCATTATGTAGTGTACCGATCATCCTTTTCATGGGTAATACTCATTTCCATGAGAAAACAATCCACATGTAGGTTGATGAAGATCCTTTGGATGATTTTTCTACATATGATGCCTTATTTATGGAGGAGTTATTCTTATGTATTGGGGTTAGGCATAGAGTCAAGTTATCCAATAATTAGCTTTTACTCAGATACCTTCTTGAATTCTTAGTTCTATAGAATCCATTTTGATGTATTTTGATATTTTAATCATAGCTAACATCCAAACTTTATCTAATGTTTATGGAATTTATCTTATTCTCTATTTATCATGCTATAAGTGTTAACTATTTTTCCTAGTATTTCATGTGAGGATGGTGTGGTAAGCTAGGCTTATGTCGAATATGACGGTAACACCTAGTTATATTGATATTATTATTCCGCTAAAAATAAATTTTTTTAATAGTAATATTTGGGGTGTTACAATAGTAGTAGAGAGGAGGCATGATTTGAGTAAACTTTTTTTGTTAGTTGTTAGCTATTGTGCTTAATTAATTATTCTATTTAAAAAATAAATTTACTAATCTTGGTATAAATTTCAAAAAGTTGTTGTGAAATTGCTATAGTTTGGGACCGAAAAGCTTTGCACAATATTTGTCTAGGACTTTATGTAATTCAAAATTTTTAATAGGCCCGAACTTGGATTCGGTAGAAGGAGAGGATGATTTCTTTCAAACTAATATGGGATTCCATCATAAAATCAATTGACAATAGGTATAGTAGCTTACTAGGCTTGTAGACTAGTTATTTTTTCCTTTCATATCCAATGTGGGATGCTATATATATGGGTTGTTCTTTTCCATAATGAGTATGACTGACCTTTTTCCCATTGACATTCTAGCCTTATTACATGACAACTATGAAAATGTAAGTAGTACTATAAACCAAAATGATTGTGGTTAATGCATACACATTATATATATATATATATATGTATGTATATATGTATGTATGTATGTATGTATGTATGTATGTATGTATGTATGACACTAATATCAAGCAACAACCTAAAATTCCTTCCTAAATCATCATTTATCCCCTTGAGATGTGTTTACCATTTGTGTGTGTGAATCTCTATTTGGTAATTAATATCGCATTTGATCTTGGATATGACTACATGAAGTTATACTAAATGGGTGAACATCATTAGCTACTAAGGCCATGTTCGTTTTAACTTATTTTTGCTGATCTAATCTGATATGAATTGAATGAAAATTTTCAATAAGTTATTATTTACTTTTCACTATTATTAACGTTATAATTGATATTATTCCTATTACTATTAATATTATAGTTATCATTACCATCATTTTAATAATAATAATAATTATTATTATTATTATTATTATTATTATTATTATTATTATTATTAATTTTATATCACTTTTATTATTGTCATATGTTTGTTGATTTGATATGATTTGAACTAATTTGATGAGATATAAAAATAATATGAGGAGAAAATATCCTAATAGTAGTATAATTTTTCATTGAAATTGCCAAGGAGCGAAAACTAGCTATTTTAATCTTAATTTTTTAATAATGTGGTAGCGTATCGTTGCTGCTATCAAATTAAACTTATTCCTAACCCAAATAATAATAATTAATAATACATAGCATAGGGTAAGGAAGGATCGTTCCCACGAGGAGGGTGCAATTTTAAAGTCTAAAATATTAAATAAAAAATAATTAATAAAAATAACTCGGTACACATATATATACTATTCATATATTTACAAAGATTTTGGGGGGTTATCATATAAAGGGGAAAATAATAATTAAATTAGCTAATAGCTGAACTACTAACTAAACAAATATAAGAATTAAATAAATATAATATATACATATCTACCCTTCTCCATCCCAAATTTGATATTAAATTTGCATAACCAATTTCTATTAAGCATAAGATATTTAAATAATTAAGGTTGATAGGCTAACCGCAAAGAATTAACCCGCTAACTCTCTTTGCTCTAGATATTGTCTAATTAGGCTAACTCCCGTGTTTTTCCTAATACTAATTAATCTCTCTAAATTAATCTTTGCCATTCAATTAACCTATAGATAAATTAATTACATTAAGCTCTAAGGAAACTCATTAGCCCTAGCCAAATTAAAAACCCCGCATTCTCAAATTGAGTAGAATAAATTATATTTTAATTCAATTCAGTTACTTGCAAAGACCCCAAATTAAATTAATTGCTATTTGTTCTGATTAATTACTACCCCAATAGAATTAACCGGATAGCTACAACCCTTATCCTAGAAATTGATCAGATTTCATGTATGGAACAAGAATTTATACACGAATCGTAAATATAAATTATATATCAAAAACTCAATTATTCAACATCTGAAATAATAATGCACAATAAAAATTCAAGCTTAATAAAACATGGCTAATTAAATGTAATATCGAACACAAGTTTCATTAGGAATACATTAAAATTTAAGTAAAGAATTATATAAAAGAAGGAAATTTAGAATAGGTACAGGAACTTTCCGATCGAAGTACACTTGTGAGGATTCCTCCAACAAATCAATTCCTCTCCATAAGATCACGAACCTGCTCGTTTACTATGGCTAATCCCTCTATTTATATAAATTCTAGACTTAAATTTAATGCTCCCGAATTTACGTGTGGGGAGGAGCAGGGAATAGGAAATTAAAAAGAAAAGTGCTCTCGGCTTCTTATATCTTCGATGAGGCTTCGAATTTCTTTCGGTGCTTCGATGGGTGGCCATATTCCTCTCTTCTTGTGTGTGTATTAAGATGTATATATATATAGTGCATGGGTCATTTACTCTCTCTATTTTCTTTGGCTATAAGTCTTATAATATTTAAGAAAAGTTATTACGTGAAACTATTACGTTTTGCTTCATTTCCTTTATTTCCTTGATCTTCTCTTTATCATTTAATCTTCACTTGAACCTATTACGTTTTATTAGTTACAAACTTAATTTCTTGGTGTGTGTTTTTTCAGCTCCTAGCCCACATACAGTGTTTCTAATGCAGCACCTGCAAAGAAGGAACAAGAATAGTAAATAATTAAATCATGCCTACCAAACTTTTATTATGTAAAATACTTCAGATGTAACTTTAAGTTCAATTTTTCCAATTTTATGTATAGATTTAGAGAAAATTTCTTGAAATAAGAATTTCAGATCTTGATTTTAGCTTTACATAGCAATTTGAATCGTCTAAATCTGAGTTCATACGTGAAAATTATAGCCAAAATACTGCATGTTGTCAAATTACATACGAATTTTCATCTTTTTGCTCAAAATAATTTGAATATATGAGATTATTATATTTTAAGCACAAAATTATAAAAAATGTAAATAACCTCACATATTACTAAAATAAGTGACCAAACGTATAGAATAAGGGGTATAAAATATATAAAAATATGTGTTTATCAAAATTTTAAACCATCGATAATTAAACTTTTCTACCCATAATGAATATATACTATTGGGATCCATAGCACCAAAGTAAATGATTGCATCCAAAATTTTGGCTTCAGTACATTTTAAGGATCCAAATGCTTAGTTTTTGAAGATCTGAGGATCTTAATTTTTTATTTAAAAGTTTAAGAACCTATACCAATATTTTGGCTATTTTTTTATCATATACATCAAAAATATGCATTATAAATATAAATAATATACTATGTGTGAATATAAAAATTAAAAATAAAGGCAATTACGATGATCCGAGCTTTTAAATTTTGAAGATTTTTGGATTTTAATTTTTCTTTTTAAAAACATTTAGGACCCCAACTTTCCTTTTCAATCAATTGAGAACCACATATTTTTAATTTAATCATGCTTTTTTAATAAATTGAGGTTATCATTTTTTTTAGAATATTTTCAGACAACATGTTTGTAAATATTAAATTTTTTGATAATTTGATAACTTCACCTACAATTGTTTTGATCTTCTTGTTACATCTCCAAGTAGAAATGGTAGATGATAGTTTATATTTACTTGTTTTGATTATGTGAACTGAGATTATAATTCTTTTTGTTAGACTGTATGTATTTATTAGACATTAAGACAAGCTACATTTATTTATGGAGAAAACAAAAGTTAACTCATATTTTTAACATTATACTTTTATTCTGTTATATTGACATAGACATAAATTATGTGAATATATGATGTTGATGATGATGATGATGATAATTCTTATCATTATTATTATTTTAAGAAAAAAAAATACCTTCAAATTATTTTAAAATAATAAGATCCTCAAAGTAATTAAAAAATAATATGAGATCTTCAAATTATTAAAAAAATATTCAAGTATTAACTAAAAAAACTATAATGGTCCTCGAACTCCTCAAATCATTAAAAAAAGTATGAGGTCTTCAAATTACTAGAAAAAAGAATGTGGCACGTAATTTATTAAAAAAAAGTTGATGTCCTATTTTTTTTTTTAAATAAAAAGAAGAAAATTTGAAACCTTAAAATATTCAAAATTTGAAAGTTTGTAATTTTTAATTAAATTCAATTTAAATATTTTTATTTATGCATATTGAAGTACATTTTTATCTTTCCAATACATATTTTCATTGTATATAACTGAAAAAGTGATAAAAAAATAGTTGTGTTCTTAAACATTTCAATAAAAAAGTTGAGATCTTTAAACCTTAATAGGGAAATTTTGAATCTTGAGAGTGCACATAAGTAAGAAAATGCGTTTAGGGAACTCCAAAGTCTAAGCAAACTCAAGGGTGAAAAATAACATATGGTTATGCTATTACTAATTAATTGATGCATGGTGGATACATATTGGGTTAAACTTGGTATAAAAATGTTGGTTGGGTAATAAACCACTGAAAATGAGAAAATTAGAAGGGAGATGAAAGTATGAATATATGAATTAAGTAACCCTTAATTTATACACTTGAATCTAGCGCTTAAGCTATGCAATGCTTAAGATAAGAGAATAAGAATTTTGGGAGATAATTCAGCCATGGTATGTACTAACCAAGGGGGTAATTTTCACTTAGTAAAGAGAGAAGTATGGATCACAAAACACCCTTACAATCAGCCCCTACATGCTCTTATATAGTGCTACAATCACTTAGTTACAAGACAACCATTCCTTACTAGAACTAAGGGCTAATTAAAAATCAAACTATATAGTTACTACTTAGTTACCATTTCTAGTTTAATCCTAACCAAACATAACCTAGTTTTCCTCACCAAAAAAAAAGGGTTGTGCGCCCCTCACTATCAGCCCCCATGCATTGGCTGATTTTATCTTGAGTGCAAGTAAGTACAAGCTATTAAATGAATTAAACAAGAAAATGGTTAACCCCTAAAGTTAACTTGCAAAGGGGGCTACCACAAGTGCAAAGTGGTGATTACAAGACTCTAAAAGGTTTCCCAAAGTCTACACTTGTAGACCACCAACTTCTTCTTCCACTTGGCATGGCAGGCTGTCGAATAAAGGAGGCCAGGTCTAGCGTGTTTGCAGGCTAGAAAAAGAGGTGGCAGCTGGTGGTTGTGTAGGTTGGAAAAAGGTGGTTGGGAGGGTGGTTTTGCAAGCTAGAAAGTGGGAGGTTTGGGCGTGTGGGTTTCGACCTACAACATCCACCAAAAAGGTTGACTTTAGGGAAGAAAAGGTGGATGGGAAAATAGTTGTAGAGTGGTTGTAAGTTTAGGGTGGCTTGGGATGAGTTTGCATGGCTTGTGCACGGCTCATGCATGGCTTGATTTTTATGTAAAAGGTGGCCAATTTTGGGTTGAGTTTGGTTTCTCATAAATAAGCACAAAAAATAAAGGGGTTGGGAAGGGAAGTTGATGGAACGATAATTTAGGGGAAACCTTCTTAAATTAGAAGAATTTTTTAGTCTTCTAATTTGTGGAGAAGGGCGGTTAATGTAGGATTAGCTAAAGGGGATGCTCCTGAATCATTATCCCTCTCTTGAAAAGGTTCATGGGTCAGGTCAAAAGGCTCATCATGGATGTAGGGAGGTCGATCCTCTACATCGAAGGTGTTGGAGATATTCCCCACGTCTTTAGATAGCTCAAGCTTATAAGCATTGTCCCCTATCTTCTCCAAGACTCTATATAGGCCATCGCTTTTTGACATCCACTTGTTCTTTATTTTTGTGGGAAATTTTTCATTGCATAGGTGAAGCCAAACTAAATATCTTGGTTAGTATAAGTGTTATTTGCAATGCTTGTTGGCTCTTGCTTTGTTTAGCTCATTCACACTTTCGATTTATTTCCTTACTTGCTCAAGGAGCCTCTTCATGTTTTTGGCTCGGTCCTTGGCTTCAAAACTTGTTACTTCACCTATTGAGAGAGGTAGTAGATCTATGGGAGAAGTGGGGTTCAAATCATAGATAACCTCAAAAGGTGAATGTCCCGTGCATAGGTGGGTGGCTAGTTATGAGCAAATTTAGTGAAACTAATCTTGGTGTCCTAATCCCGTAGGGATTTATGGACTAAACTTTGAAGGAGCATGGTGAGGATTTGATTTGTTACTTTTTTTTGGCCATCGGTTTGTGGATGGTAAACGGTACTAAAGAGAAGTTTTATACCGACTAACCTCCACACGGTCTTTTAGAAATAGATGAGGAACTTAGTATCCCTATCTAGAACAATGGATTTGGGTATACTACGTAGCTTAACTATTTCTTTTGAAGAAGAGATTGGCTACGTATGTGGCAATATTCGTTTTATGACCAGCAAAAAAATGAGCCATCATAGAGAACCAGTCTACCACCACCATTATAGCATTATGTTACCTTTTTGTTTGAAGCAATGCTACAATAAATTTCATGCTAACATGATCCCATAGTTGGTGGGGGACGGGGAGGGGAGTATGCAATCCTTGATGGAAGTTACTTTTAGACTTTTAGCAAGTGGCATATCTTCTCACTATACCTTGCACATCTGTAATATCTCATTTTCTCAAATCCTAATTACTATATGTGATTGGTCTAGTAAGATATCTTCGAAAAAAATACATATATTATACTATCAAGTCTCATTTCATTCATGTAAAGTTTTTAAAAATTTCGTCAATTATTTCTCTTATTTGTAAAAGAAAAATTTATTGCAATTCTTCTTATTTTTGTGTTTTCACTCTTTTAAACCCTTTCAAAATTTCTGAATTGATCCAAAAATAATTTTGAATTCATTCATCCATTATTTCATTCATGTTTCACCTTTTCCTTTCAAATTGTTAAATTACGAAAAAACCGTTTATGTGATTATACATTTTTAGCCGTGTTAGCCATTTTTAATCCGTTGGTCATCAAATGAGTTTTGAAACCAAATATTTTTATATATTTGGTTTTCTAAAAATATTCTGCATCAATCCATGATAATTTGAACTCCCTGTTATTTGTTTTGTGTATTTGCAGAAAAAACATGTTTCCGCTACTTATTCGTTTTTGCCCTTTTTTGTCATTTTCCATCCGTCAAGCTTCAAGCCAACTCCAATATCAAATATTTTTATATATTTGAGTTTCTAAAATTATTTTGGACCTTTTCATAAATTTTTATAATTTTTGGAGTTTAATCAATATTTTTCCCAATTATTGCCTATTATTGGACTTTCTTACAATTTAATTAATCCAAATAAATTGTAACCAATACTCTAACTACTATTGTAATCCTAAATAGTGTCCTAACCAACCCAAATCATATTTTTAACTTAGTTACTTTTCATCCAACTAAAAACCACAACAAGTTCCATAATCATAATTTTATGACATTTCTTTTACACACTAAACTATAACCTAATCTATCTCTTACACCCCTAATCCTACCACTCAAGCGAGGATAACGTAAAACCAAAAATACACTCCAAAATCCTCCCTATTAGATCTCACTTTATTTTTCCAAATTGTGCGTTCCATTACAAAACACATATAAAATCGTAATTTTTTAGCAGTTTTCAAAGTTGATTTCTTTTAACTTACAGCAACTCGTTCCCTCTCTCTCTCTTTGGTTGTCCTATTCCTTTTTTTTGGTTTCATATAAAATATTGCATTGCATATGAAAAATCCATATAATTTACATCCTTTAAGACAAACCTCTTTGAGCTTGTTCATAATTAAACTTTTGCTTCTCAACTAGCTTCACAACATCAGCAAAGTAATTTTTTTTGTGATTCCAGCAGCTACCACACCTCAATCTTTCTTTCTATACCTTATATTCTTGTTTGGTATTATTCCATACATGTTAAACTTCATCTAGAAACCATTTTCACCTAAAAAATCGTGCCCCTTGCCTCTTCTTTTTCCTCTCCTATCTACCTTACCGAGCAACTTTGGATTTTTTGCTGCAGTTGTTGTGTGTGTTGTGGTAGAGATTTAGTGTCTTTCATCCCTTCTTTACTCCTTGGTTTCCTTCCCATTAACCCTCCAAAACCTTGATTAATCATTCCTTTTTGGTTGTCGGTTGTGTTTGTGGTAGTTTTCAAGCCTCCCTATTTAAGAGTAATATTTTTCATTTCAATTCTTTTCTTTCCCATTTTTCTTATTTATTAATCTTGGTTTATCTAACTCTTTTATCTTATATTCTTGAAGGTGACCAAGTGGTTTTAGAGAAGAATTTCTAGATTCCTTTTTTTTCTTTGCTAAGGAGCTTAGGAATTTTAGTAACTAAACTAATCTTTAGAAATGGGATTTTGTGATAGGTGTATTATATGTTCTTTTTCACATAAATACCTTTATTTTAATTATAAGCATGAAATAGTGTCTTAAAAAAATATTGTATGACATGGTATATTTATATCTTATATGTATAAGCATGAAAATCTAGTGAATATTTAGTGAAGCAGTGGTGAATATTCAGTAGAGTCATGCTGAATTTCTAATATAGTCGTGATAAAAATGCCTAGATCCAAGTATTTTAGCTCTCATCCTTGTTATTTTATATGATTTTTGGTTGTTTTAAATTTATTTAAGTATTTCATTGTATGTATAATAGTTTTGGATCATTTAGAGTTGAAATGAATTTTTTTAAGGTTTAGACATATTTAACCATGGGTAAATTCAGTAATACAGATTACTTTTGAAAGTTTTAAGTTCACCATTGTCTTCATTGGGTCTTTTAAATAAAATTTGGTATATGATATGTAATATTTTGATGCTATTAAGAGTAAGTTATAAATTTTAGAAGTTTAATATAATTTTAGGTGAAGAATAACATTTTAGCCACTACATCTAAATTTTATAAATTTGAGACATAAGTGGCTATTATATTAATAAAATAAGTTAAATGTATAAGTTTGACACTTAGGTGACATTTGATGAGTAGACCTAGAGATCTTCATTAAAATGATTGATTAAGCAAGAAAAAGAAAAAGAGAAATATACACTTGGGTACATTGAGTAATATTAGAATTTTATCTTATGTCCTATTTATATTTCATGCTAAGAAAATAATTGGTTAAGTATGATTTTTTTACCATTAAATATTCATATCTTAATATTAAGGTAAATTAGTTGGCGTTAAAGATACTTTTGTCAATTTATCTGCTTTTAGACTAGTCATTTAATTTAGTCTTATATGTGAACCCTTGGTTGACTTAGATGTTGGTTCTTAAACCTTGTTTCAAATAATTGGAGTTAATGTATATTGATATCAAATTTTATTAGGCCTTTCATGCGTGGAGCTTAAACTTTAATGCCTCAATAATCTTGTTTGGGCTTTAATACCTTGATATTCTTCATTGGGCTTTAATGTCTCATATATTCAATTAGGCCTAAATGCCATGTTAATGGGTCTTTATGCTCTAAATGGTTTGGGGCTTGATTCCTCCATGGATCAACTGCATGGATAATATTGAAAATTACTAAAAAATAATTAACATATGTTCATATATATGATTAAGTGATATTATGTGTGCCTTTGTTCTATTTTTACCTAAATCTTAGATAAGACATTAATTACTTAAAGTGAACGATCTTGAGTCAGAACTTGTACCACTCGAGGTGGCTATCCAATTCAAGTTTGGTATTCACTTGGTACCATTCCAGTGTTTTCTATTCTATGATTCCCGGGTGCCTTACGAGGTCTGGGAGGCCCTATTCTACTCTATAGGTGTCTTGATATATTTCAACCCTATAGGAGGTATGCATACTTAAGTGATTAGGTATCCTATTATTTGGTGGTCTAGTTACGTTTCTGGGAAAATCAACTAAGGCTAGTATCATTTGAGTACTTGATTTGTTGTTATCGTTTCTTTGAGTCTATGTCTTCAAGTTAATATAATGTATTTATTGTGATCACGATAATAAAATATAATAATCAATGAATCCCATCAATCTAAATATTTGTATCACATTATTTTATGCTTGATGGTTGAGGTTTTTTCTTCTCAATTGATATTTATGTGTAAGCATGTTATCATCTTATTATAGCATGCTCTATTAATTTATTTGCATGTTCTATTACTTTATTTTCATGGGCCTTATACATAATGCTATTTCTTTACGATAGTTGTGTTACTTAGTACAAGATGCATACCAATACTATACATTTGTAGGCGTTGTGTCGCAGGTATATGATAATGATCCTGCTGACTTTGAGGAGGTTCCTCAGGTAGAGTGATGAGGGTTTATACCCCGGGGTTAGGGCATATATTTATATCTATCCTAGGTCACACTTGTTATGTGTTCTAGGTTTTGGATATCTATTTTGGACTCATCATCTCTTTTATCCCCCTTATCTCATTTTATGTATTGTATTATATTGAGCATGTACTATGTACTCTGTTATTACATTTAAATTATCAAAGTCTTTTACTATTTATATCTATTTTGGTAAGTTTTGATTTATTTGTTGTAATGTTTTATCCTTACACTTAGTACGAGAAAGGTATGGACTACACTCGTGCTAAGTGTAGCAGTAACACCTGTTATATTATGTTAATGCTTACGCTTAAAAATGAAACTTTTTAGCAGTACATTTCATGGTGTTACAACATCTCCTACCATTCTATGCCAAAAGAAATGTTCTTGCAATACATTAAAGGTTTTTTTTGTTCCAAAATGACCTACAAGCTCTCCTCCATGTACCTCTCAAATGAGCACCTCTCAAACAAGACTCTTAGGCACACAAAGCTTATTGTTCTTGAAGAGGAACCCATCTTAGAGCATGAACGAACCCTTGATCTTGTCTTAGTCTTTGAAGTAGGTCCTAAATTCTTTATATTCATGGTAGAGCTCCTTAATGCAGCTAAAACCTAGGACTCTTGCCTTTAATAAAGAAATCATACAATATCTCCTACAGAGGGCATCAGCTACAACATTAGTCTTGCCACTCTTATGTTTAGCTACAAATGAAAAGGATTGTAGGAACTCTACCCATCTAGAATGCCTAGATTTGAGTTTGTGTTGGCCATTAATGTACTTGATTGACTCATGATTGGTGTGTAATACAAACTTTTAGGGCCTTAGGCAGTGTGACCAGTGATCTAAGGCCCTTACAAGTACATACAACTCTTTATCATACGTGTTATAGTTCATGAGAGACCCATTGAGCTTTTCACTAAAATAGGCCATAGGTTTACCTTCTTAGATGAGGACCACCCCAATACCTACTACTCTATCATCACACTCCACTTCAAATGGTTTTTGGAAGTCGGGTAAGGTCAAGATGGGTGATTCTCCTAGATTGGTCTTAATCACTTCAAAAGCATCCTGTGTGGCTATTTTCCATTTGAACTCTCCTTTCTTCATCCTTTCAGTGATGGGAGCGAAGAGGGTACTAAATCCCTTAATGAGTCTTTAGTAGAAGGAGGCAAGTCCATAGAAGGATCTTACTTGAGTCAAACTATTTGGGATTGGACAGGTCTTGGTGGTTTCAATCTTGGTATCATCCATGGTTGTCCCATCATTAAAAATCACAAGGCCTAGAAAAGTAATGTAATAGCCCGCTTCTAGAAAACCC
Organism: Tamarix chinensis; assembly: GCA_030549775.1. NCBI lineage: Eukaryota > Viridiplantae > Streptophyta > Magnoliopsida > Caryophyllales > Tamaricaceae > Tamarix > Tamarix chinensis. The sequence continues at coordinate 26,471,916 of CM060173.1, read as the reverse complement.
TAATAATTATAACCGGCAATTATGTGTATTAGTTATAATAATTATTGTAGGTTGTTTGTACTAAAAATATTATTAATATGTGTAATATTATTACCACTTATTAGCTATAAATTTTAATTAGGCTAAAATATGCTAGAGGGTGCGTATTAATATTTAAACCTAGGTTGGGTCGTAACCGGTATCCGTTTTGTCAAATAAACCTATTCTGGTAACCAAAAAATTTTTACCTAGATATTTTACCCTAAATCTTTACCTAAAAAATTTACCCCTACTCTATAATAAATTTACTAAACTCACCCTACCCTTCCTCCCCGGTACAATCATCCCTCACGCCACTCTCCTACCATGGGCAATTCCCTCCCCCTTATTTTGCTCCTCCTTTCCCTACATGCCATGCTCCTCTTAACCCCCACACCCCTTCATTTTTGTGTCATAAATTAACCCCCCCGAACACCCCACACTTTCTCTATTTACCAAATCTCCCTCAAGCAAGGAAAAAAACCCCATCATCGCCATTGTTTTCCACTATTTTTACCCCATTAGCAACTCCCCATTAAAATCCCCTCCGCACCACCACCAAATTCTACAGTTCCTACCTTCCCTTTTCTACAACAATAGCTGCCTCTCTCCACCTCCAAGCTGCAGCAAAATCAACCAAAACCACCCCTAAGCTGTGGCAATTTCTGCGGATCCCATACCCCCACCTTCAGCCAAGCTTGCTGATCCCCTTCCTTCCCCTTTGCAATTTGTGCCAAAACTCCACCCTTTTCTATGCCTTCCCTTGCTTTAGCCCCTACCCTTGAAACATTTCCTACCATTCCTACCCCCTAGCAAGACACAACATCACCGCTGCCCTCCTCTCCTTCTCGATTACTTCTGCTAGTTCATCCTTCCTTGTTTTGTGAGTTTTGGTTAGTTTCCTTGCTTCCTTATTTTATCCAATTAGTTGTTCTTGTGTTAGTTTAATTAATTTTGAGTTAATTTTATGTTATATTAAATACTAATATGTATTATTGGATATTAAATTATTAGATGATATTTGAGGATATCGGAGAAGACGGTTTTTGGTGCTTTTATGTAAGCTTTGATTTAGGAAAATCCAATCACTCAAAAGGTGTTAGAATTTATGTGTGAGCATGCTAGGATTTTTTATACCTATAATAATTCTAGGGTTTTATATTCTTCAAGTATTATGACAGGCATGATAAAATGATAACATGTTATATAAATGATAAACGAGATTATCGAAAGTGGAGTATATGCATGAGTAACATGTTTTATGGTTTACACATGCATGCATAGGGTTTTATTAGGGTTGTATCCTTTTCAAGTGATGATTTAAATGCCATTTAAGGTACTTCATGATTATCATTGTATAGTAGTTAGGGTTGATATGAATAGCATAAAAACATACACACACAATTAGGGTTAGAATATGGTAATCGTTATTCGCATGTTCTAGGGTTAGAGATTTTTCCCTACATGTACTATGATGAAATTTACCCTATTAAATGTCATATTATGCTAAAAATATATACATACATGCTGCATGGAATATGTGACACATGAAGAATGCATGCTTAGAGTTTTGAGGGCGCAACTCATTAAATGCATAATAAGTGGAAAATATAGTTAATTTTTAAATCGTATAAATTACCTACGTGCTAAAATATTGTGAATAATTAACTTTTATCCTTTTTCATGACAAATTTCTCATAATAATGATGTTGGTATGAAAATGGATAAAATGGTGAAATTAGGGTTTTTAAGGTACAAACTAAGTTAAGCAATTTTGTTATATGTAACCGTTATACTCTACTAAAATGATAAATAATATGTGATTGTACATTAGGGTTTTTTGTGTGAAATATGTTAAGAATAATTCGTTACGTTATAATTATATGATTATTATTGTTATCCTGAAAATTAGAAAAATGAGCATATTATCGTATGTGAAATATTTCGGGTACGAAAGTATGATTAAAATATTTATTATGTTGGAAAAATACTATGTTTGACATGTATGTATAAAGTAATAGGTTGAGCATTCTTAGATATAATTGTAAAATAATATTACGGATGAATGCCCTAGGGATAATTTTGTCATTTTTAGTGTATTATAATATCTATCTTGAAAAGCATGTCTAATATGTATTATCTATTGTTGAGTATGTGAACATGTGTTTTGGATGGATTAAAAGTGTATGATAAGATTTTATGTGCAGAAACACATATAAGGGAAAAATGGTCATTTGGTGTACCTGATAATTTAATTACATGACGAATGATTTATTTATGGTATTTTAATATTTGCATGGCTTATTAATAAATAAAAAATGGTTTAAGTTTTTAAATGGATAATGATCTGGTAATTATTGGTCTTAGGGGCATTTTGGTCATTTTTGGCTTAATGCGCCCGATGTGAATAATTGAGCCAAGGATAGTCATAGAATATTTTTAAGGTTGATCTTGGTAATGATCTTATTTTTTTAGATATCTTGAATAAATGGAATATGAGTACAAATGGATAAGTATGGAAACTAGATATATGTGATTTATTGTAATGTTTGCGATCACCTCATAAAATATGAATACCTAAAGTGAAAGACCTCGAGTTGGGAATGGTTTGCTCTCTAGAATTAGCTACCCTAGAGGTAAGGTGTTAGCCCTTGTTTGTTTTGGTTTGCTGGTGTGTCTTTGTGCCCTATTTAAGGCCCTACTCTATTCTATAGGTGACCTACTAACCCTATAGGGGGTATTGATACTTAAGGATTAGGTAACCGAGGTTGGAGGATACTATGTTACCTATGTGCTCCAATTTGACCAGGCGTACTGTTGTGTCCTTAGGTTCTAGAGTATAGGTATTATGTTACCGTCGTGCACCAATATGACCAGGTGTACCTCATTATCCCTGGGTTGATTGTATCCCCTCGAGTAATATGCATAATAAAGGAATACTTTTTGATGGCCTTGGTATATATTGTTGGCTTCGATAGTTGCCTCAGTGTCCTACTTTGTTTTTAGTATATACTAGATTGATGGTTTGGTATTTGCCTCAATGCCCTACCTCAATTTTTGGTATATATTGGATTGATGGTTTAGTAGTTGCCTTAGTGCCCTACCTTGGTTTTTGGTATATATTGGATTGATGGTTTGGTAGTTGCATCAGTTCCCTACCTTTGTTTTTAGTATATATTGGATTGATGGTTTGGTAGTTGACTCAATGCCCTACTATGTTAATTGGAATTAATTTGAGTAGTCAGGTTTCGGCCATGGATTTTGATAGGGTTATTGTGTACCTTGAAATGACGTGACTTGGTTGAATATGGTTGATGGTTGAGCATGAGACTCTAATAACATATATTTATATGTATATATTGATCCATAATTTATTATATATTGTTATGGCATGAGCTTTTGTTTGAGCATGTTTTAGATTATTGCATGATTATGTGCAATGTGGGTATGCTACCTCTTATGAGGTATTGTGATTTACTTAGTACGAGTAAATTATACTAATACTACATTTGCAGATGACTATGTGAAGGCCATGGAGTGGTATGAAGCTTATAAGAGTGGCTAGGATAAGTAGAGCCCTTGGGAAGAGATTCCATTCTCAGAATGGGTATGCGGATCTAAGAGTTAGGGCAAATCGGTGTTGTACCTACGAGTACTAGTTTTTGTAGTATAGGTTTTCCTTTGGTCTCTTATGTCCCTAGCTATATTTTGATTATCATTGTTGTACGGAAAATATTTATCCATAACCTTTATTAATGTAATCTCTCTTATTTATGCTGATTTGTTTTTGGCTTGGTTGGTTTTTGCCTTAGTACTTGGCATAAGAAAGGTAAGGAAACCAAACTTATACTAAGTGTGGTGGTAACACCCATTATCTTTGGTAATTAACACTTCCACAAAATAAAAATTTTAAGTACTAAAAATGGGGGTGTTATAAGTAACTCTAGTTACAAAGAACTCACAATTTTTCTAGCTTAGAATATAACTTGTTGTTTCTAAGGGCAAGGAATACAAGCTCAAGATGTTTTACATGTTCTCTTTCATTTGAACCATACACAAGTATGTTGTCAAAATAAACTACAACAAACTTGGTAATGAATGACCTAAGTACCTCATTTATAAGCCTCATGAAAGTACTAGGAGCACTTAATAATCCAAAAAGCATGACTATCCATTCATACAATCCATTTTTCTTTTTGAACATAGTTTTCCACCCATTGCCTTCTTTCATTAGGATTTGGTAGTAACCACCGTGAAGGTTAATTTTGGAAAAGAGAGAAGCACCATGTAAACAATCAAGCAAGTCATCAAGTCTAGGTATTGGATACTATACTTTATGGTGATGTTATTAATAGCTCTACTATCAACACACATCCACATAGATCCATCCTTCTTTGGTACTAGCAAGGCCGGTACCGCACAAGAACTAAGGGATTCTCAAATCAATCCCTTAGTTAGCAATTCTTCCACTTGTTTTTGAAGCTCCATGGCTTCTTTGGAATTATAAGGCTAAGTCACCTTGTTATGCAAGGTAGCACCTGATAAAAGATCTATTTGGTGCTCTATGCCTTATATGGGGGTAGTACATGGGGTAAATTGTTTGGCAACACATCTCTAAATTTTTCTAACAAAACCCTAACCCAAGGGTCCATGGGTTCTCCCCCTCAATCTCCCCTACCAATAATAATAAATACAACATTTCCATTATCTAAAGCCTTAGATACACATTTCTCATCTATGAAAAAAGCCTTTTGACACTTGGTGGCATCTCCATCTATGGCTAACGATAACTTCAATGGTGTGAGGATTATGTTCTTCTTAGCATAATTCAAGGTGTAGGTGTTCTCCTTCCATCATGGATCACGTGCCTATCATATTACCAAGGGAACCCTAAAAGCAAGTGACATGCGTCCACTGGGACTGCATCACACAACACTTGGTAATGGTAGGTTTTTCCAATGGAAAAAGCCACGGGTACTTACTTGGTCACCTCCATAACACTAACATTATTTAGCCATTACAGCTTGTATGGGTTGGCATGGGGTGTGGTGGCAAACCCTAACTTTTCCACCAACATGCATAAGGCTACATTTGCACAACTCCCACCATCCACTATGAGGGAGCAAACATTACCACTAATGGTGCATTTAGTTAAAAGATGCACTCCCTTTGGTTTTCTTCAATATGGATTTCTTTGGCATGCAAAATCCATCTCACCATAAGAGCTTCTCCCACATCAAGTGGTGCTTCTTCCTCTTCTTCTTCTTCATGAGCTGAGGCACACTCTTCCACTTCCTCCTCTAGTATGGATTCATTAAGCTCCCCAAGTGTCATGACCCTTCGGTTAGGGCATTCATTCTGGTAATGCCCTACTCCTTGGCACTTAAAGCACCTCAAATTCCTTGTTTTACTTGGTTCACCTACTCCTTCTCTTCTTTTACCTTCAAGTCAAACATAATAGCAGCAGAGGGTGGCTTGGATGGTGTTGGCATATTTTTTGGAGGAAGTACACTTGGTTTTTTGATTCTAAACCGAGTGTTCCTCTTATTCTTCTTATACTTTTCAAATCTACTAGCCAAGTGGAAGTGCTCATCTAAGGTATAATAACTTTGCATCTCCACTTTTCTAGCAAATTCTTACCTAAGGCCTCCCACGAACAGTGACATGGTTTGTTCTTCACTTTCCTCAATGCCAAGTCTTCGCATCAATTTTTCAAACTCTTATATATATTTTTCTACACTCATAGGACCTTTCCTTAAAGAGGATAACTTGTTGAACAAGTCTTGAGAGTAAGAGGATGGCACAAATCTTTCCTACATGAGCTTCATCATCTTTTGCCACAACTTAACCTTAAATTTCCCTTTCCTCCTTCTTTAGTTGGTAAGCTTCTCCCACCAAAGAGAGGCATGCCCCTTTAGCTTCAAGGTGGCTACTTTGAAGCTCTTGTCATCTTTTTACCCTTTGAACTCAAAAAGCCTAGAGCACCTTAATTCTCATTCTAGGAATTCTTTTGGGTTATGTTAACCTTAAAACTCCAGGATTTCAATCTTGATATCCCTGAAGTCTCTTCCTTTTCCTTTTCCCCGTCTTCTTAGTTCACGAGATGACTCGCTTGTTGACGAGTCATCTTCATTTGAGAGGTTGTCAATACCATGGGGTTCCTCGACTTCATGTGTGGCTCAATTTTTACTATTTGTTAGAGGGTTGTTATTAAGGATAATTTGTTGTAAGAGCGCTCCATTTCTTCTTATAAAGCTACTAATGTGTGATCTATTCTTTGAGTGTCCTGTTGTAGAGATTCAATGGCACAATATCTTCTTTCATTATGTGCCTCATTGAGATTTAAACTCCTAGGTATGGGATGATCATCCATAGGAATAAAAAAAATTTGGTGTAGTGAGGGTTCAAAAGGGCTAAGAAGGTGAAGGGAAAAAATTCTATTGTAGATTAAGGCTCAAATGGGTTAACAAGAAAAGATGATCTCCTTCTTGTTGGGAATTAGTTCAAATGGCTGCAAGATTTTTTTTCCTTCTTACAGGGTAAGGGTTCGAATGGGTTATTTGGGTTAGATTTTTTTTATTTTTTGTGAGTGTTTGGCTTAGATAATGGTGTAGGGCTGATGGTAGAACGAAAATGAAACCATATTTATAACAACCTAAGCTTTGATACCAATTTGATGCATGGTTGATACAAATTGGGTTAAACTTGGTATAAAAATGTTGGCTGGGTAATAAATCATAGAAAATGAGAAAATTAGAAGGGAGATGAAAGGATGAATATATGAATTAAGTAACCCTTAATTTATAAAATTGAATCTACCTCTTAAGCTATGCAACGCTTAAGATAAAACACACAATAACTTTTGGGAGATATTTCAATCATGGTATACACTAACCAGTGAGGTAATTATTACTCAACGAAAAGAGAAGTATGGCTGACCAAAGACCCTTACAATCAGTCCCTATTTTCCTTTATATAGTGCTACAATCACTTAGGTACAAGAAAACCATTACCAACTAGAACTAAGGGCTAGTTAGAAATTAAACTAGCTAGTTACTACTTAGTTACCATTTCTAGTTTAATCCTAAATAAACATAACCTAGTTTTCCTCACCAAAAAAAAAAGGGGTTGTGTGCCCCTCACTATCAGCCCCATACATTGACCAATTCTATCTTAACTGCAAGTAATCTATTATAAGTACAAGCTATTACATGAATTAAACAAGAAAATGGTTAACCCCTAAAGTCAACCTGCAAAGGAGTCTACCATAAGTACAAAGTGATGATTACAAGACTCCAAAAGGTGGAAAAGATTCTGCACTTACAAGCAAAAAACTTCTTCTTCCAATTGGCATGGCAAGCTATCTAACAAAGGCGGCTAGGGTTGGTATGTTTGTAGGCTAGAAAAATAGGTGGCAGCTAGTGGTTTTGTAGGTTGGAAAAAGGTGACAAGGATGGTTGTTTTACAGACTAGAAAGCAGAAGTTTAGGTGTGTCAGCTTCAACCTGTAACATCCATCAAAAAGGTGGACTTTGGAGAAAAAAAGGTGGTTGGAAAATGGTTGCAAAGTGGCTACAAAAAATAGTTGTAAGTTTAGGGTGTCTTGGGGTGAGTTTGCATGGCTTGTGCATGGCTCATGCATTGCTTGATTTTTATGTAAAAGGTGGTAGATTTTGGGTTGCGTTTGGTTGCTCATAAAAAAGCACAAAAAATAAAGGGGTTGGGAAGGGAAATGGATGGAAGGATAATCTTTCCAAATTAGAAGAACTTTTGGGTCTTCTAATTAGCGGAGAAGGACGGTTAATGTGGGATTAGGTGAAGGGGATGTTCTTGCATCATCAATAAAGGTTATATTGGTAGTATAACATGTGTTAACATGTTTATATTGAACTATCAAAAGTTGTTACATTTAAATTAGATTAACAATTGTGTTATCATCAGCATAACTAGTGACATTATGAATTTCACATTTAAGAAATTGATAATTATTAGTTGTTAGTAATTATTGTCATCTATTTTATTTTATTTAAAAAATAATTTTTTTAAACAGTATAAAATTTGATAATTTATGATTAAAAACTAGTTCTTTGATCTCAAAAATATTACCCCAACTTTCTTTGAAATGTTTATCTTAATATACAAAAAAATAACATTTAGAATTACAACAACTTAATGTTCGTTTGGTAAACCATATAAAATCTAATATAATATGAAATAGTAATGTCTATGAAATAATAATAAGTATGAAGTAATAATGAAGCTTGGTACATATATTTTATTTTTATCAAAAGTAATAATGTTGTTTAGTAACTCATCTGATACGAAAGAAAATGATGTATAATTCTGAACATGTGATATTTATAATTATGACTAATAATATTTTTAATAAATATTAATTTATCATTATAGTTAATAATATCATTATTAATTTGTTATATAATTATAATTAATGATAAATAATAATTATAATGAATAATATTCTTATTAGTTATTTCTTTATAGTTATAATTAATGTTAGGTTCTTGGATTTGATCCAAATTCCAAGATCTATGCAATATAAAAAATGGATTAATCAATATAGAACATTGTTGCGGAATTAGCGTGGATTTAAAGAAATCTAAACTAAATTTAAATTAATAAGATTATGCACAATTTAGGATTCGATTACAAAGCAGAATAACTGAGGGAAAAGTATAGATATTTATTCATGTAGTTGTGCAATTACAAGATGATTAAACTAATCAATCAATCAATTACACAAATCTACAATTCTCATTGAATGGATAATTCTATGAAAAAGAAGGAGAAGTTGGGTCACATGACTTTAACAACTATGATTTTCTCATGTATCCTTTTATAGAAGAAAAAATCCTATGGGGTAAAACAACATGTGTCATAAATAAAGCAAAAATACAATCTATGTTTCGGATATACAGGACCCTCATGTTTATTTCCTTACTCTCTACTTTTTCCCAAACACATCAAAGATTTCACAGAGAAACACAATTTGTGTTAATTAACACAAGACCCCCCTTATTTCCTATATACTTCACATTCTACACTTAAACATCTTTAACACCTACAAAACTAACAAAATGTTATGTTGTGCTCAAATACCCAGTCAAAACTCATAAGTCTTCACCTTAATGCAGTATTTGTAATGCATGACATATAAAGACCTCTACGAAAAATCTTGTCCCAACAAAGGATATTTTGACCTATGAACACCAATCAAGTCCAAAAAACACTCAAGCTTACTCATGGTCAGTGGCTTTGTTAACATATTAGCCGCATTATCTAAGTACCCACTTTCTCCAACACAAATTTTTATGTAGCAACAATACCCCAAATAAAGTGATACTTAATGTTAATGTGCTTCATTTGAAGATAGAAAGAATTCATATTCTTTGCTAACATAGATAGCACTCTAACTATCACAACGAACTATTGATGCACCGTGACAAAATCCCAACTCTCATACTAAACCAACAAGCCACAAAACTTCCTGAAAAGCCTCTATCATAGCCAAACACACAACCTTAGAACCTCTAAGGACCACAACTAAGATTAGAGTAACCAGTCAACAGAATATTCAACAACACATACTCAAGATAAGCTGATACTATACCCACCAAGTACCTCAGAATCTACACCACACCTAACTGCAATGTCTTTAAGAGACTCACCACACAAGCAATATAGCAATCTATACTAATCACATCATACATCAAACATCTTATTGCTGTAGAATATGAATTAATGACTAAGCAAGCCACCACAACCACTTTGGATTTGGGCACATCCAAAGTCTTTAGCTTATTCTCCTCAGACATTTCTTTTGTTGTGACAAGAAAAACATAGACACACATGACAAAAGAATAACTAGTGAAACATCATATACCAATGTCTGAGTCTGCTAAAAAGACCACATCTCTTCAACAACACCAACATAATACCACAAGCTAGAATCAACAACCAAAATAACCTCTAAGTCTAACACTAGCTCTTGCAAACCAATATTACGCATAGTAAAATACAGTGCATAACCAAATCTACTTAAAGCAATGCCCATTTATTCCACCTATTTCCCAGATTCCTCTTCTCTAGAATAATCTATACCATCTAGACCAATAACAACCTCCACCTTTTATAAAGAACCCAACAAACTCTCCTGCTCCACCTTTTTGTCAAGAAGGAATTCAGACTCACAAAAGGTGAAAGATATAGATGTAATTGGGTCATAGCACAAGGACCCCCATCATGCCAATGAAATTTCTATGTCTCAATCACATCAAATCAAGGCCAACAACACTTGAGTCATACACTCTCAATTTCACCCCAATTGCACCTTCAATAGTTGTTTCGATAAGCTTATACAATGTCCCGACCCGCTTGCCAATAATTTCCACCACATCCCTTTTAGCAACCTTCAATGTGCCATTCTCAATGATACACATATAACCTTTGCTATCCAAGGAACACAACAAAATCTAGCTCTTGGTCATGTCAGAAACACAACGAACACCAGACAATGTCCATCATGCCTCCTCACATTCATATTCCCAATCACGGCAACTCTACACAAAGCACCGTTTTCTAATATAACAACTCCAACTTAAATAATGTCATTTGTTTGGAACCATCTTTTATTTAGATAAACATGATAGGAACACCTAGAATCCAGACTCCCCCTATCGACCAATCAAGATTGTCTATATGTGGCAATTAGTACATCACCATCACTATCGCCCTTAGTTATGGCAGCATCATACTCATCAGATACACCATCAATAATATCTATGTATTTACTATTAGGATAATATCTCCTAATATGGCCTTTCATGTGACAACCATGGCATATCACATTCTTCTACCAACTCTTCGACTTAGATATGGACATCTTCTTGTCACCAGACCCCCACTCATATGTACTCCCCTAGCTATTAATCTCTCACTATATAACTCCCCAAAAGTACCACTACTAGCCAACTGAATATCAATCAACTCCCATTGTGGCAGAGTGGATTTCACTTCCTCAAAGACTAACTCATCATTCCCATATAAAATAGTCTCACAAAAATGCTTAAAGCTAGCAAGCAAAGAACATAAGAACATAATGGAAAAATCTTCAGTATCTAATTTAATATCTATATTATGTAAATCCATGACTATAGCATCAAATTCATCCAAGTGACTTTTTAAAGATTGAACCTCACCTAATTTTAGGTTATGGAGCCAAATGTTCAATAGTAAATGATTGGCAACCATTTTTTTCATATACAATGACTCAAGCTTCAACCTAAAGATAGCCTCTATTGATTCTTTTTCCACTTCCCACATAAATCTATAATTCTATTTGAATGGATAATTCTATAGAAAAGAAGAAGTTGGGTCGGATGACTTCAACGACTAGGGTTTCATCATGTCTCCTTTTATAGAAAAAACCTATGAGGTTAAACATATTATTTTAGAAATAATGAAAAAACACAATCCATACTTAGGAAATATGGGATCCTTGTGTTTATTTCTTTACTCTTGACTTCTACCCAAAACACATCAAAGATTTCATAGAAAAACATGGCCTGTGTTAATTGACATAGGGCCCCCGTCTTTCTCATATAGTTTAAATTATACAATTAAAGTTCTCCCATGCCTGCATGAACCAACATCATGTTATGATGTGCTCAAATACCCTAGAAAAATTCAAAAACATAATTCTTGTAGCATGCAGGTCAATCATTGAAATACCCCAAAATCCTAATTTAAGAAATTATAGCTAATTAAGGATTTATTATGGAAATTAATTAAATAAATTATTTTATTTAGAATAAGAGGAATTAAATAGGGCCAAATTAATAGGAAATTTATAAATAATTTAATTGGAGAAAATTAGAGTGATTTGTTAATTAAAATGGAATTTAGGAAAAATCTTTCAAAAATCCTGAATTAGCTTAAAAAGAAAATTAAATATCATTTTATTTAAATATTATTTTTTTTAAATATCCCAAAATACCAAAATATTCTAAAAACCCCCCAACCAACCTATTTTTTCTTTTCCTTTGTCTTTTCTTTTCTTTTTCTCCTTATTTTCCCTTATTCTTTTATCCTCTCCTTTCTCCTTTTCTTTTTCTCTTCTTTTCCCCCGAATTGGGCATGTCTTCCGCGGACCAAACCTCTCTTTTTTCTTTTCACTTTTGGCATAGCCCAAGCCAATATGTAGCCTTTTGTTTTTTTTCTCCCAGCCGACTGATCCATTTCTTTCTCTTTTCTTCCCTTTTTTTCCCCAACCCCCAGTTCACCCCTACCTTATTCTTCCTCCTTCTTCTCCTTCCCCATCGACCTGCAACTCCCTCCTCAAATCCCCTAAGATTCTCGCTGTCGACCACGCCGATGACCAAGCCGATTCTCTCCTCTCTCTTCCCTGTTGTCTTGCATGTCGTTTGACCCAACCAACATTCCCCCTTCTCGCGCACCACTTCCTTTTTCCTGGCCAATCACCCCTGCCATGGATTGATCTACGCCGGCTTGTCGTTGAAGGCTGATGCACCTCACCTACCTACCTTGCTTTTTTGTCTCCCCTCTGACCTTATCCCCCTCCATCGGCCTTATAAATATCCCATAACTAACTCTGGAGTCAAGCCTTTTCCCGAAACCCAGAAATTTCCTCTCTTGCGCCACCTCCCTTTCAGATGCCTTTGTCGCCGCTGTCACTCAGCGCCACCACTCGAGCCACCCACAACACCACTCCCTACATCACCCTCTACCTCTACCTAACTACACCACCCTCTACCCTTGATTTACCTTGCACGAGTCACCTCAGCCATGCAAAGTCTTCTTCCCAATCAACCACACTTCCACCTCCACCGCCCTTCGCACCAACATTTTCCACCACTTCCGCCGTAACCACCACCTCCTACACCTCCCAAAAACACCTATAGACCTTCCTCTACCTCCCCCTACCCCCTTTTTTCCCTTCCTCCCTCTCCTCATCCCTTTATCCCTTTCCTCCGCTCTCGACCACCACAACTACCACTGTGCGCTGCCACCTTTGGCTACACCACCACCCTCATTCCAACCCTCCTCACCTAGGCAACCTCTACCACCCCAACTTCCACCCTCATTCCCCCTATCCTTTTTTCAACATTCAACTATCTCTCTTTTCTTCCCTTTTTCTTGCCACTGTCGTTGCCGCCGTGCACCACCATCGGTGCCGCTAGAAACCACCAACCCTAAACCCTCTCAACCCTTAAATCCTAATTAATTAAGCCTTATTTATTTTAGTTGTATTATATTAGTATTATTATTATTATTATTATTATTTATCATTATTATTATTGTTGTTGTTGTTGTTGTTGTTGTTGTTGTTGTTATTGTTATTATTATCACTATATTATAATTATTTCGATGATTATTGTTATTATTATCATCATCATCATCATCATCATCATCATTATTATGTATTATTATTATTATTATTATTATTATTATTATTATTACTATTATTTCAATGTAGGGTCGAAACCCTATTTAACATTATTTTCAATTAATACTATTATTATTATTATCATTATTAGTATTATTATTATTACGTATTATTATTATTATTAGTACTATTTATTATTATTAGTATTATTATTACTATTATTATTATTATTATTATTTCGGTGAAGGGTTGAAGCCCTTATTTTATAGTATTTTGAATTTTACCATGATTATTATTATTAGTAGTAGTAGTTAGTAGTAGTAGTAGTAGTAGTAGTAGTAGTTGTTGTTGTTGTTGTTGTTGTTGTTGTTGTATCATTATTATTAATCGGATAAAATCTTAAAACCTTATATTATCATCTTTTCCAATATTAATATTATTACTATTATCCTTAGCAATATTAGTATTTTGTTAGTGTTACTATTATTATATTTTTTATCTATAACCCTAATCTTAGAATAAATTAGGAGATAATAGTACTTTTGGTAGTAGGGAACCTAATCCTTAGTTGTTTCCTATTATAGGTGAATCCAGTCAAAACCCTAAGGAGGCATAGGAGTGTGCTCCAAGACCGGTGTCGTGTTAGGTAAAGGTGTAGCTAAGACCTTATGTGTGTTATGTGTTTTATATGCCATGTGTCATGATATTTTATGTATCTTATGCTTATCGTTATAACTATTTTATATGTAGTATAGCTTGGAGTTGAGGTATGCTCATGTGTTATTTTATGGCATGTGTATAATATATATATGTTGTGACTATGATGTGATGTGTTGTGACCCTTTAGGACATGCATGCTAGGTTATGTAATGTGATGATATAGGGTGAAAGGATGAAAAAGGAAAATGGGGAAGTAAGTTGACAAAAGGGGAATAAGTTGACCAATGGATGTGGGTTTGACCTAAATATTTCATGATCCATGAGTGGAAGAATCTAGGGTTTTGCATTGAGGAATCTAGGGTTTTGCATGGGAGATTTAGGGTTTTGCATGAAAAACTTTTTGGGTTTGCATGGGATATATAAAGTCTGCATATGGGTGAATTTTACATATGAAATGTTGATTTGCAGTGTGAGGAAGGTAATGGTAGAGTTGTATGGGTGATTGGAGGTTTTGGGTGAAGAATAGTACGTGCGATAATATAAGGGTGCATAAGAGACCGAGCTAGGGTTTAGGAGAAAACCCTAATCTAAGAAGGTGGTAAAAAGGAAAATAAATGAGCGTGAATGGAGTATGAGATGAGGATGGAAGATTATCATGTAAGGGATAAACATGGGCATCATGGGAAAATAAGAGTGGAAGGTGAGAAATTGAGAGGTGACATGTGAAAAGGACGATGCTAGGGTTTGGTGTGGTCATCTAGGGTTTGATGTGGCTACCTAGGGTTTCGTGGTCACACGTGTACTTGGGGAGTATAGTCAGATGATGAGGGTTGAATCCAAGCGTTGTGATGTGTGGAGTGTTAAAATAGTTTGGGTTGTGTGAGGTGGAGTAAGATGGGCCATATAGGCCCCAAATTAGGGTTTCTGGAGAAAACCCTAGGGTGAGGTAATGAGTGGACTTGGAGTGTAAGATAGTGGGCCTTGACCCACACACTTAGGAGTTGGACCTCTAATGTGAGTTAAGGAAAGAAGGAAAGAAGATTGGGGCGAATTAGGAGGTGCAGAAGTCTCAAAATATGGGATGAGCCCTCTTGGGAGGATAAGCATAGATGGAGTTAGTCATGCATGTTTAGGGTGAAGCCCTTTTTGAATAAGACATGGTAAGACACTAATCATCTAAAGAGGAAGACTGTTGAGTCGGGCCTAGACCGGTTCACCGGTGAATAATAGTGGTCGGACGTATTATGCCTGTATATTTTCAGTCCACTAGCTATAATAGTGGGGGATTCCGTGCTCAACAAACCAAACATAATTGTGATAAGACATGGGAAGACACTAAGTACTTATAGCTAAATACCGTGGGAGTCGGGGCCAGACCGGTCCACCGGCGAATAATAGTGGTTAGGTGCATTCTACCCTATAAGTGACCGATCCACCAGCGAATAATAATGGTCAAGAGATTTATGCCATGTAAGTTTCCGGTCCACTGGCTATAATAGTGGGGTTCCCGTACTCGCATGGAATGATAATAAGAATCGTGTGAATTGAGCATTGATTAAAGATTAAATAATTAATTTATTCGGACTATAATTGGGCCTTTATGTATTTACTTGAATGATCATATGTTATTATGTTATCCTAATTGGATTATGTACTTTTATATGTTGGCCTTAGTGCATGGTTACCTTACTCAGTACATAGCGTACTGACCACCCATTTCATGGGTGCTGCTCATTCCCATGAGCAGAAGGCCCCTCTGACTTTGTGCAGGTTGTTGATACCTATTTCGATACCTTCGATGTTCATGAGCCATTAGGCGGGACTGAGTGTTGAGTATGGACTTAGCACGAAGATCAAGAGTGGTGTGGCCGGATTTCCCTTTTATAACCTTTTACTTTGTATTGAGTATCCTAGACATAACTTTTACTGTTGTAAACTTTATTTCCCTTTTTGGAACATTGACAAAGCACTTTGGTTTATGACTCTTTTTCACGCACTCTAACTTCTATATTATAATTGTTTAATTCTTATAAGAAGTCTTATTTATTAGATTTGATTTATGATGTTTATTCAATTTCTTTTAGCCTTGTGGTTAGTACGGGAACGGCCGTGGGCCAGACTCATACTAATCACGGTGGTAACATTTCCAAAATTCACAGGTTTTAATTTAATTGCTTCTATTTTATATTTAAAAAAATAGTGAATTTTGGGGTATTATAATTGTCATGTATTTATTAATATTCACATGAATGCAATCCAATACCGCACATGCTAACACTAAGACTTTTTTTTTCCTTTCTCATGGGTAGTTGTGGAAGCGATTATTAGAATTTTGATTTTCTATATACCTTATTCACAAGGCTATTTGAAACCCTATACAATCTATCATTAAATAGATCTAACAGGCTCGAGCTAAATATGATATATTGATCTAATTATATTAAATATAACACATTCTAGTGTGAAACCTTTTAGGTTCACCCAACATTAATTTTAGACCCAAAACATCCTTTTTTATCCACAAGTCATAAGTTTTTCTTTTTATAACAAGATATTATGACTATCCAAATTATGTGAAAGTAAGATGTCTAACACATTGCAACTGATGGTCTAGCTAAAGATAGTACAGGTCATTGGTCATTCGGCTTCTCTAAAAACTTCGAAGTTGGTAATATTCTAGCAGTAGAACTCTAGGGTGGGGTACGACCTTTCTGAATCTTGATGTCATGGTGCTCCCCATGTCATTACTTATTGTAACTCTGAAATTATGGTCAACCTCATCAACACCCCCTCTTGCATCATCCTTATGCTTCTCTTATTGAAGCATGCAAGCACCTGTGATCGAAACTCACTTTTTTAGGCTTGTTTATAATTACCTAGAGTCTAATAAGGTGGATGATAATATGGTTAAAGTAGGCCATAACCTAGACTATAGAGTTTATTTTCATAATTTGTCTCCTAGGGATATTAGAAGCCTTATTATGTTTGATCTTTCCACAGGTAGCCAATGACGTTCCATTGTGCATGATAATGAATGAATAAACTTATCCCTTCAGGTAAAATGGTTCATAGGGCGTGTCTCTAACAATTAACAGTATTTTTTAAGGTTATAATTAATATTTTTATATCAATTCATTAATTATAATTATAATTAATATTATTTTTTAATAATTATTAATTTATCCTTATAATAAATAATATCATTATTAAGTTTTTATTTATACTCATAATTTATATTTATATTTTTATTATCTAATTATAATTAAAACTTATAATCTTTTTTAACTATAATTAATAATTATAATGAATTGCATTCTTATTAATTATTTTTCATATTTCTAATTAACATTATTTTTAATAATTATGAATAATATTAATGTTATAAACAATTTATATATTATTTATGTTGATTAGTTATTTATAGTTATGATAAATAATATCTTTTATTAGTTATTAATTTATAGTTAAAATAAATACCATAATTATTAATTTTGTATTTAAAACTAGAAATAATATTGTTTGTATTGATTTTTTTATAATTAAGATTAACATTATTTTTAATAATTATTAATTAATAATTACAATTAGTAATATCATTATTATTTCATTATTTATAATTATACTTTATATTATTTATTGTGATTATTTAATTTCTATTAAGCCTATAATAGTTTATTAATGGTAATTAATAATAGTAATGAATAATTTTCTTGTTAATTATTTTTATATTGTTATAACTAACATTTGTTTTAATAATTATGATCAATATTAACCTTATAAATAATTTATATTTTATTAATATTATTTAATCTAATTAATTGGTCATAACATGATTAAAATTACTCCTTTTCATTATTAAGTTATGGTTATGATAAATACTATCCTTATTAACTTTCTATTTAAGATTATAATTAATATTTTTTACATTGATTAATTATTTATATTTATGATTAATATTACTTTTAATAATTATAAATATATCATTACAATTATTATTATCATTACATTAAGTTTATAATTATGATTAAATTTTTTTATTAATTATTTTATTTATTATTATTTAGTTTTTGTTAATCATACTAAATATTATTTTTGATGATTATTTAATTATAATTATGACACGTATTTTTCATTATTAATTTTTTTAATTATTAATTTATAAATATAATTAATATTGATAAATGTAATGAATTATTAATTATTGATGATTTTGTTGGTGGTGGTGAATGATTAATAAGGATATGGTGTACGATAATTTATATATTCAGTAAAAAATAGTAGGGTCTAATCATAGGTTAATAATATCATAGATAATATAGATAATGAAGTTCTAAAAATAATATATAAAACAAATGATTTGAAATAAATTTGAACCAATAATATAGATAATGACTTACTTGCCAAACACACATAGAAAATTACATCATTCAACTCAACTTTAAATTTCTCTAATATTGTTATTGTCTAGATACATATAATTAATTGAATAGTAACATCACACAATTCAGTTGCTTGAGTTCAATTTATGTTGACACATAAGACCGCAACATTTGATTTCTCATTTTTTTTCTCAGTCCCTACTTTCATCCATTGGTTTCTCCTTTTTTTTCCTTTGATTTTTCAACTATACATAACAAACTCTCAAGATTTTACTCAATCAACCATTCTTGAGTTAAAAAATCTCAACAAAAAACTCAATACAACTTCTTTGAATTCAATTTACAATAATTTGCATTCTAGATAAAGAAATCAAACAAGTATTGGTGAAATTTCTTTAATGTTTTATCTTAATTTATAGGCTACGAAGAAGAAAAAGAATGGCATTGATTATAATAGTGATACATACTTTGATTAATATTTAATCAGCATCTTACTGATATTATACCAATGTTAAATATTCACTACATAATATAGTAAATATTTCATCATTATTAAAATTGATCATTCGATATAATAGAATCAATGCTTTACCATACTTTAACTAATCTTTCACCATAATTTAACTAATATTTCACCAACATTGAAATATCTTTTCACCACGGAATATAGTAAAATTCTTACCATTTATAAAATTGAACTTTTTGGAGAATATAGTTAATACTTCACTATATTGAAATTGAATTTTCACCATAATTTAATTGTTCTTTTACCAATGCTGAACTGATTTTTTTATGAAATAAATATTAGATCAATATTTTCTTATTCATTGTAATTCAGATATGAAATCAATTATCTTCTTCTTCTTCAATTTGAAAATAGATAGATTTCAATTATAGAATCAATTTCAAATCTGGAATAAGTTTTAGCTTAAACCCATATAAAAAATAAATTAGAGAATATCAATGACATCTTTTAATTTATTTTTCATTAATTTTTTCCACATCTTTCACCAACATTAAATTTATACCTCACTATTATTATTCTTGTTTTTCATAATTATGATTTAATAATACCTTACGACCTTTATACCAATATTTCACTACTTCAATTGATATTTCACCAAAATTTAACTAATATTTCACTAATATTAAGTCGATATTTTATCGTAGATGTGAGTATATTTCACCACTACTTCCCATATCTTTCACTATAATTATGTTGAAAAATTCAATAACAATTTAAATAAATTTTTAACCATTTGTATACTAAAACTGATTTAGAAAATCACTTCGCATATATTTCAACATTATAACTACTTTAAATATAACCATTTTTTTTATAGATTGCGATCTTTCAACATAACTCTTCACATCCTTCACCGTTGTCTACCTAAAATTATGACAAAGTTCAACACATCTTTCACCATTATCTCCCTAAAATTTTTCAACGTTGATCTAATTAAATTTCACTAGTTATGTGTACATCTTTCACCATAGACACATATATATTTTATCAAATTTTAACTCATCTTTCAACATTATTTTCTTGAAATTTTTTAACATTGTTTGAATTAAAATTCACTAGTTCTCTTCACATCTTTCACCAAAAATAGATGTATATTTCACTAAATTTTAACAAAACTTTCACCATTCGTTTCTTGTAATTTTTTAATATTAATCTAATTAAATTTTAATAATTTTATTTATATCTTTTACCAAAGATAAATATATTCCACCAAATTTTAGTGTAGTTTAAAAGAAGAGATATAGAAAAACATCACCAAACACTAAAAAAAAATTACATAAAAATAAAATCACAAAATTAGTGAAATCCAACAACAAATTTGATTTAGGATGAAATTTTATCACTATTAAAGAAGATCAAATAATAAATTTGATTGAGGAGAATTGAAGATGATGAAAATTTAGCACATTTGAGTAACATAGATCAAAACTCATTGAGAAGGATTAAAGAATCGAAGATCAAACAAAAAGGTGCAAGGAGGAGCAGAAAATATGCATGAGGATAATGAAGATATTCTTATGCGCATTCATTTGGGTATTTTTTTTAGTTGTTGCTGATGTGGTGCTTATCACACGCTACAACACTTCACACAATATAATTTGTAGCATGAGTTACTTGTATATGTTAAGAATAACAACATATATACAAGAATAATGTCAAAAAAGAACCGCAATACATTCAAAATGAAATATTGATTCATTGTAGATACATACAATAAACTACATGATTTTTTTTTAAATTCTATTTATTCTTTTGAACATCATAACTTTTACTAATTTTTCTTACATTTCTCTATTCTCCTTGGCCTTATATTTGATAAATTCTTCATTTGGTTCTAATTGAGATTGTATACAATTTTATTTTTTATTTTTACTTTGTTGTCCAAGTTGAATAAGCTCAAGCACAAATATTTAATTATCATTAATATTTAATCAAATAGCTTTTTATTAATATTAATATTTAACACATAATTATAATTTTTTTATATATTGAGTAGGTACCCATACTTTAACCTAATGATATATATACATAGAAAAAAAAATAGGCTTACATACTTTAGTCATTATAACCCAAAAAATAATTATTTTTATTCATTTTCCGTTTAACTTTGATGCATCCTAAAAAATAACATCTTTAGTTGGAAAATATTTTTTTCTCAACTTAATACTAATATCCTCAAAAATAATACCCATCAATACTAGTAAATATCATAAATTTCACTAATGCCACACAAATGACACTTGAATGTAATGAGTATGTAGTGTAACTATATACTCCATGCTTATGGTGTATATGGTGCCAGTTACATAAATAAATAAAACATAACTGTTAAAAGATTACCTTCTAAATAATAATTTTGTGTGATGACAGTTGTGTAAATAAGACCAACTTTATATTTTACCATGGTATATTTGGTGTTTTGCCACAATATACTTCATTTTTTACCATGGTATACCTAATGCTTCACCATGATCCAACATTATGTAGTCATGCTTCTCTCTATTATTATGTTTCACTATAATATGTTTCATGTTTCACAATAGTATGCTTGATGTTTCACTATAATCCAACATTAATTATGTAACCATGTTTCTCTACATTATTATGTTTCACTCCGATATACTTGGTAATTTACCATGATATGCTCGGTATTTCATGGTAATATGCTTTATGTTTCAACATACTATATTTAATTTTTCACCATGGTTAAACATTTTATAGTTATACTTCTCATTATTGTTATGTTTTACTATGATATACTTCATGTGTTCACCACGATATGGTTTATGCTTCGCCATGGTATACTTGATGTTTCATTATAATCCAACATTATATAGTCATGCTTTTCTCTATTATTATGTTTTACTATGATATGATTGATGTTTTATCATGACATCCTTCATATTTCACCATGATCCAACATTATGTACGATATGATTGATGTTTTATCATGACATCCTTCATATTTCACCATAATCCAACATTATGTAGTATTTCTTATCTCCATTATTATATTTTACCATGATATTCTTGGCATTTTATCGTGATATGTTTCATGTGTCACCACAACATGCTTCATGTTTAATTATTGTATACTTAATGTCTTACCCCATTTTTATGTTTCATTATGATATACTTGGTGTTTCACCAAGATATATATGGTGTTTTACTATGACATATGTTCGCTTAAATCTACAAGCATACTAATATCATAATAGCAAAACAAGGTCATATCCTTGGAGACTTTGGTGTTAACTACCGATTTCCATTGTTTTTTACTATCTAAAAGGATTAGTTAGAAATGGATGAGTGATGACCCGTAGGCAAATAAAATAACAAAAATAATGGAAACTGTTAATTATGAATTCAATCAATAGAAATAAGCCTAGGATCAGATTTCAATTACAACTCTAATGTAATTTAATAAATCAATGTATCTTGTATTGGATTTTATCAATATGTTAGGAACAAATGGCCACAATTAACCATTAATCTCTTTCGACAACTAAAAGTATGTTTAATTAAATCTAACAGCCTATATTCATGGTTATAGATCTAATTAAGCTCATTAAGAACAAGCTAATTCAATTAATTCTCGATGATCACTAATCTACTTTTATGAGTTATTAATTTTCATTCAATTGCTAAGTTATGGTGTCAATTATAATCTTTCAATTCTAACTAACAACCTAATTAGATTAAAATAGTGATCAATTACTCCAACCCTAATTCATTCAATGCTTGTAATTGAATAACACAATTTAAATAATTCTAACACTAATTGAATCAATTCATTAAATCAATAATGGAATCAAAACTAATTCAATCCTATAACAAATAACTAATCATATATAAATGAAATCATAAAGCACAATAATGAAGTAAGATACATAATAGTATAAGTAAATTGAAGAGTTTATTAGATAAAACCTTGGAGATAGAGTTCAATGTTGATGGAAACCGGTTAGGGTTTCACAAAAGGATCGAAGATTTAATCGAGCACAACGTTCCATTTCCGCCGGTACAGCCTAAGGAAATCTTTCCAAAGGAAGAACCACAACTCCAGAAGCACAATTGATTCAATGGCAACTGAATTTAGAAGGTGAAAGATCAAGATCGATTGAGAAGAGAACGGAACAGAAGCAGAACAGAAGCGAATGAGAGAATCGCCAAGAGAGAGAGACAGAGTCGAGAGAGAGAGTTCGAGAGAAGCCAATAACACTGACTTTATTTCTGGCCAAAGTTACGTATTACATCGTATCTATCATATATATATATATATATGTATGTATACAAAGGCCATATAGAATACAAAATACATACGGAAATCACAGCCTGTCATGGTCGACAATACACAATCCGTATGGGCCCGAAAATACAAGTGTCGAACAGCCCAACCCAAGCAACATCAACATAAGGTGTCGACCAGCCAACCCTCATAAAGACCATAACCCACATAATACAAATTAAGCTTAAAGCTTAATCTCCCATCAGCTACAACAATTTTAGCAAATCATGGTCATTAAGGATTGATTAATCCACAATCCAGCTAGCCCAATTTTATGGACCGGGTGGCGGATTATACAACCGTCCTAACTCCCATTAGCCAATTCGACCGGCAAATGCATCATATGGGATTACAAAAATTTTAATAAAAGTTACAAAAATGTGTACACTCCAGACTTAATCCTAACGACCCAGCAAACATGTTCCCGTTCACAGAATTCCCATAAGCTGCGACATTATCCTATTAATTCAACAGATAAGATAAACAATTGTAAGTAATTAACTCACAGCAAATTTCAAAATTACTCAGATATAAATTTACAAGATTCACATCATTCCCCTCTTCTTGGAAAGGTTTCGCCTCTGAAACCTGAACAAGTCCCAGAAATGGACTAAGGTCTGATACATTGAAAGAATTACTCACATTTCCAAACTTAATAGGTAAGTCAATTTTATAAGCATTGTCATTTATTTTTTCTAAAACAGTAAAAGGTCCATCCCCTCTAGGATCCAATTTTGAATTTCTTAAATTTGGGAACCTTTCTTTCCTTAAATGAACCCAAACTAAATCTCCAGGTTTAAAAATCATTTTTCTTCTTCTTTTATTAGCATGTTCAGCCATCTGTTGTACCTTCTTATTAATTTGTTGGTTTACATTCTCATGTAATTTTTTTATACTTTCAACTCTAGATTCAGCATCAAAATTTTGCAGATCAGCATGAGGTAAAGGACTCAAATCTAATGGAGTTAATGGATTAAAACCATACACAATCTCAAATGGAGTTTTATTAGTTGTAGAATGTAAAGTCCTATTATAAGCAAATTCTACCTGAGGTAAAATATACTCCCATTGTTTAAGGTTCTTTCCAAGGACAGCCCTCAACATATTTCCCAGAGTTCTATTAACCACTTCAGTTTGACCATCAGTTTGAGGGTGACAAGTTGTAGAAAATAATAATTTAGTCCCTAATTTACCCCACAAAACTTTCCAAAAATGGCTTAAAAACTTAACATCCCTATCTGAAACTATAGTCTTAGGAATTCCATGTAACTTAACCACATTAGAAAAAAATAATTCAGCCACTGCTACAGCATCATTGGTTTTATTACAGGGAATAAAATGAGCCATTTTACTGAATCTATCTACTACAACCATTATAGAATCTTTAGCTCTATTAGTCCTAGGTAATCCTAACACAAAATCCAAAGAAACATTAATCCAAGGATGGTTAGATACAGGTAAGGGGGTATATAATCCAAAAGGTTTTGAAGTAGTTTTTGCCTGTCTACATTTAATACAATTAACACAATGTTTCAAAACATCCTTTTTCATGTGTGGCCAATAAAAATGTTCAATTAAAACATCTAAAGTTTTCTGAGTTCCTAGATGTGCCATTAATCCACCACTATGTGCCTCTTGAACTAATAATCCTCTATAAGAGCATACAGGAATACATAATCTATTTTCCCTAAACAAGTATCCTTCATTAATAAAATATTTTCCTTGAGAAGAAACTTCACACCTTTTATAAATTTCTTTAAAATCATTATCTTCTAAGTATAATAGCTTAATACTGGAAAATCCTAATAAAGTAGTATCAGCAGTGTTCAATAAAGCATATCTCCTAGATAAAGCATCTATAACTATGTTATCACTACCCTTTTTATATTTAATTATGTAAGGAAAACTTTCAATGAATTCTATCCATCTACCTTGCCTCCTCTTTAACTTTGACTGACTCTTTAAATACTTAATAGCCTCCTGATCTGTGTTAACTACAAATTCCCTATGCCACAGATAATGTTGCCATACCTCCAAAGCCCTTACCAAAGCATACAATTCCTTTTCATAGGTAGAATAATTCAAAGTAATACCATTTAATTTTTCACTAAAATAAGCCACTGGTTTTCCTTCTTGAGAAAGTACAGCCCCTATTCCTAATCCTGATGCATCACAATCTAATTCAAACATTTTTTCAAAGTCAGGCAAACTCAAAACAGGTGCTTGGGTTAACTTATTCTTAAGCATCTCAAAAGATTGTTGTTGTTCTAATCCCCAAATAAACCCATTATCTTTTTTTGTTATGGCAGTTAAAGGAGCAGCTATAGTACTAAAGTTTCTCACAAATCTTCTATAAAAAGAACACAATCCATGAAAACTTCTTACTTCAGTTACACTTTTTGGTACAGGCCACTCTTAAATAGCCTTAATCTTTTCTTTATCTACAGACACACCTTCTTTTCCTACCACAAATCCCAAGAAAACCACACTTTCCAAACAAAAATTTGACTTAGCCAAATTAGCATAAAGTTTTTCTGCCTTAAACACATTCAAAATAATTCTTAAATGTCCCAAGTGTTCCTTTAAGGATTTACTATATATAAGTATATCATCAAAATAAACAACCACAAATTTTCCAATAAATTCCCTTAATACATGGTTCATAAGTCTCATAAAAGTGCTAGGAGCATTTGACAACCCAAAAGGCATCACTAACCATTCATACAAACCAAAGTTCATCTTAAAAGCTGTTTTCCACTCATCCCCTGGTTTCATCCTTATTTGATGATACCCACTCTTTAAGTCTATCTTAGAAAATATAACAGCACCACACAAGTGATCCAGCCTAGGAATTGGATATCTATACTTAATAGTTATCTTATTTACTGCCTTGCTATCCACACACATTCTCCAACTACCATCCTTTTTTGGCACTAGTAATACAGGTACTGCACAAGGACTCATACTCTCTTTAATGTATCCTTTACTTAACAATTCTGTTACTTATCTTTTTAGCTCCTTAACCTCTTCTGGATTTTCCCTATAAGCATGTCTGTTTGGTATGACAGCTCCTGGAATAAAGTCTATTTTATGTTCTATTCCCCTTAATGGAGGTAATCCACTAGGTATATCCTCAGGAAATAAATCACTATATTCTTCCAATAACATTTTCACTGTACTAGGTACTTCTTCAATTGTTTCTTTCTGACTCTCATAGTAGCCCTTAAAAACCATCAAATATACATTAGCATTTCTTTTTATTGCTTTTCCTACATCCTTTCCTTTAGCATAAAAACCAAAAGTGCCTTTCATGTCTTTTGTACTATGATCATTTCCCAAATTAGAATTAGTCAATTCCTTATAATCAGATTTAATTTTGGTTTGATCCTCAAATATTTCCTTTGGAGTCATAGGTGCTAAAACAATCTTCCTATCATCCTTTTGTACTGTATACCTATTCTTATAACCATCATGTACTACCCTTCTATCATATTGCCAAGGCCTACCCAACAACAGGTGAGCAGCATGCATAGGAACTATATCACATAGAACAGAATCTTCATATTTTCCTAATTTTAAATTCACTAGAACCTGTTGACTAACCTTAACATCTCCTAACTCATTAAGCCACTGCAATCTATATGGTTTTGGATGTTTAGTAGTGTTTAAACCTAATTTAGATACTAATAAAGTACTAGCAGCATTAATACAACTACCACTATCTATAGCCATGTTAAAACACTTATCATCAATTAAACATCGAGTATGGAATATATTTTCTCTTTGTAAAGCATTGGAATCAGGTAACTTATTACTATTTAAGGCTCTTCTAACCACAAAAAGATCCATACTCACTGGTAGTTCTACTTCGTCTTCTAGGTCACTATCTCCCTTTCCTTCTAAATTAGCCCCTTCTTCCTCTTCTTCAGATTCAGATTCAGATTCTACTTCCCCAGATTCTCTAATCAAAATATTCCTCTTGTTTGGGCATTCAGAAGCTATATGACCTAAACCTCCACATCTAAAGCATTTAATATCCCTAGTCCTGTTTGACCCAATTACAGGATTTGCCATTACATTCTTACCCTTTTCAGGTTTCTGCCCTGTCTTAACTTCATTGTTTCTCCCTCTAAACTCTACCTTATTATTGTTCTTCCAGTTTCCAGAGGTATTTCCCCCAAAATTTCTCCTCATAGTAGTCTTAAACCCAATCCCAGGGGGTTTATATTGCCTAGATTTCTTCAACTCAATTTCTATTTTTGTAGCTATATTCACCATCTCGGTTAGTGTTCCACAAGGATTCAGCTCTACCTTATCAGCTATCTCTGAATTTAATCCACTCAGAAACCTAGCCATAGTAGCATCATCATCCTCAATAACTCCTATCTTAATAATTAAAACTTCCAACTCTTTATAATAATCATCTACTGATCTCATTCCCTAACTAATAGTTTGTAACCTTTTATGCAACTCTCTATAGTAGTAACTTGGTACGAATCTCTTTCTCATTAAGGTTTTAAACTCTGCCCAAGTCTGTATAACAGGTTCTCCACACCTACGTCTAGTTAACACCAAATTATGATACCAAGAAGACGCATACTCAGTAAACTCCACTACAGCCACTTGAATTTTCTTTTCCTCAGAGTAATTGTGACACTCAAAAACCAATTCTATTTTTCTTTCCCACTCAAAATAGTAATCAGGTCATTTCTCCCATTGAACCCTGGTATGCTAAGCTTAAGATTATTTAAATTTCTATCTACAAATTCTAATTCCCTATCCTGCCTAGTGTTCTGTCTGAGCAGCCTATCACTATTGTGGGATATTTGATCTTCTAACTCTTCTAGATTAGCTATAGGTGGAATCCTAGTCCTAGGATCCATTGGATCCCTTCCTAAAACTCCTGCTTGATTAGTCTCAATTCTGTTATTTTGCATTTCATTAAGTCTCACTTCTTGTTCTCCTAATCTTTGTTCTAGGTTAGCAGATAAGACAGCAAATTGTGCAGTCATTTGTTCTTGAAAAGTCCTAATGGTTTCTAGAAGGTCATTACTAGATACAGATTGATTCACTGATTGGCCATTATTAGACATGATGAAATTCAAAGTAATTAACAATCAATCACAGCAGTAATTAATCACAAAAGCAACTGATCCAAGAATCACAGATAACAGACACACAAAATACCACAGGAATATGGCTTCACAAATATCAGCAGTAATAGCAACAGTAAAAACTCTACTCAGAATAACTCACTGTATATGATAATTTGACAAAACTATTTCAATAATACGAAATAAGTAGGAAGGAACGATATTACCGCATCCACTTAAGTAATTAGTTCAAAGATTTAGGGTACCCATCCTCTTGGAGGACTATCCCCTTTCTTGAAACTAAGATAGTTCGCCGGTTGTAAAATTTCAACCTATATACTTAACAGATAAATTGTCAAAGATGAAGAAAACAAATAAGTATAGCAGGTAGTAGTATTAACAAGGAAATCACAAATCGAAGTTACCAACAACAGTAGGTCGCGCGGTCAATCAAGATTCGGATTCTTGACCAAACCCTAGGTCGATTAGGGTTTTCTTTTTCAGACTTTCAAAAAAAAAGAACAATTAGTAGTCGAAATGCCTTAATCGCCGGTTTGAAAGCAACAAGAATCGATACTAAGTTCGTCGCTGTAAAACCCTAAAATTTCACACCTCAAACTAGGGTTAGAGAAATACAGAAATTGAATTAACAAAAATGAATACAACTTAATCAATGATACCAAAAACTACGAGCACTCTAGAAAAAAATCGAGGCTCTGATACCAAATGATGGAAACCGGTTAGGGTTTCACAAAAGGATCGAAGATTTAATCGAGCGCAACGTTCAATTTCCGCCGGTACAGCCTAAGGAAATCTTTCCAAAGGAAGAACCACAACTTCAGAAGCACAATTGATTCAATGGCAACTGAATTTAGAAGGTGAAAGATCAAGATCGATCGAGAAGAGAACGGAACAGAAGCAGAACAGAAGCGAATGAGAGAATCGCCAAGAGAGAGAGACGGAGTCGAGAGAGAGAGTTCGAGAGAAGCAAATAACACTGACTTTATTTCTGGCCAAAGTTACGTATTACATCGTATCTATCATATATATATATGTATACAAAGGCCGTATAGAATACAAAATACATACGGAAATCACAGCCTGTCATGGTCGACAATACACAATCCGTATGGACCCAAAAATACAAGTGTCGAACAGCCCAACCCAAGCAACATCAACATAAGGTGTCGACCAGCCAGCCCTCATAAAGACCATAACCCACATAATACAAATTAAGCTTAAAGCTTAATCTCCCATCAGCTACAACAATTTTAGCAAATCATGGTCATTAAGGATTGATTAATCCACAATCCAGCTAGCCCAATTTTATGGACCGGGTGGCGGATTATACAACCGTCCTAACTCCCATTAGCCAATTCGACCAGCGAATGCATCATATGGGATTACAAAAATTTTAATAAAAGTTACAAAAATCTGTACACTCCAGACTTAATCCGAACGACCCAGCAAACATGTTCCCGTTCACAGAATTCCCATAAGCTGCGACATTATCCTATTAATTCAACAGATAAGATAAACAATTGTAAGTAATTAACTCACAGCAAATTTCAAAATTACTCAGATATAAATTTACAAGATTCACATCAAATGTGGTGCTTCAATTATTTCGAACCAATGTTTATAAATTAAAATAAAATACCCAATCTAATGTGCTTTGCATAAAATATAGATGAATACAAATAAAAATAAAGAGAAAATGGAGGGAAGGAGAGCCTCCAAATATCCTTTAGGTCGTGCTAAATTAGGTCTAGAAAAATCCATCGTCAAGGTAACTGTTTATCTTCTTAATATCATACAAACAAAACGAAAACAGACACCCACACACCCGTGTTGTAGTTAGAGACCCACTATTTACACTTTAGGCCTAAAAGGCTATGTTGATCAACACTCGCATATCGTGTTAGATCCATAAACTTTGTTTTCACCACATTTTTTTCTATACTTCAACACTCTCATATTTTTAGATAATGGGAGGTCGTGTAGCTTCTTCCCGTGCTTCTCTTGACTCCCACTTTGCTCCTATTCCTTACTTAACTCCAACATTTCATACATAACACATAAAGAGAGCAATAACTCAAACCAAGGAGCTAAACTAGGAAAAATATAATAAAATCACACTAAAGACACAAGCAAATGAGGGTAATAAATGATTAAAATATTGAAATCATTTGAGTAATAGTCGTAGAGGAGAACAAGGAGAAAAGAAAAAAAATCTTGTTATAGAAGAGGAAAATCAACGTAACAGAGAGAGAGAGAGAGAGAGAAGTCAGCAAGGCACAAAGCACAAGAAAAAAAAGAAGGAACAGAAAGTAAGGTCAAGTAGTAGATGAGTCAACCAAGGACAAGTTAGCATAATAGAGAATGAGCGAGTAACCATAGAAGAAGAAAGAAAATAAAAGGCACAGAAAGATAGGACCAACGAAAGAAGAAAAGAGAAAAAGGATATCAAAAATTTATTTTAGATCAAATTTAATAATTTTTCATATAAATAAATTTTTGAACATTCATCCATAATTAATTCCGATTATTTCTTTTTCTAATTTTTTATTTATATTTTAAATATATTTTTTATAGAATTAATTCAATCATTATAAATGGGTAATTATTTATTGCTAAGGAATAGACTGAAACCCTAGATTATGGTTTGAGATATGATATTATTTTTCCTTGTTTCATGAGATTACTCTTTGACTCTATTTTAATTGTTATCATTTATATATATGATTATGTCAAGTATAATTTATATGATGTATACCTTATTTTAGTTTCCTCATAGTGACATGTGTAGGATTATTTGTCTTCCAGGTAACCATATAAATATGCTAGAATTTATATGTATAAATTGCAACTAGGTTAGATAACAATTCACCTAATAGTTTTGTGATTCTAACCAATGAAGTAAAATGTTCCGATATGTGTGGATCAAAGGAGATAAATATAGATAAACATACTTATTGTACTAGTTTGGGTACTTAGATTGACATCCTTCCAAGTATACTTAATGCATTAAATCTAGTTAAATATAGGAGTCGCATGTTGCTACTATACTGTTAGTATTTAATATGATTAACATTGGTATTTTTCATATTAATTAATTTAGGGAATTAACATAAGGTGTATAGATATGTTTTTGGCCTACAACTTGGTTAATCTCTTTCTTATGATTAAATGATGACTTAGAAATTATTATTATTATTATTATATTTTGACCTAATATAATGATGGATTTTGATTTCTCTAGCATATTTATCATATTTGTAGTTATCCATTATTTTTATTATTATTATTTATTACTTTTATTATTTTATATTTCTAAAAAAACCCATTAGTGTTTTTCTTATTTATTTATTTTATGTGATTTAGAGTTTTTTTATTTTTATTTTAAAGCTATTTAAATAGAGATAAACCCTATCAAATCTCATTATAGAACGATACCCTTATTTACTTGTACTATAATTATCAATAAGAGGGTTTAAATTGCTTGACAACTAAGGCTACACTAATTTTCGGTGCTGTTGTCGGGGATTGGTAACTTTGCCTGTATTTTACTAGCATTTTTTATATTATTTTGTGTGTTTTTCTTCACTCAATTTATTATTATTATCATCATCATCATCATCATCATCATCATCATCATCATCATCATCATCATCATCATCATCATCATCATCATCATTATTATTATTATTATTATTATTATTATTATTTTATCCTTTTGTGTGTTTTATTTTTATCTAGTGTGGTTTACTCAATTATAGTGTTTTTATTATTTTAGGTACCCATTGATGAATGCATACTGAGGGAAACCATAAGGAGAGCTAATACTAGCGAATCTTGAGTTAGAGAGATCAATTCGAGCAATTAGAAATTTAAGAATTTCTAGTTCTCCTTCATCACCAAAACACGAAGACGAGCTTTTTGGTTTTCCATCATCACCAAAAGATCCCATCTACTTCACTCACATGGCAGCTAATAGGAGTTTACAGGAGCTAGCAGCCCATAACATAGCTAAAGCTGTACCTACATGCATAGGCTACCTTGATCCTGCTGATGGGAAGGAAAAGGACTTCGAGTTAAAATCTAGCCTACTTCATCGTCTTCCAACTTTCCATGGGCTCCCAAACAAAGATCCAAATAAATTCCTAAAGGAATTCCAATTTTTATGTATCTCCATGTGCCCCAAGGAGGCAGACTTTCAAATTCTGAAGCTTAAGGCATTTCCATTTGCCTTGATGGATGGTGCGAAAGACTAGCCTTATGAACTATCAACAAGGCAGATATACTCATGGGACAACTTGTCTAGTGCTATCTTAAATAAGTATTTTCCAACTTCACGTGTCACGGTATTGAGGAAGTAGATCACCAGGATCGAGAAAGAGCCTAACAAAATATTCCATGCATACTACAATAGGTATAAGGCCTTGTTATCACAGTGCCCACAACATGGGATGAGGGAAGAGAATTTGTTGCAATACTTCTATGAGAGTCTCACTCCACTCGAAAGGAATATGTTGGATAATCGTATGAATAAGGAGTACCTAATGATATCAAAAACAATTGAAAGTGAATAAATATATGGTTGTTGTGATTTTCATGATCACCTTAATTAAGACACTAATTATTAAAGTAAAAGACCTCGAGATCGGGAATGGTGGCTCTTTAGGGATCGCTACCCTAAAGACGTGGTTTAGCCCACGATTATTTTGGTATTTGTTAGTGTGCCTTAGTGCCCTAGCCAAGCCCTACATCTTAATTTTTCTAGCTCTACAAACCTATTTAAGGGATGTGCTTACTTATGGATTAGGTATCCTTGTCGGTAAGGTATTATGTAGCTTGTATGCACTAGTACGACTAGGGTAACGGTCCACCGGATATAATAGTGTCCTAGGAGCGTTTTTTCCTAGAAGATGTATATGAGTACCGGTCCACCGGATATAATAGTGTCCCAGGAGCATTTTACCCTAGAAGATGTTTATGAGTACCGATCCACCAGATATAATAGTGGCCTAGGAGCGTTTTTCCCTGGGATATGTATATATGTATTCCGGTCCACTAGCTATAATAGTAGGGGTCTTGAGCTCAATAAACCCAATCTTAGATATCAATAAATCATGAAAAATACCAATAAATTATAATGGAACACCATGTGAGTTGGGACTAGACTGATCCACTGGCAATAATAGTGGCCAAGAGCCTTCTACTCTGGAGACTGATCCACCGGCAAATAATAGTGGTTAGGAGCGTTCTACCCTATATGTTTATGGTCCACCGGCTATAATAGTGGGGTTCCCGCACTCACATGGATATAATTTGAGAGATGATTAAATAATGATTGATTAATGGCTTAAGGCCCAAAAGTATTGATTTCACGTTATGATCTATTAATATGTGACGGACTTGCTAAGTATGTGGATGTTGTGTATGCATTTCTTATTGTATGTGTATATAGTTTTGCATCATATGTTACATTGCGGGCATACTTTTTAGTGTGGTTTAAAAGGTTATTCAGTAGCATAGTACTGAAGGGTTCCATTTGTGGGCTCCTACCTACTCAATGGGTAGTGTCCTTTGTAGGTTCGTTTCTGGTGCTATTCAAGTGGACAAAGGGAAAGAGCATAAGGATTATTTGGAACTTTTAGGGTTTCACCTCTTTTTCTTTTTAACTCCTAGTTTAAATGTAATCTATATTCTTATAAACACCAATAGGGGGTTCTATTCTTGTAAAATTTTTATTGCGCTACTCTAATTTAAATATGGTTTGAGTTCTAACAAATTGTATTTTATTCTTTTAGCCTTAGCACTTGGTACTGGAACGGTAAGAGTGAACCGGCCTAGTACTAAGTGTGGCGGTAATATCTCCGAAATTTACAGTTTTTTTCTTGCTTCCGCTATTTCTTTTAATAAAATGAAATTTTTCGGTAGTGAATTTTGGGGGTGTTACATGCATGCCCTTCTTTCCCTCTTCTTTTTCTTCTCCTTCTCTTCTTCTCCTCTACCCATTTTCTACCCTCCTCGAGCCTCCTTCCCCGACCCTACCTGCCTCTTCTCCTTTCTTTATTTCTTCTTCTTTTCTCCCCTATTTTTTTTGCCTCCTCGAACCACCATCTCCACTACCTAATCAACCACGACACCAACTCCCTAGCCTCCCCTACTTCCTCCCTGCACCACCCAACAACTACCACTAGCCCCTGCAACCCACTTTTCCCCTTCCTTTTCTTTTCTTCTCCTTCTCGACCCCCACCCTACACCACCACCTTGTGTCATCGTATCCCCTCTCCCTCCGCCATCAAAGCCACCCCTCAACCATCTAACACCACCCTTATACCCCCTAACTCAACCTACCCGAGATCTCCCCTGCCGCCCTTCCTTTCTCCTCTTCTTTTTCCTTCCTTCTTCTTCTCCCTTCCTTCACATCTCCTTTCCAGCCCTATTGCCACCGTCTCCGCCACCCTGAGTCACCAGTCTCCAACCCTTGACCACCATCTACACCTTGTCACCCTTCTTACCCTCAGCCACTACCCTAACTCCCCTCCACAAGCCCTTAACCGAAACCACCCTCCCCCCTTCTTCCAACTTTCTTCTCCCCCCATTTTTTCAACCCCTTTCGTGCATGTAACGCACGCTGCCATGTAGCGTGAGATTTGCTATATATTTTGAGATTAGCTAACCAAATATTTGAGGTATAATGTAGTTAGTATTAGGATGTATTTAATAAGCTTTTTAATAAAAATCTATTTTTTTAATTTTCTACTACTAATATGCTAATGTTGAAATTATTTCTAGGTACTAATTTTTAATAATCAAAGCTTAAATTTTTCAACCATGGTACCGATAAAGTTTAGTTATTGTAGAAAATAAGGTAACTATTATACCCTACTAAAATGTGTGGATATACGTATGCTAGCACATTAGGGTTTTGGAATATGTTTGTGTGCATATTATGTGAAGTTAAGCATATCATGATTTGTAATGTATGTTGGAAGTTGGAATGAAAATCATGCTATATTATGAAAGGTTTCATGTGTATAAATGGTGGTTAATAAAGGATCATTGTTGTTAATAATGATATTAAATACATGTACATGTCATGATAAGTAAATATGTCCATTTGTAGTAGAGAAAATGCTAATATAAGCCCTAGGAGCATTTTAGTAATTTAATTTGTACATAGGTTGTGATCTAAATAAAAGTGCATGGTAGGTGATAATGGGAATTAGTAATGAATAATAAGGGTTTGTGGTGTTAGATGATGCATGTGGACCATGGGTATTGATATCTTATGTGTTAGGGGTATTTTAGTAATTTTGCAAGTAAGAAGGGGTAAGTCAGTAAATTGCATATATCATCCTTCCTAATACATCATAAGGGATATTAAATAATAGAATGAGGGTTTATAGCCTTAGTATCACTTGTTTAAGTAAAAGTATGCATATTATACGGGTGAGGGTATTTCAGTAAATTGGTGTGTATCATAAGAGGAATTCATGGTTTAGGGTTGAATGGATAATTAAGGGTGTGTTATTATGTCAATTTTATAATCATGCAAGAGGTGCCTTGATTGTTAGTTATGTATGGAAATGTGTTAGATGTGCTAGAAGTACGTGTTAGGGTTTATGTGTGTAATGAGCCTTGGTGGTATAAAGTACTTGATTGCATGTCCAGTAGTATAATTATGATGCAATAACCTATTATGGCATGTGAATAAATGAAAATTAATTATGTGATGAAAATAGATTATAAGAGGAAGCCTTAGTCTTAGAGGCATTTTGGTCATTTTGACCTAAGTTGCCTATGTATAAGAATTGGAACCTAGGATGGCCTTAGTGGACTATTTAAGTTAGCATGGACAATGATACTAATATAGAATGCTTAATATTAATGAAAGCAAATAACAATGAATAATTATGTGAGTGATGTATTTCTCATGATCACCTTAATTAAGATACTAATAATTAAAGTGGAAGACCTCGAAATTGGGAATGGTAGCTCTTTAGGGGTCGCTACCCTAAAGACATGGTTTAGCCCACGATTATTCTAAACTTTCTTGGTGTGCCTTAATGTTCTAGCCATGCCCTACATCTTATTCTATTTAGCTCAACAGGCCTACTTAGGAGTTATGCATACTTATAGATTAGGTGTCCTTGTTGGTAGGGTACTATGTATCCTCGTGCACCAATGCAACCAAGGTACATTTGCATCCCTGGGTTGATGGTTGGAGGGTATTGTGCTGCTTGTATATACTAGTATGACCGGTGTACCTTTTTGTCTTCGAGTTCGTGATCTCCCCCTCGAGTTAAATAAATGGAATTGGTGTGCTAATTAAATGGAAATATACTAATAACTTATAGTGGAACACCACGTAGGTCGGGACCAGATGTATTATATCATTTGTACCGGTCCACCGGTTATAATGATGGCCAGAAGTATTTTTCCCTAGAGGTTGTATATATGTATCAATCCACCGGTTATAATAGTGGCTAGGTGCATGTTGCCCTAAAAATTGTATATGTTTATGGTCCACGAATTATAATAGTGGGGTCCCCGAACCTGTGTAGATATAATTTGGGAGATGATTATGAATTAATGGCTTAAGACTAGATAATATTGATTTCACCATTATGATCTATTGTTATGATATAAATGTAGCCTTGGTGTCTGTCCCTCATGGTAAGTGCTGGAAATGCTAAGTAAACGGGCTTTATGATATATGATTTTTGAGGTACAAGTCCATCATTTGTTGTTGTGCTATTTCTATGCATTTTGTATGTTATCATTCTTATGTTCGAATGATGTGTTGCATGTGGGGCTCACCTTTTAGTTTTGTATAAAGGGTTACTTAGTACCATAGTACTGAAGATTTTTTTGTGAGCCTCTTTCTATTCAATGGGTAGTGTCCCTTGTAAATTAACCCATGGGTGTTATTAAAGTTCTTTTTGGGTAAGAGTGTAAGGACTTTTCGGGAAGCATCTGGGTTTTATCCTTTAAACTTTCCTATTTTCTTGTGTAATGATTTTGTTCTATAACCATTAATAGTGAATTTTATCTTCTAATGTAATTTAACGTGCACTACTTACTGAGTAAGGTAACCATATGACTAAGACAAAGCATA
The DNA here is from genome assembly GCA_030549775.1 of Tamarix chinensis. Lineage (NCBI taxonomy): Eukaryota > Viridiplantae > Streptophyta > Magnoliopsida > Caryophyllales > Tamaricaceae > Tamarix > Tamarix chinensis. Next base: position 26,434,400 of record CM060173.1, on the reverse strand, counting down.
ACATGAAAAAGGCAGATAATGCATGTAGTAAACCAAATAGGTTAATCACCATTATTAGAATTTAAGCCATTAATACCGTCTTTACACAACTCTCAAAATTTATCCATGTGCATATGAGAACCCTACTATTATGACCGGTGGAAGGGAAACAACTACTTTAGGGTAAAACGCACCTGGGCACTATTATAGCTGGTGGACCAGAAATCATCCTAATTTGGCCTCAACCCATGTGGTGTTCCACTGTAAGTAATTAGTGTCTTTCCCATGATTTATTACCATACAAGGTTTGGCTTATTGAGCTTGAAACCCACACTATTATAGATGATAGACCAGAAATACTATTCTAGGATAAAACACACCTAGCCACTATTATAGCCAGTGGACCAGTCTCTAGGACAAGAAAGTTTCTAGCCACTATTATAGCCACTAGAACAGAAATCATCCTAACCAAGGTTCGACTCAATACTCTTTAACTTTAAGCAATTAGTGTTTTATTTGTGTCTTATTCCACAAGCAAACCCCAACTGTACATGCATGCCCTCAAAGGACTTCCCGACTCATTATCACACTTCCACCCCAAACTTCCTAAATGACCCAGTCCCATAGCTTGTGACCTCTACCCAACCCAAGACTCCAAGACCCCTTTTTCTTCTTCTACCCTACTTACCATAAACCCAAAATTCCCTATACATGTGGGTAAAGACCTACTTTCCCATTTCTCCACCTAAGCTCACCATCACTTATTAGGGTTTCCACTTGAAGCCCTAATCTAGCCTATGTGGCCCTAACCTATCTTTTTCCTATATATCCTATACTCCCCTTGATTCCAATACCATCACTCCACTTGACCCACACCAAACATCATAACCCTACTCTCCAACTTTCACATATGATAAAGAACCTTAGTTGGTTACCCCAAAACCCTAATACCCCTTTTTTCTTTTAAACCTTCCCTTCACAAACAAACTTCACCCTCATGTTCATTTAACTCTCACTCTTCATATGACACACTCCTAATCTCAACCCAAATTTCAACCAACCTCTATAAACTCTCTCATAACACCCCAATAGAAAAATCTAGTTAGGCTCCCATGCATACTTCCACCAACCCACGTACTATCTTGTAATACTCCCAAAATTTACTACTGAAAAATTTTGTTTAATGAAAAGGTTTAATAAAAGTGAAATAAAAAAATTTAAATTATGAGGATATTACCACCACACTTAGTACCAAATTGGTTCACTCCTACCATTCTAGTACCAAATTCTAAGGCTGAATAGGATTAACATCAAACACAAGTCAATAATTAAAACGAGCATTCATAAAAGAACTGAATTGTTCACCATACAGAAATTCAGAGTGCGGTTAAAAAAAGAGTTACAACCTAGAAAGTAAGGATTTAAAGTTCCCAACGATAGAAAACATCGTATAACAGAATAAAACTAAATCAAAACGGTACAAGAAAAATGAAACACAAGATAAAATCCTGCCAAGTCACTCTCGACCCCCATGCTAGATCCAGGCTCAACTATCAGCCCTACTAGATGCCTTGTAAGTGTCGTAGGCATCAAAGATATCATCACCTATCTACAAAACTCGGGTGGGCCCTTGGCTTGTGGGAATGAGCAGCACCCATGAAATGGGTGGTAAGTGTAACACCCCTAAAATTCACTACTGAAAAATTTCGTTTAATTAAAAGAAAATTAGGTGAAGCAAAATAACAAACCATGAATTATGGGGATATTATCGCCACACTTAGTACCAGACCGGTTCATTCATACCGTTTCAGTACCAAGTGCTAAGGCTAAAGGAGAAAAATATAAATTTTGAGAAACTCAACTAATAGTTAAATCGGAGTGGCGCAAGTAAATATAATCCATCAAGTGGTGATTACAAAACAACGAATACATTGAAATTGTGAATTTAAAGGAGAAAGAGTAAAAACCTAACGGTTCCTGATAGTTCCTTACGCTCTTTCCCGAGGCCCACTTGAATAGCGCCTAAAAATGACCTGTAAAGGACACTGCCCATTGAATAGGTAGGAGCCCTACGAATGGAACCTTTCAGTACTACGGTACTAAGTAACCCTTTAAAAACACAATTAAAAGTAGGCACACAATATAACACATGATATACTACTGTATCCATACATAACGATAGGTGTAAACATGATATTCAGATCCATACATTCACACATCCAACAAGTCAATCAGATATTAATGGGGTATATGTAACACTCACTTTCGTACATCCGCATACTTAACAAGTCAACCAAATATTAATAGGCCATAATGAATTGTCGATACTCTTAGGACCTTAAGGCCATTAGTCCATCATTAATTAATCGTCTCGAATTATAAATGTCCATGTGAATGTGGGAACCCCATTATTATAGCCAGTGGAATAGTCATGTAGGGCAAAATTCTCTTGGCCACTATTATTCACCAGTGGACTAGTCATGCAAGGCAAAATGCTCCTGGCCACTATTATACGCCAGTGGATCGGTTTGGCCCCAACTCACAAGGTGTTCCACTGTAAGTAATTAGTGTCTTCTCCATGTCTTATTGTTTTTATGTTTGGTTTGTTGAGCATAGAATCCCCACTATTATAGGTCATGTAGGGCAAAATGCTCCTGGCCACTATTATTCGACGGTAGACCAGTCTGGGTCCAGCTCAACATCTTCCTCTTTAAGTGATTAGTGTCTTATCATATCTTATTCAAAAGTATTTCACCCTTGACATGCATGGCTCACTATATCCACACTTATCCTCCCAGGAGGACCCGTCCCATATCTTGAGACTTCTGCCCCTCCTAACTCGCCCCGACATCCTTCCTTTAATCCACTTTCTCACACCGAAAGCCTAACTCCTAAGTGTGTGGGTCAAGGCCGACCACCTTATACCCCAAGGTCAACTCACCGCCTTACCCTAGGGTTTTCTCCAAAAACCCTAATTTAGGCCTATATGGCCCATCCTCACACCAACCAAACTATTTAACACCCCATATGTTATGACCCTTAGATATAACTCTCACTTCATACCCCACTCATTCTCATTTATTTTTATTATTTTCTTTTTCCACCTTCTCACATTAGGGTTTCTCCTAAACCCTAGTTCCTCCCATGCAACCCTAGTTTCTCCCACTCTTTCATTTTACTTATGTCCCCTCTCTTTTTCACCACTCAAGGATCAAGGATTATTTAGGTCATTCTTTCCTACATTAGCCAACCTACTTCCCCTTAGTTATCTTATTCTCCCATTTTTCCTTTTCATGCCTTTCACCCCACATCCTGTTATTAAACATCCTAGCATGCATGTCCTAGAGGGTCACATCATATAACATCGTACACACAACATATATAATCATCATTCACATGCCATAAGGAAGTTACATGAGCATACATTCACTCAAAGTTGCGCTATAATGATTAATCATTAAGCATAAAGTACACAATATGGTATCATACATGGCACACATGGCACGTAACCCACACATAGTTGATTTTAGCCACATCCTTACTCAGTATAGGTTACCGAGCCATCTCCCACACACTTATTAGGCCACTAATAACCCTTCGTAATTGTTACACTTAATGTATTTCCCATTTGGTTTGTTAGATTACCAATTTGCCCATTTCCTTTATTATAATTAACAAATTGTCCTTTAGTTGGTCAAATTATCAAATTACCCTTTAGTTATTTAAATTACCAAATTGCCCTTCTCTATTATCATAATTACCAAGTTACTCCTTTCCAATTTTTACTTTACCCTTTTTATTTACAAAATTACCATTTTTCCCTTCTACTTTTATATTCACCATTTACCCCTTAACTTTCAAAATTTACCAAAACACCCTTTATTCAAAAATTTGCCATTTGCCCCTTTAATTATGAAATTACCATTTTACCCTTTAATTACAAAATTACCATTTTGACCTTTAATTATAAAATTACTATTTTTCCCTTTAATTACTATTTTACCCTTTATTAACAAAATTACCATTTTGCCCCTTTACTTTCAAAATTACCGTTTTGCCCTTGAATTACAAGATTATCATTTTACCCTTTAATTATGAAATTACCATTTTTCCCTTGAATTATAACATTACCATTTTATCCTTTAATTCTAAAATTACCCTTTTACCCTTTAATTACAAAATTACCATTTTACCCTTTACTCCCAAAATTACCATAATACCCCTTTACTTATAAAATTAACATTTTGCCATTTACTTCTAAAATTACCATATTGCCATTTACCTCCAAAATTACCATATTGCCCCTTTACTTATAAAATTACCATTTTACCCTTTTACTTGGAAAATTTATCATTTTACCCTCTTCTTCCAAAATTACCATCTTGTCCCCTTATTACACTACTTTTATTAGATTAACATTACTACATGGAATGATAATATCAATCCTCCCTTAACAACATCCAACTCCACCAACTATTATATTTTAATATAATACTTATTAGCACCCACACATATTAGGCCACATTCTTACACAAGAAATAATACTAAAATGCCCCTAGGGCTCACAATAATATTATCCAAGCATAAATGGTCACAATAAAATAATATGACATGGATAAGTAATTTAACACTTTCATTAATGATCAAGTTCTTCCCTTAGACAATATTTACACACATAGCACATAAAATAGCATACTTTCCTTTTTATTAAACAATACAAGCAAACATATAAATTATACTAACAACCATATATCAAACATAATAACATATTAAAAATCCTAATGTGCAAACATACATTTATCCATGCATTTAAGTGGGGTTTAATGATTACCTTAATTCCTACAAAAATCAAATCTTACTAGTATCCCAGTTAAAGATTCAAGCTTTAAATAGCAAAATCAACACCTAAAAATAATATCAATAATTATTATATTAGAAATAAGAAAATCAAAGCATAAGACCTTATAAAATTTACTTAATGAAATAATTAACTTAAATATTATTTTACCTTAAAATTTTTAACCAAAATAAACCAAGAATACAACAACTCATGCTGCTCATGCACCATGAGCTGCATACAAAAATAAATAGAGGAAGGCTCAAAGTGGGGTGAAAGGAGGGAAAATTGGTTATTTTTGAGTTAGTGGTTTGGGGCTATGAAAGAAGATAGATGGGGGAGGTTTAGAGGCAAGGGAAGGGTGTAGGAGTGAAGAGGGGGTGTAGGTGGTGACTGGTGATGGGTTTGTTGGCAGCCAAGGGCGTCGGAGGTGGTGGCAGCGAGGTGGCAAAGTGGGTTGCAAGAGGGGATCGGGCTGAGAAGGAAGGAAAAGAGAGGGGAAAATTGGAGGGGTTGGGGGGCTTGTTTCAGCCAAACAAGGTATAGGGTGGTAGAGGGGGTTGCAGGGTGTAGGTTGGTGTTTTGGGTGGCAGCAGAGGTGGCCGGAAGTCGGCGAACAATGGGGTTACAGGTGGACTGCCGAGAAGGGGGAAAATGGGGAGAAAAATAGGTGGGGAGGAAGAAGGGCTGCAGGATGGCTTGAGAGGGATATCGTGTTGGTGCAAGACTGAGGTGGAGGGTGGGAGGGAGCGGTGTAGGGGGTTGGTGAGGCGGCTAGGGTGGCGGCAATGCAAAAATAAGGGGAAAATGGAAGGAGAAGAAAGGAAAGAAGAGGGAGGTCGGGTAAGGTTTTGAGCTCGAGAATTGGGGCAAAAAAAGGGCTGAAGAGGAGAATAAAAAGAAGAGGGAGGGTAGGGGATAGGTGGCCGGTTGGTGTTAGTGTTTAGGGTGGCAGGGAGGTGGTAGGGTGGCAGGGAGAGGAAGGGGAAGAAAGGACAGGGTGGCCATGCGGGATGGGGTGCATGGCTGGCCTATTCCCAAAATGATGAAAAAAAAGGACAAGGGGGAGAGAGAGAGAGAGAGAGAGGCAGGTGGTGGTAGTGGTTGTAGCAGGCGGTGGCCGGCATGCCCGAGGTGGCAGCGCTAGCCGACGAAGACAGGTCGGGGGATGCTAGGTTGAGGCATAGAAGAAGAAGAATAAAGAAAGGAAGGAGGGGGGAGAGGTGCAGGCCAGCGAAGGTAAGAAAAAAAAAGAGTGTTGGGCCGGCTGGTCTAGGGTGAAGGGAAGGAAAGAAAAAAAATGGGGGAGCTGGGCTGGGTGTCTGCGCCGAGGAAAGGAGAGGAGGGAAGGGAGTGGGATGGAGGCCCAAGAGCAGGGGGAGAGGGATGAGGCTAGCCTGGCAGCCCGGCGGCCCAAAGCTAGGAAAAAGGAAAAAGAAAGAAATAAGGAAAATGGGAAAATGGAAAATTTTAAAATAATTGAATTTATAAAATAATAGGATGTAATATTTTTGATAATAAATTTATTCAATAATTTAATTTAATATAATTAAATATATGGGCTTAAAAATGACAATTTTAGCAAAATACTAGTTTGAAAATTTATTTAAATAAAAATAATATGATAAAACAATAAAATATTTATTTTTAATTTATTAAATACTCCTATCCAAATTTATATACTCAAAAATCCATAGAATAATTAAAGTAAATAACTTTAAAAGCTATTACATCAAATAAAAGCTATTTATTAAATTATAGGTTTTATTAAATTTTGGGGGATTATAGTAAGTATGCTACGTACTAAGCAAGGTAACCAAGCAACTAAGGCAAAATAAATAAGGCATATAACACAAGTAGGATCATATAGACAACATATAATAATACAGATAATGAGGCCGGATTACAGTCTAGATAAGATTTTCTTTAGTTTGGTGGTCAACATGCTCATTTCACACATACTCTTTATCAATCCATGCGAGTATAGGAACCCCACTATTATAGCTGGTGGATCGAAAATATACAGAGCAGAACGCTCGTAACTACTATTTTTACCAATGGATCGGTCTCCAAGGCAAGGTGCTCTTGGCCACTATTATGCCGGTGGATCGGTTTGGCCCTGCCTCTCATGGTGCTCCACTATAACTACATAATATCTTTCTCATGATTTATTACAACTTAGAGTTTGGTTTATTGAGCTCGGGATCCCCCATTATTGTGTCTGGTGGATCAAAAACGTATAGGGTAGAATGCTCCTGACCACTATTATATGTCGGTGGATTGGTCTCTAGGGCACCCCGGCACCTGGCCACTATTATGCTTGTGGATCGATCTGGGCCCGGCTCAATAAACTTCCTCTTTAAGTGGTTATTATCTTATTCGTGTCTTGTTCGATGGAACTTTCTCCCTTGACATGCATGACACCAACCTTCTACTTCTATCCTCCCAAGAAGGGCCCATCCCATATCTTGAGACTTCTGCTCCTCCTATCACACCCCGTTATCCATTCCCCTTCCATTTACTCATAACGAAAACCCAACTCCTAAGGGTGTGGGTTAAGGCCCATCACCTTATGACATCCAACTCCACTTACTATCACTCATTAGGGTTTCCCTTGAAACCCTAATTGGACTTATGTGGTCCAACTTCCTCTGACTTACCCTACCATTATTTCTTTTACCGCCCAACACTTCCTCTTATTTAGATTCAACCCAAAACATATCATTCTGCTCACCCATTACTCACTTGACTATGAAACCCGAGTTGGCCACCCCAAACCCTAACACATTTCTCCCCACAAGTCACCTCACCATTCTTCACCTAACACCTCTTCTTTCCCAAGGCGCCTTTACTCATCCCTCATATAATAAGTTTTCCACTCTTATCCCATACTCTATTCTTCCTTAATTAGTTTTACCTTCACATTTCCCTTCATATTAGGGTTTCCTCCTAGAACCCTAATTAAATCCCCTATACACCCTTATATCAACATACGTATTATTTTTCACCCTAAGTCTCCAAATCACTCCGCAACTCTCCCCTTACCTTACTTACTCCCCAAGACATCTTTTCATTCATAAAGTTCATCCCCATGCAGACTCCAGCTATCCTATACAAACCCTTGAAGTTCCCATGCAAACCCTAGAATTCCCATGCATAGATTCCCATCACTCGTTCATTTTGATCATATCCTCCTATTTACTTTCCCCCAATGGGTCTTGAGATACTTAGGTCAATCTCATGCCCCTTAGTCAGCTCACTTCCTATTTTCTTCCTTTTTATCCTTTCACCCCATATCATATTATTAATCTACCAACATGCATGTCCTAGAGGGTCATATCATATAACATTATAATCACAACATATACATATTATACACATGCCATAAGAAGACACATGAACATAGCTCAACTCGTAGTTGTGCTACACATAAAACACGTTTAATGATAATCATAAGATACACAACATAATATGGTACATAGCATACAAGACACATAATACACATAGAGCCTTAGCTACATCCTTACCTAAAATGATGCCAGGATTGGAGCACGCTCCAATGCCTCCTTAGGGTTTTGACTTGATTTACTTATAAGAGGGAAATACTATGGGTTAATCTCCCTCTTACCAAAATTACCATTATTCCTACCCTACCCTTACCATAATCTACTAATAGGGCTAATAATGATAATAGTAGTTTTATAAGTAAAATTAGAGTTATTATTTTTAAAGTAGTTAATCATGCTACCACTAAACAAAATAAGTCTTAGTAGCTACCACGGTTTATGTTAAAGTAATCATAGTGATATTCATATTATTAAGGTAATAGTTTCAATATTACTAATAATAATAATAGTAGTAGTTGTAGTGATAATACCAATATCAATTCAAACCCTAGTAATAATAATAATGGTGGTATTGGTAATATAAAAGGAGTGACCATAATGATAGTAATAATAATAAAGTTAGTAGTGGTAGTAAGGTTAGTAGTATATGAAATGTTAACAATAATGTAAAGGTAATAATAATAATATTATTATTATTAATAGTTCCAATCTTAAGAATAATGCCAGCAAAGATCCTAAGAACCATAATAGTAGTCGCCTTGGTGATATTATGGTCAAGTATAATAATAATAATAATAATAATAATAATAATAATAATAATAATAATAACAACAACAACAACAACAACAACAACAACAACAACAATAATAATAATAATAATAATAATAATAATAATAATAATAATAATAATAATAATAATAATAATAATAATCGAAATGGTAATAGTAATATAAGGGTTCAAATATTTACCATAATAATAAAGTTAATAATAATAGGCCAAAGCTAGCATTGATAATAATAGTAAGAATAATAATGAGGATAGTAGTTGTAGTAGTAGTAGTAGTAGTAGTAGTAGTAGTAGTAGTAGTAGTAGTAGTAGTAGTAGTAGTAGTAGCATAATAATAATACTAAAGTTATAGACCATTCATAATAATAATATTATCATTGGTTAGGAAAATTCTGAAGTAAGGTTGAGTAATGATGATGATGATGATGATGATCATAATAATAATAATAATAATAATAATAATAATGATGATAATAATAATGATAATAATAATGATGATGATGATGATGATGATGATGATGATGATATTAAGGATAATACCATTAATACTATTAAAATAGCTAATACTTGTATAAAATGGGTTTAGGGGTTGGGAAGGTTAGAGTACCACCTAGGGACGGTGGCGGCACCGACGACGACACACGGTGGCGGCATCGGCGGCAGTGGAGGAAGAAGAGAGGTGGAAAGATGGTGGTATAGGCTAGAGGAGAGGGAATGAGGGGATGATTGAGGTGGTGGTGGGTGCCTCATGTGGAGAGGGTTGGAATGAAGGTGGTGGTGCAACCAAAGATGGCGGCACACGATGACGGGTGTGGTGGCCGAAGGTGGTGGAGGGAGGAGAAGGGAGAAGGAGAGGGAGACAGGGAGAAAGGGAGGTATGGGGAGGTAGAGAAAGCTCTCCTGATTGTTTTGGAGGGTAGAGGGGGTGTTGGTTGCGGTAGGATTGGTGGTGGACGATGGTGCAAAGGGCGGTGGGGTTGATGAGGGGCTGATCGGGAGGGGAACTTTGCACAGCCGGGGTAGCTCGTACAGGGAAAATTGAGGGAGGAGGGAGGTGCAGTTGCGTAGAGTGTGATGTAGGGGGTAGTTTTGTGGGTGGCTCAAGCATCGGCGACGGGGCAGTCATTTGATCAGGTGGTGGCACAAAGGATGGGATTTTCTAGGCTACAAAAAGAATATTAATTTAGGGCTATTTATGGGGTATGTATAGGCTAATTAGAGGGGAAAACGATAGAGGGAAGAGGAAAAGAGGAGGTGTAGGTGCCAGGCACACCAACCGGCTGTGGCAGGTAGTGCATGTAACACCCCAAAATTAACTTCTTTTTTTCAAACGCGGAAGAATTTAAAATTGAAAACTTGTGAATTCTAGGAATGCTACCGCCACACTTAATACCAAACCGGTTTACTCCGACCGTTCCAGTACCAACGCCTAAGGCCAAAAAGATTGTTTTCAAACTTAAACCAAGAGTTCATAAAATGAATTAAAGAGATCGTAATATAGAAATCAAAGTACGCATAAAAGTTTATAATCAATAATAAGATAGAAATCAGAGTGTGAAATCAAAATTCCTCGGATGGAATAATCTTACAATCGATAAAAGGTTTAATTGAAATACTCAATACAAGGTAATAAATCATAAAAGGGTAAATACGATACAAAAGAAATATAGAAGGAATAAATCTCATAAATAGTAAATATAGCCACGACACTCTCGAACTTTGAGCCAACACAAGCTCAACACTCAGCCCCGCCTGACATCCCACCCACCTACACAAAGTCAGAAGGGCCTTTTGCTCGTGGGAATGAGCAGCACCCATAAAAAGGGTGATTAGTATGCTACGTACTGAGTAAGGTAACCGTGTACTAAGGCCAACACGAAAATCACATAAACCATGCAAAAGAAATAACAAAAGCATAGAGACCATCATGATAACATACTATCATACAATCATTTGGTATATACATAAGGCCCAATTATAGTCTGGATTAATTATTTAATTAATCTCTTATCGGAAATCAATTCACACCATGCATTTTTATCAAATCCATGCGAGTACGGGAACCTCCCACTATTTTAGCCGGTAGGTTGATCACTTGTGGGACATCATGTCCTCACCACTATTATTCACCGGTGGATCGGTCATTTATAGGGTAAAACCCTAACCACTATTCCTTACCGGAGGATTAGTTCGGTTCCTACTCATATAGTATTCCACTGTAAGTAATTAGTAACTTTTAAGTGCCTTAGCAAAACTCTGGTTTGTGTTTATTAAGCTTGGGATCCCCCACTATTATAGCCGGTGGGCCGGTCACTTGCGGGACATCAGGTCCACACTACTATTATTTGCCGGTGGATCGGTCAATTATAAGGTAAAAACCCTAACCACTATTCCTAATCGGTGGATCGGCTGGACCCAACTCAATAATCTTTCACTTTAAATGATTAATGTCTTAAGTATCTTATTCAGAAGCTTTCACCCTAGACATGCATGAATCACTCCCTTTATACTTTTCCTCCAACTGATCTGTATCATATTATGAGAACCCTACACCTTCTAACTTATCCAAAAACCTTTCCTCTGTACTCAAACTCACACTAGAACTCCAACACTACAATAGGTGGGTCAAGGCCCACTACTACACACCTCCAAGTCCACTTATTTACTTACTCTAAGGTTTTTCCCCAGAAACCCTAATTTAGGCCTAAGTGGCCCATCCTACTCCACCTCACACAACCTAAAATATTTTAACACTCCACACATCATAACTCATAAATTCCACCCTCATAATTACAATTTAATTATCAAATACACATGATACCACCAAAAAAACCCTAAGTAGCTACACCAAACCCTAATTGTCTACACAAACCCTAGTTCGGTCTCCTACGTGCCCTTATATTGCTCCATGTACCATTTTTCATCCAAAGTGTTCAAACACCCAAACAACACTTACATTACCTTCCTCACATCCCAAATCAACGTTTCATACATAAATTTCACTCCCATGCAGACTTTACACATCGCATGTAACCTTTCAAACTTTTCATGCAAATACTAAGCTCCCGCATGAAACCCTGGATTCACCCATGAAAACCTTAGATCCATCCATGCAAAACCCTAGATTCCACCATACAAGACCCTAGATTTCTCCATTCAAAACCCTAGATTCATTCACACCAAACCCTAGATTCAATCCATACAACACCATAGAATCTGCCATGCAAAGCCACCCTAAGTCCATCCGTAGCAAACCCTAGTTTAGATTCTCCCATGCAATACCATAAAATATACCATGCAAAAACCCTAATTCCATCCATACAAAACCCTAGTTTAGATTCTCCCATGCAACACCATAGATTAGATTTAGAGGTGGCAAACGAGTCATTTGGGTTGGGTTAGGGTTGGGTTGATATGGGTCGGGTCAACTTTTGTTTACTATAAAATTAAGTCGGGTTCGAGTTTGAGTTCGGGTCTAATTCGGTTCGGGTGTGTTTCGAGTTATGTTGCTTTGGGTCGAGTTCAGGTTCGATTCGGGTTAATTGACTGGTCGGGTGTGATTTAGGTTAGGTCAATGCTAGGTTATTTGGATTTCTCGGGTTCGGGTCTATTTCGGGTTTGACTAGGGTCTATAGAATTCGGATTAGGTTTGGGTTTGGGTTCGGCTTCGGGTCACTATATAGGTCGGATGTGAATCAGATCAATTAAGTGTCAGATCTATCGAGTTTATCGAATTCGGGTCTATAGATTTTAGGTCAAATCAAAAAACTCAAATTATGTATTATTTATAACAGTATGAATCATGATCAAGAACGAGTTTAAACATAAAAATGGGAACTTGTATGAAATAAAATAAAATAAAATTATTTTTAATTTTAAAAAAATTAACTTTAAGTATTTTTAGAATACTAATAAAATCTTTGAACACACCACCATCACAATTTAAAATAAGAGAGTTTTTTCCTAGCCATAATAGTATGACCTTATCCTATTACTATTAGTTTGGTTTTAGCTTCTTTTGCTGTGGTTTTTTAATTTCTCAATGTCACATTGTCACTATTTTTCATTTTCAATAATAATTTTTAGTATACAATAAATAAATATATGATAAATGAAAATAATAATCATCAATAACTTTGTGAAAAATGAAATATCAAAGTTGTCTTATGATTATAAACCCTACACCACTTCCAATGAATTTTTCTCAATGCCTAAATTGGTAAAACAATACTCCGTCATAGCACACTAAATTTTATATTGTATGTCTGATGTCTTAAGATAAATATCTATATTATAAATATGTCGATAGATATTTATAATGGTCACAACATAGCTAATAAGTGACAATATATCGCCTTTTACACCTTAAATTACAATTATAATTTTCATGATTTCCTATATTACTTTTCCTCCAGTTTTCATGTTCAATTTGCATCAACATGCATATCATCCATTTCCTTCGTTCTTATAATTGCTAATATGGTGGACCATCCACTTCCTTTGTTAATTATTTCATTTCTTGATATTATCGCATAATATTCTAGAAGCAAGTACATGGTATCCTCAATAATATTCTTTGGTCACTAAATCAGTGTAGAGTCATTTAATCTCCTCCTATTTCAATTCATTCAAATAACCCATATTAGTGTACACGTTATTTTTAACGTATCGTCATCTAAGTGTTAGATTATGAAATAGACTCAATCAAATTCATTATCTTTTTATAGTATGAAACTTCACTATGGATTATCATCATCCAAATAAAACATTTGGGTAATTGGGTAATCATTAATCTCATGCACCAAAGTCTAAGTTACTTGTTCACATATCTCACACGTTGGTCCATTCGTACCTTTCTCGACCAACCTATTTTTAGTTAATAGCTACTCCTTACAATCCTTTGATTCTTTGAAGTATTAATCTTAATCTGATATTCTTAGTGAGGATTGTGAGGTGCTATATGTTTGTCATTGCAAACTTGATGATGATGACTCATCTTTTACTCCCTTTAGATCTTTTAGCTCAATATCATTCCAAGCTAATATTATCCCTAGTTGGTTGTAAAGTTAATAAAGCTTTAAAATATCCAATAATTTCATAGGTTGTAAAATAGGTCATAATAAATTTGTATTCTTTTTCTATGAGCCATGATCCAATAATTTCATGATATATCTCATGTGCGTTGCATTTCAATAGTTATAAACTCATTTTCTAATCTAAACTATTTGGATGAAGTAAAAAATACCATCTATTATGGCTTACTCATGCATTGCATCCTCCTATACCTGTATATCTAACTCATCTCCAACGCATCACACATAGTTTCTAGTAATGTATTGTCATAGATTCTATGATATGCTAATATACTATTATATTAGGGAAATTCAATCTATAATATGAAAATATTAAATATTCATATATAAAAGAAACCAATATCAAAATAAATACTAGAAATATAATTTATATAATGAGTTAACTCAATTTTAGTTGGTTGCAATTATTATAAATATCTCACTTGTCATTAATTTAATTACAAAACAAAACTTATCGTTGAAGATGCACATTTTTAAGTAAATTTAAAAATTATAACTTAGTTACCCTTTTATATTAATAATTAACTTATTATATTGTAATTCTATAAAAACAATTGACAGATTATCTTTCAAGTTCCAATAAATCTTGATTTTTAAGCTTCAACATCATTAATCATCCAATAAATCAATAAAAAAAAAAGTTCAGAGCACACATGCAAAAGATAAGGTGAACATCCAATGAATTATTCTTAATGATCTACCAATTTTACAAATAAATAAGTTTTAGCAAAAATAATATATTTAATTAATTGAGTACAAAATAATGAGTTCAATATTTATGAATTGAAATTTCACTAAAATGAGGGTATATTTTTAAAACAAAATGAATAAATATTGCTTTAGTTAAAATAAATTAAAAAATGATATAATTTACATAGGAGGTGGACTACTAGTCTATTGATAATTTGATATTATAAATTAAGGAGTAAAAAACTATATTATAAATGCTAAAGCTATAATTAACGTAAAATTTTAAAATGAGTACAAATATACGTACTATCACAAAATATTACTAACATACCAACCAACAAATATTATCAAAGGGAATTAGTATTATAAAGTATAAAGATGTAAATGCTAAACATGCTATGAATAAATTACATATATAATTTAGTCTCAAACTTTAATTAGGGTTAGAAATAGAAATAACTTTTATCTTTAAATTAAATGATAATTATAATTAATAATAACATTATATATATTATTATTACATTTAAATACTATGAGAAATAAACTCAAAATCTTACAATGATTATATTTTATTTAAAAGTCTCATTTTTAACTCATTTTATTTTTTATACATTAAATACTAAATATTTTTTTAACACTTTGTCCCCTATTAAATGTTTCACTTACTTCTTATTTTTCTAAGCCGTTTAATTTTATATAAAATATAATAAGATATTAATTAAAATATTTCTAATTTTCTAGTAACTTTATATTTTTTTAATATTTCACCTAAATCTTATTTTCCCTCCAATATCTATATTTTATTTTCCCTCCAAATCTAATGTATTAGATATCACTCATCAAAATAGCTCCCACGTATATAGCTACAACTACACTATTGCTATACTAGTTTACTACTAGTCTACTCTATTACCCGGTTAGTCTGTTAAGGCCTTAAGGCTCACAAACAAAACAAGTCACACAGCATCACAGCCTCACCTCACACTCGCACTCACACTGTCGCACACTCACATAGGACATAGAAGACTCTGCTTCCTTCGTCGATCGTCAGTTCGTCACTGGTCACTCATCACTGTCGTGTTTGGTTTTGGTGTGAATCGTGTGATTCGAACCAAACGGGCAGAAACATATCTTCCAAGTAAATAACCTCTGCTTCCTTCGTCGATCATCAGTTCATCATTGGTCACTCATCACTGTCGCGTTTGGTTTTGGTGTGAATCATGTGATTCGAACCAAACGGGCAGAAACATATCTTCCAACCGTGACCTGATCGGTTCGGCCTTCGGTTGGTTTTTCCTACATTATTTTCATTTGCGCATATAGACAGAATTGTCTTTTTATTTGCCTCTTTCTGCAGAACCCTTCGTTTGCAGCTATAGGATGACATAAACCCTAGATTCACTCTTTTGCTATATTCAGCCTTCCACCATGGTATACGATCTCTCACTCTCTCGTAATGAAACTCCACTATCGATGGGTTCGGTCTAATTTTTTTTCAAGTATCCCGTAACCTATATGTTCTTTGACTAGTTTTCGTGTAATCTGATTAATGGTTGTTGGGTTTTTATAGACAGGAGAAGCAGTGAATCCCAAAGCATACCCATTAGCAGATGCCTAATTGACTATAACAATTATGGACCTTGTTCAACAAGCTTCCAATTACAAGCAACTAAAAAAGGGTGCCAATAAAGGTAACCATATATCACACTCGATGATAATTAATTAAGCATTTCCTTTTGGATGATTGATTTGATTTTATAGTTTGGGGTCCTATTGTGGGTCTGTTTTTCTGGGTTTTGAAGTTTTGAATTATTTGATCGATGCTACCAAGACACTTAACAGAGGTATCTCTGAGTTTATCGTTATGGCTGCTGATACTAAGCCACTTGAGATCCTACTTCACCTGCCTTTACTTGCCAAAGACAAGGTAGCCTTTTTTCCTTTCTCATGCTTGAACATAATGTTGTTTGATTTCTGTTGTCTTTAGTAAAATGCGCACTGTTTCTATTTTTTAGGTTTGGGTTGTAGTTGTCGGGCATTGTGTAATTTTTCAATAGTACCATTATGTTTTGAGCCTTTTGACTATAAAATGTTGAATTTACTTTTGCTACTTCTTTTAAGCTGCTGTAAAATTCCTGTCATTGTTTCATGAGATGGTAAGTTGAATACGCTGCACATGCAGATGTAAACTTTTGGATTGTAAATTTCTTCCTTTCTAGTTAGTATTTTTTGGTTACTTACCTCAAGGTCAGGGCTTCAATCAAAGAGAGGTATTCACCTTCATCCATTAAAGAGAAGATCAAGTATTCATTGTAGGTGTGTTATCAATGCTCTAGTTTTCTTATTTACTTTAGCTCCTTGCAAGGCAAGCTGCACTACATACGTGTTTAGTCCACATTCATATATAAATACACAAGACATATCATTACACCTAATAGGACATCGAGCTTAAATCACGAATCTTACGCCTCCTCACAGGAAGGGTTTGGTTCACAACCTATAAGAAATGGAACACTAGTTATTTACACTTCTTCCTACTCCTTTTTCCTTTTCTTTATTTCCCTAAATAAATATTAGTAGTAGTAGTAGTAGTAGTAGTAGTAGTAGTAGTAATGTTAATGATAACAAAATATTTAAAATAAAATATACTAAATAAGTGCAATGGTTAATGGCACAACTAGAAAGAGGATAGTAGGCAAGGGCAGTGCATGGTGGAGGTAGCAATGGTGATTGGAAAGAAGAGGTTTTGGGGTTGGAAAAGAGGAGAGAAGCTGGGTTTTCTTGGGTGGTAGGGTTTCTGGGTCAAAGGGGGTCATGGTTGTGGTGGTGTCTCACGGTAGTAGTGCGGGCGGGGGTTATGGTGGTGGCTGAGAGGAAAGGTGAGAAGAGGAGGAGGAAGGAAAGGGTAAATGGTGGTGTGGGAAGGTAGGGGAGAGTTTTCTGGGGTAGGAAAGGATGTAGTGGAGGTGGTGATTGCTGCAGTGGTGGCGGTGTAGGACAACGCAGGTGGTGGAGATGGGTGCAAAAAGGGCAGCTCCTACACAAGCGGGGAGAGAGGAAGAAGGGGGGTTAGGGGCAGGGGAAGGTCTCGTTCGCTGGAGGGTGATGTAACACCCTAAAATTTACAAACATTTTTTTAATAAGACCTTTAAATTTAAAACCCGTAAATTCTAGAGATGCTACCACCACACTTAATACCATACCGCTTCACTACTACCATTCTAATACCAAGTGCTAAGGCTGAGAAAAAAATTTCCATCATCACGCATTAATACATAATTTAAAGTTTGCAAATCGATAATCAGAGTATGTATAAATTTTACATCATTCGAAATACTAATGTTAGTTTTTCAAAGAAGAAAAATAGCTACATTAATAAAATTGTTTCTGAAGTTTCAAACATAATTAAAAGAGAACGGGAATAATAATCTCATAAATGGAAAACGAACACGCCACTCTAGGACCCAATCCAGCCCAAAATCATCACTTGACCCCACTTGATGTCCCATAGACATCAATGGCATTAAAGAAGGCATCACCTACCTACAATACGTCAGATGAGTCTTCTACTCGTGGGAATGAGCAACACCTACGAAAAGGGTAATCAGTATGCTACATACTGAGTAAGGTAACTGAGCACTAAGGCCAACACATAAGCACATAAAATCATGCGGGATAATATTCAATTTACACTTTCAAACCCACACATATAATACATAAGGTCATGTAGAAAATTATACAACTTATAAATGATCAAGCCCACACATAAAGGCCCAAAAAGTCTAGATTAATTATTTAATTAATCTTTTATCGGGAGTCGATACACACCATTTATCAAATCCATGTAAGTACAGGAACAGGCCACTATTTTAGCCGGTGGGCCGGTCACTTGTGGGACAATAGTCCACACCACTATTCTTAATCGGTGGATCGGCTAGTTCCTGCACACATGGTGTTCCACTATAAGTAATTAGTATCTTTTAAGTACCTTAGCAACTCTGGTTTGTGTTTATTGAGCTCGAGATCCCCCACTATTATTGCCGGTGAGCTGGTCACTTGTAGGACAATAGTCCACACCACTATTATTCGTCTGTGGATCGGTCACTTATAGGGTAAAAACCCTAACCACTATTCCTAACAGGTGGATCAGCTGAACCCGGATCAATAATCTTTCACTTTAAATGATTAATATTTTAAGTATCTTATTCAGAAGCTTTCACCCATACATGCATGACTGACTTCTACTATTCTTACCCTCTAACTCTAGTTGACCACACCAAACCATGGTAACCATAACAACCCTAACTCCCATGCAACTATTAACTCCCATGTAAACCCTAACTCCTATACAACCATTATCTCCCATGCAAACCTTAACTCCTATGCAACCATTAACTCCCATGCAAGCCCTAACGCCATGCAAACCCTAACACCATGCAAACCCTAACTCCATGTAAACATTAACTCCATGCAAACCCTAACTCCATGCAAACATTAACTCCAAACCCTAACTCCATGCAAACCCTAACACCATGCAAACATCAACTCCATGCAACATTAAGACACTCCCATCATTATTTTACAAATCCTATCATGCATATTTTATGGGCCACACCATACCACAATAATATCACAACCCATACACATAATACTCATACCATAATTTAATGCACGATCTTTCCTTAACTCCATATCATGCTGCACATATGATAGTTATACAAATACACATAAAATACATTATAGTTCACATCACATGGCATGCATGGCATATAAAACACATAATACACAAATGGCCTTAGTACTCCCTTACCTAAAATGTCACCAGTCTTGGAGCACACTCCTATACCTATTGAGGGCTTTGACTGGTCTCACCTATTATGAGGGGAAAAACTAGAATTAGGTTCCCTCCTAAAAATACTATTATTTGCAAACTTATCCTAAGACTAGGTTTTTAAATAAAATAATACTATACTAATAATAACTTTATGAAATACTACTAAAAATACTAATGATAATATTAATGTAATTCAAAATGGATGGTGATATAAGGGTTTCTACCCTCCACCAAAATAATGATAATAATAATAATAATAATAATAATAATAATAATAATAATAATAATAATAATAATAATAATAATAATAATAATAATAATAATAATAATAATAATAACTTAAGCCTAAATAATACAAGGTAGGGTTTTCGACCCTTCCTCAAAATAGTGAAGGTACCATTTAATAATAATATATTATTATTATTAATAACACATTTTACTTATAATAATATTAATAATAATAAATATAATAATAAAATTATTAATAATAATAGTAGAAATAGTAATATTATTAATAAAATAGGAGTATGTGAATGATAATCATAAAATAGGGCTTCGGCCCTCCTTAAATAAATAATAGTAATAATAAAATAATATTACTAATAATATTATGATTAATAATATTATTAATAATGATAATAAAATTTATAATAATACTATTAATAACAATAATTGGAAACTACCAACTTAAATAATTTATTCCCACTCTCGACTCTGCAAAGAAAATATAACATTAATATTACATCCAATAATAATAATAATAATCGAATAAATGCTAAATTTGAAATAAATTAGAACAAACTTAAATAAATAGGGGAGAAGGGCTGAGCGGGTTTAGGGTTTCACCTTGAGTCGGCGGAGATGGGTGGCGTTGGCGGTGGTGCACGGCGGCAGCGACAGTCGGAAAAGAGGTTAGAAAAGGAAAAAGTTGAGGTTTGAGAAGAAAAGGTGGAGAATGAGGGTGGAGGTTGAGGTGTTGGTGGTAGCCTAGGCTAAGAGGAGTAAAATGAGGGTGGTGGCGCAACAAGTGGCGGCGGCGCACGACGGTAGAGGTGGCGGCCGAAAGGAAGAGAAGAAGAAAGAGAGAGGAGGAGAAAGAGAAAGGAGAAAAGAAGGTTATTGCTAGGTGGAGGAAGATTAAGCAGCTTTTTGGTGGTGTAGGAGGTAGTGATAGTGGACGGTAGCTCAAGGGGTTGCGGGTGTAAAAATTGGGCTTGATGGGCAGGGAACTTCATATGGCTATGGTGGCTCGTGCAAGAAGAATCAAGGGAGATGGGTGGCTTAGTTAGTTAGAGGGCGGTGTAGGGAAGACTTTGGTAGGTTGAGGTGGCAGCATAGTTAGCTAACGGTGGAGGAAAGGTCATTTGAAGTCGCGGTGGTGCATAGGGTAGGCTCTTAGGGTTTCGAGAAAAAAGTTTCGAAACCCAACAAACAAGGGGTATTTATATAGTTTGAAGGAGAAGGTAAGGTTCTGGGGGTTGGCGGGAGGATAATGTAGGAAGGGTTTGGGGTAGCCGGTTGCGTCAATCAGTCGACATAATTTTAGGTCATGTTCAACCTTTCCCGAAGGAAAAGGAGGACTTTGTGCGGGAGAAAAGGAAAACGGGTTAGATCATGTTGAGCTGCGAGTCAAGGGGAAGAGAAAGAGAGGGGAAACGGCTGATCAAGTCAAGCGTGGCCGATAGTGCCATTTTTGGAGCTTCAAAGGTGTAGGTCGACGATAGAGGAGGAAGGAGGAAGAAGGAGGTGAATCGGGCGGCTGGGGGGAAAAAATAAAGAAAGAAAAAGAAGGGGGAAACCAGGACGGTCGGTAATGGTTATAAAGATCTTAAATGGAACGCGACATTCCAGGAGAAAAAGCCACGACACGCAGCGTTCTGGCTGTCGTGGGAAGGAAAGAAAGGAAACGGGCGGATGGGCCGTGAAAGAATAGAAAGAAATGAAGGAAAAAGATTGGGCCATGCCAGAAATGCCTGCTCGGAAAGAAGAAGAAAAAGAAAGAAAAGAAAAGAAAAAGAAAGAAAAATGAAGGAGGAAAAAGAAAAAAGGGAAAAAGGGAAAAGAAAAATTTAAGTAGGTTGGTGTCAAATAAATTAGTTAGAATATTTTAGGTATTTAGAATAAAAATATTTAAATAAAATAATATTAAATTTTATTTTTGGGTTAATTTAGGGTTTTTAAAAGGTTTTTCCTAAATTCCTTTTTAATTAGCAAAAAGCCCAAATTTTCCCTTATAAAAATATTTATAAATTTCTTATTAATTTGCCCTAAATAAATCCTTTCGATTTCACATAAAATAATTAATTACATTAATTTTCTAATAAATCCTTATTTAATATATTTCTTAAAATAAATTTTTTTAGGGCATTTCAGGTGATGTAGGGAAGAGGAAGGGAAGGTGTGGCAACAATGGCATGGCAGGACTATGGCAGCGGTGGCGACTGAAGAGGTAGTGTGAGGAGGGCTCAGGGTGGTTTTTGAATGGCAGAAAAGGGGGAATTGAAGTGTAGGGGGTATATATAGGAGGAGATGGTTGGATGAAGTGGAAAAAGGAAGGAGAAGATAAGGGGAGGGGTGGTTAGTTGCCGACCGGCACAGCTTGCACGACTATGGGACAGGGCAGGGAATTTTGTAGGAGGGGTTAAGTAGGGGTGTTGGGGGTCACAAGAGGGAGGGGACTAGTGCAGGGCAGTACCAGCTGCAAGCTTTATGGGTCAGGATGAGGGGAATGTGAGGGGAGAGAGAGAAATGGGGCTGTGAAGCAGCCATGCTTGTAGTTCCAATCGAGGGAGGTTGACGATAAGGGTAGAAAGGGAAGAAAGAACGAAAAGGAGAGAGAATAGGGGATAAGAGGGGGTGGGCATGGGCACTAGGCTGCATGAAGGAAAATAAAAAGAAGGGAGAGTGGGCTAATGGAAGGAAAGGAAAGGAGAGGAGGGGGAGAGAGGGATTAGGTTGTGCTAGGCGGGTCTTAGTCTAGTGAGGGAGGGGGAAGAAAGAAAAAAAAGAAGAAAAGGAAGAAAAAGGAAAAAGAAAAAAAAAAGAAAAGTGAGATGGTTGGGATTTTTTTTTGAATTTTGGGAATAATAAAAATTAGTGATAATAATAAAATAATTTTTTATTAATTTTAAAAAATATTATTATTATGATTTACTTAAAATTAATTTTAGTTTAGTAAATAATTCTAGCCTCCACTAATTAGTTCCCTATATTATTTTCCTCCTTTTATGGCCATAATAATAATTATTATTATATCATTATTTTATTAAAAAAATGGTATATTTAATTAAACCTTACCCAATAATATTTTTTTAATTTCGAAAATAGGGTTTTGGAGTATTACATCACTACCCTCTTAAAGAAAGACTTCGTCCCCGAAGTAACTAACTTAAATCTCGAAGTAGGGAATAAGGGAAATACAATTCTAAGGTGATTCGATAAATGGAAGCATAAAACATGACCCCCTTAAAGAAAAAAGGTTTTACTAGGAAGTGTCGTACCTAGGGTGAAGAGTTCCAAATACACCTCGCGCATGCCCTTCTCGGCTTCCCAGGTAGCTTCTTCGGTCCCATGGAGGCTCCAAAGAATCTTTATGAGTGGGACCGCACTCGTACAGGTCTTCTCGAACTTGGTGTCAAGGATATACACAGGTCTCTCCTTGTATGCAAGGAATCATCAATTTTGACCTTTTTCAAGTTGGATCACATGGGAAGGATTGGCAATGTACTTCCGCAGTTGCGAGATATGGAACACAATGTGAACTTGTGCCAACTCTGGGGGAGTGCCAACTGGTATGCAATCTCTACGACCAGCCCCAATATCTCGTAAGGTCTTGATGTATCTCGGGCTCGACTTGCCCTTTCTACCGAACCTCTACACACCCTTAGTAGGGGAGACCCTTAATAGTACCTTCTCCCTAGGCTCAAAGTTGCCACTCCAGCTCTTTT
The DNA here is from genome assembly GCA_030549775.1 of Tamarix chinensis. Classification (NCBI taxonomy): domain Eukaryota; kingdom Viridiplantae; phylum Streptophyta; class Magnoliopsida; order Caryophyllales; family Tamaricaceae; genus Tamarix; species Tamarix chinensis. The sequence continues at coordinate 26,410,886 of CM060173.1, read as the reverse complement.
AATCGACATAGCTCTTCTATCATCTCCGAGTAGCTCTTATCCGACCCTAAATCTATTAGATCTGTTTGGTCATCTCTCCGATCATCTCGGGTCCCAATACCACCATCTCACCGATATCACTCCAGCATAAGGTAGTCCTATAATGTCGCCCATACAATGCTTCAAAGGGAGCCATCCCTATACTGACATGGTAGCTATTGTTGTACTAAAACTCTATCAGATGTAGACGCTCTTTCCAGCAGCCCTGAAAGTCTAAGACACAGGCCCTTGATATGTCCTCTAGGGTTTGTATAGTCCTCTCGGTTTGTCCATCTATGGTAGGATGGAAAGCTACAATCATCCCCAATTTTCTTCTTAGGAGCTCATGTAACTTTCCCCAGAAATGAGTGAGGAACCTCGAGTTCCTATATGAGACAATATCCTCAGGCACCCCGTGACGACTAACCACGAACTTCATGTAGGCACTAGCCAACTGGTTCATGCTCTAGGTTGACTTTGTTGGAATGAACATGACTAACTTGGTCAATTTGTCCTTGATGACCCAGATAGTGTCACAACCACTTTGATTCCTTGGCAATTCCTTGGCAACCCGCTGCCAAATTCCATATAGATCGAATCCCACTTCCACCTTGGCACTTCTAGTGGCTGAAGTAGCCTTGTAGGTATACGGTACTCGATCTTGACTTTCTGACTGTTCAAACAGCTAGACTCAAATTTAGCTATCTCCCGCTTCATCGGGGCCACAAGTACACCTTCTTGAAGCCCTTGTACATCTTGTACCCTCTTGGGTGGACAAAGTAAGGGTTTTGGCATCCCTCTTCCAAGATCTTGCGCTTCAACTTTGAATAACCTTGTTGTACCCACCAACGACCCTTGTAGCGGAGGCTACCATCTTTGTGTATCTGAAATTCTTTGGCCCAACCTTCCTGCAACTTTTGACTGATCCTTTCAAGCTTGGCATCTCTAGCTTGCCCGACCCGGATCTCCTCAAATACAATGGGGGTGATCGTCAAAGCACTCAGACAGACCTCGAGGTCAACCTATTGAATCAACTCAACCTCCAGGTCAGATAACTCCTCTAGCATCTAGTTAGTAACCACAAAATAGCTCACAGAGTGTGTGGTCTTCCTCCTTAGTGCATTTGCAACCACGTTGGCCTTACCATCATGATAGGTTAACTTAATGTCATAGTCCTTAACTAACTCTAACCACTTTCTTTACCTCGTGTTCAGTTCTTTCTGGGTGAAGATGTACTTGAGGCTTTTGTGATTTGTGAAAAACTTACACTTGGTCCCATATAGGTAGTGCCTTCAGATCTTTAAGGCAAACACCATTATGACTAACTCCAGATCATGAGTTGGATAATTCTGCTCGTACCGCTTCAACTATCAAGAGGCATATGTAACCACTTTACTATTCTACATTAGTACACACTTGAGTCTATGCTTGGATGTGTTATTGTAGACCTTAAAACCCTCTTGTAGAGTCAGGATAGATGTGGTGGTCAACCGTCTCTTTAGTTCCTAGAAAACTCTATCATAAGACTCGTCCCACTGGAACTTGATGGTCATCTTCAAGAGGTTGGTTAGGGGACATGCAATCTTTGAGAAGTTCTATACCAAACGGCGGTAATATCCGACCAATCCTAGAAATTATTATTATATTTTGACTTAATCTAGTGGTAGATTTTAATTTTCTTAGCATATTTATCATATTTGCGGTTATCCATTATTTTTATTTTATTATTTTATTTATTAGTTTTATTATTTTTTATTTTTTTAAGCCTCCATTAGTTTTTTTTCTTATTTATTTATTTTGTGTGATTTAGAGTTTTTATTTTTATTATTTTTGAACCAATTAAATATAGGTGAACTATCTTAATTCCTAGTATAGAATGATATCATTATTTACCAATACTATAATTATTAATACGACCACACCTTTTTACCACGATACACTACATCTTTTACCATAATCTAGAGTTATATAGTATTGATTCTTTCTATTATTATGTCGTATTTTATTATTAAAGTGTTATATTTTATTATATTTTTTCACTGTATTTAAAAAAAAAAATATATTAATACAAATATTTAGTTGTAGATATTTTAGATATATATATATATATTGATAATTCTATTAAAATATATTTTAATAATTTTTGCTCAGGTCGTGATGGCATTAATAATATGCAATATAAGCATTGTTTACGGTGACATTGTAAAAATTGAGCATTTGCACACCTCCGTTACATAAATATAAGTTGTATAATTACCACGAATTTTGTCTTTTACAATAACGGAAAGTATTAAGATGGACATAATTATACATTTCCATTAATCTGGAGACTATTAACAAAGTATTTTTCCCAAGAAAATAGATTGAGTTTTGACTAATCCTAGTGAGAACATTAACAAAAAAAAACCAAAAAAAAAGAGAGGCGGATATTCAAATTGGTAATGTAACCACCAAATGACCAAAGGTGCCCTTTTGCAGAGATAAAGGACGCAAAAAGTAAAAGCCGTGCCTAATCAGACTGACATGACATACAAAAAGCAAAGAATTTTGTTGGAAGAAAGATGGTGGGGGCAACAGCACCAAGTCACCGACTCACCAAAAGCAAAAAAGAAAGTACTCCAAGATATAATTAAAATGGGCGAAGCAGTCTACAGTCTACTAGTTGATAAATTGAATAGGACCATTAAATTAATCTGGACCTTCGTCTCTCTTCTTTCCTCTCTACATATTAGGGTTAGTGAGAAATAGAGTATGGTATCTGTAAGTTGAATGTTGATTCTATTTCTGTGAATGATTTGTCCGATTGTCAAATTATTGAACTCCCTCCTTTTATTCTCATTCTTCAATGGCGTTCACCTACCTTCCTAACTTCAATTCATAAACATTATCGTAAGTATATTTCCATCTATCTCTTTTCTCTCCTTTCTTCTTCCCTTCATCGTTTTACGTCACGCTGATGAGACGTTCATCGTCCTTGCTTCGCTCCTGAGGTTGTTTTCAGAAAATATTTCAGTGCACTTTTACGCACTGTAAGATCAGTGCTGCTATAATTTTCTTTTTGTTTTGGTTGATGCCTTAACGGCTGTTGCTAAAAATAGAAATCTGGATTTTCTGGTTCTTGAACTGTATCTTTTTTCATGCGGCTATTGTTGCTCTAGTTTTTTGTTTTCCGGCTGATTCCAGGAGGATTTTGGTTGCATTTTTGTGATTATTGATGCTATAGAATGGGCATTTATACGGCGAGGAAAGCAAAAGTAAAAGAACGAAATAGCAGTAAATTAGGTTTCAATTGTGTGGTTGGTCTACCTTTTTGTGAAACTATTGAGTTTTTCATTGTAGAAAGGTAAAGTTGAATTAGAAATCTAGAATTCTATTTATATGGTTAGTATCAGGTATAACAATTTCAGATTTTCAGTCTGATATTTCGGTGGTTTATGGAAATGTTGGGCCTCGTAATTAATCTACTACGGCATAAGGGACTCCTGGCTAAGCGTAGTTAAACATTATTTCGTTTCTCCAGCTTGTGGTGTATTTTGTGTCTACTCCTCTTGGAATAACTTGAAGGTTGTAAAATGGTAGATATGTAGATACTGTTTGGGTAATTTCATAGAGTTGCTAGATTTTGGGTGTATATGTTTTCCTACGTTTGGTATTTTTCAAAGTTATTTGTTTTATGAACATCATAATATCATCTATAGATTACTAAAGGGCAATTGCTGATGGCTAAGTTGGCGTTCACTTTCTTAAATAAATATTTATTGTGTTATTTGTGTCACTGACATCCAGGACTCTTATAAATCCTCTGATCAGCTTGATTTTATCCGAAGCTTATAAAGACATCATCGGAAAAGGCAAGATGATAGTGCCGAAGTTCCTTTTCAGTTATATTTGAACCACATCCTGTGATAAAATTCGTCAGAGCAGTCAAGTGTTTAGCTTAGTGTTAGTGATGCCATGGTTTGAGCACTTGAATTTGTACGGCGGAGGTTAAAACTTTTTTTTATCAGGACATTTCTGGACACTAATTAGAGGTTACTAGCATTTTTCATTTTACTTTGCTTTGTAATCACTGTAAGAGGCGGCTTTTTGTCAAATCTTTCATCTGCTAGCTTGTGGAAGAGTTGAGCTGGTTGGGACTGGGATTTGTTAGTTCAACAAAAGATAGCTAAAACGGGGTCCCTTTGTTGTGTGGCCGCCAGGCCACATGGATCAAATGCTACTAGCAGGGAGTGGTCTGTGGGTCCTCAGGAGCCATATTGGCGAACCAATACGAGCTTCTCACCTCCTCCACCAAGATGGGATTACCGGCTTCAAGCTGAAGGGCTACAACACGGCTCCAACGATAGTATGCAACTTTTTGGATCCTCTACATCATCGAGTAACAAAGGAAGTAGGAGCTGGATGAGAGGCTATTATCAACCAACACATCGGTATTCTGTATCTGATGGTCCTGGTTTGTATATGAGTAGTCCATCTGATACGTCTTTGATCCAGTCATGGAACCCTCCTCCCATACAAGGAATCAATGTTGACGAACTTGAAAATAATAAAAGAGGTAATGTGGATATATAATTAATTATTTTTCAAAGTTCTTTGTTGTGTCAACATTTGTTGCTTTTCCTTTGTCTTGTTCTTTAACTGATTATTGGTGTTTAGTTAGTTGTAGTTCTTCCTTACTCCCCGCCAATTCATGCTTAATGTTTACCATTGTTTTTTACCTTTTTGTTGTTGTATGTTTTAGCTAATTCTTACTTTGGCTCTGTGCTAATTTTGTTTTCTTCCAATTTACTTTCTTGACTGTGGTGCTTTACCTTTGAATTAATGAAGTAGTCTTTCTTAGTACTAAATGGGAAATATTATGGGCATAAGTTAATGCTTCTTGTCCTTCTCATGTTGTCAGCTATGTTCTTGTACATCTACGTTCTCTTTATCCTTCTCGAAATTCATCGCCTTTTCCTCAAACTTGTTTATTTTGTGGATTTAATATGTGAAATAGCTAATGGTGATGGTCAGAATCATTTAGAATTTGGTTTGATATAATTATCCAGGTAGTCATTTGCTTAAAAACATTTGTTTTGTATAATATATAAATGAATTCAATCTATTTTCTTAACTTCCTTGATCTTATTTCCCTTGAAAGCATGAAGAAGACAGCATTATGTGCCAGCTATAAATTAATTGTTCGCTTTAAGCTTGGCTACATGGAGTTTCTAGAGGATTTCTTCATTTGTTGAAGTGACAATGAAAATTTGAGGTATTGGTTGTTTGAGTATGGTGTAAAAGAGTGTTATGAGCCATCCACAAAGAGGGCCTGGAAGGCTCGTTTGTATTGGTCCAATTTGTTAGGAATATTATCTAGCCAAATATCAAGATTTAGTTGTGATTTTATTTCATTTGATTCAGCTATTTTATGGAGGTTGCTTAATTTATTACTTCCTAAAGTCAATAGATTTGAGAGCAACTATCCCTTAACAAAATATTAAGATTATTTAATTATTCAGCTAGATTATACTTGATAAATATTTCTTATAGGGTGTCTGGAATATTTATCAAATATTTAATATTGATAGTAGGCCTAAAGCTTGCTAGCTTGTACTCATTTAGATAAAGCTTAGGTTTTTTTACTTGTTGCGTCAGTATTAACAAGAACATTTAATTCCCTAGCCCTCCCATGGTCCTTTTTCTCTCTCTCTCTCTCCTCACAATCACCTTAGTTGTCAGACACCATCCTGGTGCCTTCAATTTTCCCATCCCCTACCACAAGATTAGAATTCTCCTAGTATACATATCTAATAATTTAGCTCAATCAATTTAGATCAGTGGGTTTCAAAAGACCTAATCTTGTTGTGGCTAGATCCTCTTGTAGAACTATACCAAGTTAGTAGCGGAGTAGTATGCCACAACCCGTGCATGGATTGAAGCATCTCTTGACAAGCTGTTTCAAGACTAGTCATGTCAAATGAAAGGATCGTGCTGGAAAATCTTATCCCACCATCTAGTGCCGCCTCCTCTTAATTCATCACACCCCACTACTTAGCATACAATTAAATATCGGTCCCGATACGCAATATCGGCCAATATTTATTGGATTTTGGGTCAGCCGATCCGCGAAATTGGCGATACACGACAGATTTAGAATTTCACATATTTATCGACGATATATCGGTTATCGACCGATATTTGCTGATATTCTACCGATATTTGCCAATATTTACTGATACTTGCTAATATTTATTGTGAAAAAAAATAAAAAAATCATGCCGCGACAACCGCAACATATAAAATATTGTTCGAGACGCTCCGATACTGCGATATAGCAACCGCAACCGCAATCGCGACCGTGATTTTATTGCTTGCTACTTAGTCGCTCGGTTTGAGAACCTTATTGCACCACCTTCAACATCCAGCCCGACTTATGGTGATTGCTTTGATGGCATCCTTGACCCTCACCTACCCATTTCTCCCCATCATCGTTAGTTGGAACTACCATGTTAATCTGCTCAACACCTTCAAAACCCTCACCACACCATTGCCTCTCCTTCAACCCTCTTTGAACAACTCTTGACATAATCCATAGCCCACCACACCACTATACCACCTTCACTCCACCCCCTGACCTTACCCGTATCGATCAATGCCAATATATCCACCATCCCTCCGCAATCCATACCACCCTAGGGTTGTTCATGAGGCCAAAACTAAATTGGATTGGTACTTGACAAGTAATAAAACCGTGGTTGCACTCATGATGTCGTGGTATCGAGATGTCACAAACAATATTTTAAATGTTGGGATGGTCACGATGTGACTTATTTTATTTTATTTTTTATTTTTTATTTTTCTCACAACAAATATTAGTAAAAAAGAGTAAATGTTTATGACTGATATATCGCCGATAAATACATGAAATTCTATAATTATTGCGTATCGAATGACCCAAAATTTGATAAATATCAACCGATATTGCGTATTGGGATCAATAGTTAATTGTATGATAGTTGATTAAAATTTGAACTTTTTTTGAACTGAGAATCAAAGATCGGATTAAGATTGCATCAGAATAACAAATCTTGGACTAGAGTATGCAAAAACATATATTATTCTTTTTTATAAAAGAATATTTAGGATTTTCTAACTCAGATCAAAAGACCAAATATGTTCCATTTTTTTTTCTTGGGCGGATTGGAATGAAAACTAGGATAAATATTCTGTGCGTTTTGAATTTTCATCAGACCAAATACTTTACCCATCATTGTTTCCTTAAAACCCAACCCAATTGTTAGCATCACGAGTCATTAACTAGTGCAAACCAAGGTGCCACTTTCCTAGGCATTGACCATGACGACTCCATATAGGCAACTTCATCACTTTTGGTTTAGTCTCTCCCTTTTCCTTGAGGATAACTTAAGTTCACCTTGAAGTTCGAGCCATTGTTTTGGGGCTGCTACAAGTAGGGCTGACCACGAGGTTATTTGGTCATTTCGGTTGGTTCAATTAGCCCACTTGGTAGTGAGGATTTGCACTTGATAGTTTGAAGGATTCTTGCTTGAACAATTTTCAAGTTCAAGTGGACTATAACCTAGCTAATGGGGTCAAGCAGCACAGACAAGCCCATAATTCAAAGTAGCAGGCCTAATGTGTTAGATGTTGGGAATTGTTTTAGGCCATTGGAGAGCAACAATAGTTTAGATCGGATTAGTAGTTCATCCAAGAACCCCTTCATGGTATTCTTCTGTGCCTATTGATATTTAGGTTGTATTCATGTCTAAAGAGCTTGTTCAATTTCATTCCTTTGGCATTGACATGCAGGAGGATTTAGAATAGTTGGTCAAGAGTGATATGATTCTAATCAAGCATCTATAGGTGTGTAAATGGATATGGATGTCCTACCTCACCACCGATTGACCGTCCTTTGTCTATGACAATTTTTGCTATTGTAGTAGGTCTAATGTTCCCAATCCAGGGAAAGGCTACCTACTCTTTTTGCTACACTAGCATGTGGTCACAGAAGCACCCCACTTGGCCATCACACTAGTAGCACACTCCACCCATGTTTTAGTTAACTATGATGATTGACAAGTATCTTTAGGTGTCTATGAGAAGGTTCAAATCGATGGCAGTGGATATATCTTTGAGGTAGACCTTTATGTTGTCCCTTAGGCCGATCTCACATTCATATTTGGTTGACCATGGCTATGGGTTGGCTGAGTTGATGATTAGGCGAACCCATTGCCTACTCAGATTAGAGACTAGCTCGCTTATGTCTAAGTGGAGCTATAAGTTGAGTAGAGAGGCTTCTCAGATTTCTCACTTGGGTTCCCCGCTTGAGGTCAAGCTTGATATGTTGAAGGGGTGTGATGCTATGAGAAATCCCACAAAGAGGTCCCGAAAGGCTTATTTGTGCTTGTCCAATTCACTAGATATATTGTTTAGTGAAATATTAAGATTTTGTTATTATTTTATTTTATGAGTCAAGTTAATTAATTTATTACTTCCCATGTTGATAGATTTAGTAAATATTAGCCTAGGAGAGTAAGTACATTAGCTAAATATTTATTTAAGATTATGTACTTATTTGGCTAGATTTAGTTTGATAAAGATTCCTTAAAGTATGTGTGGAATATTATCTACTCTCTGTTTTACAATATAAGTCACTTTTAGTTTGGGTACACTAAGCTTGGGCACACTGATTAATAAATTATAAATTTGTGGAAATAAAATGCCTAAGATGATTAATATATCCCACATAAATATACTTTCGGCAATTTGATCTAATTAATGGTGGAGAGAATAGAAGGTATAGTAGGAAATGTGATATTAAATTTGTATAAGTTTTCATGATATGACTTATAATTTGAAAATACTGGTAGGAGAAAAAGTGACTTATATTGTGAAACAGAGGGAGTAATATTTAGTATTAATACCAGGCCTAAAGACTATAAGCTTGTATTTCATATAATTGAGGTTTATCGCCTCAATAATAAGACAAGCTGGGGAAATAACAAGAATAGTTAATTCCCTAGCCCTCCTTAACTCTTCGCTCCTATCCCCCTCCCACAACAGCCCTAGCCATCAGACACCACTTTGGTGCTGTTGGCCTCCCCATCCCCCACTGCCCTTCTAGTATACTTGTCTAATAATTAAGCCCAATCAATTCCTATTAACGGGGTTGAAAATAAGAAACAAAAGATTCAACAAGAGGACTAATTTCCCAAGTCCGCTTCTGTCTTAGGTCCTGACCCTGCTATTTATTGATCATTGGATGAGGACTGTACCAGAGAGATGATCTTTGTGGGGGCTGACTGCAGCAGGTCAGATGAGCCGTTATTTTGTTCCTGTGCATTAAGCATTTCTCACCTTAAATGACCCCCCAGCCAGCTTGATATTTTTCTCCCCAATTTTCTGAGAAAAAAGTCTCCTATATTTTCAATTGCTCATGATGTGCATGGATCATTTTTCCAGACGAGTTTGTAGGATTAGAAATATTGAATCTAGTGCTTCTTTTCTTCTTTTTTTTAACAAATATTGAGTCTAATATATCCCCCCCCTCCAAATAAAATAAAATAAGGGCATGTAAAAAATTATATGTTTGGAATTTTTTTTTGTGCTGTTGAATTTTTTTTTTCTAGGGTAGTGGGTCCAAAAAGGATACAAATGTGTTCTCCCTAAGGCTGAATAGCAGAATTTGCTTCCCATGCCTGTCACGAAGGACTCATTCCTTGGTACTTTTTGATTGAGTAATATTTAGTGTTACATATAAAGAAGACTCATGGTTCATAAATATAATTCTTTACCTACATTGTGGTATTTTGATATTACATCTTTTACCTTGCACAACTCTGTTGAAAAGAAAAGTCAGGAATATTGTTGTCCAGAGCCAAACTTTTCCTTGATTTTTAAATTCATAGGTGAACTTCATTTGGTAATTATATTGTTTCATCTTTGGAACTTGGAAGGAATGCAAGCTGCTTTGTGAGGGTGCTGACATGCTTAGAACTTACAGACTTCTCACCATTCATAAAATAACAGAAGTGAATTCATCACTAGCCCACATATATATTATAATCACCTTAAATGTGTGTTGAGGGGGTGCAGGCTTGTGTGCGCTCTTTGTGGCAATGTCCCTGAAATTCTTTTCATGATTTGATGTTGCTGATGTTGCTTTTTGTTGATATAAAAATTCAGATCATGTATCGGGAAGGTTTTCGTTCACTCAGGGTGACACACTTGCTTCTGCTTCATCCACACCCCTGGAGGTATTTATTCACTTTTTCACTCTCTCTCTCTCTCTCTCTCTCTGCGCCTCAATCTTTCCCTTTTTCTGGGGGAGCAGGCCGTTGTGTTGTATCAATATTCAATATTGTAATTCCTGGTTAGATGTAATTCCTGGACCTAACCATGTTGTTGTGTTACTATTTGAAGGGAACTTCAATGATGCCAGATGGCAGAGCATCCATTTCATCTCATTCAGATGTCAGTGACTATGATCACGGTGCAAAATTGCATTTATCAGCTCATCGTAACTTTCCAAGCCGTCGCTCATTTTTGGCGAAGCCCATTCATCCTCTGTTTTTCCCAATGCAAACTCCTACTAGAGAAGTTTCTGAAGGAACTTCTGCTGGATTTTCAGAATATGATGTAAACACCCCTCAGAGGGATACCTACCGCTTGAGTAGTGGCAGCAGCAGTATTGACCTGGCAGATATTCCAGGCCCATTTGAGTGTGAGCATGTTGGTCGTGGTTATACTCCAGCCGAGGGTTTTAAATGTGGTTTGTGTGAAAGGTTTCTCTCACAGAGATCCCCTTGGATTATGAGAAGCGGAGAGATGCCAGTTACTAGCGTTTTATCATGCAGACATGTCTTCCACGCAGAATGCCTGGACCAAGCAACGCCAAAAGCGCATAAAAATGATCCACCTTGCCCTATCTGTACCAGACTAGAGGATGAAAATTCCCCCGAACAATTGCATGCATTCTCCAAATTGAGGAATAGTTTTCCCAGGCTTAAACCTTGTGCTGATGAAAACTCCTCAAGGCCTTGGGGTTGCGTGCAAGCTGGAGGTTGTGTTGAAGGTGCGCTGCAAGCCCCACATCGTAGCAGTATGCTGCTATTCAATCGGGATAAACTCAAAAAGAACTTATGTGCGAAAGGTAATCCAGGTAAAGAATTTCCAGGCAAATTGAGGAAAATGAGCTCACATCCACTTCAGCTTTTCAGCGGGAAATTCCATGACCATGGATCTGGTGGATGCTCGAAGACTGGTGCTGGCCCGAGTGTGAAGAAGTAACTCAATGTTTATGCAAATCAGAACATTAATACGAGGGAGGAAGTTGTCACCGTCTGGAGACTGAAGGTAATCAGATGGCGGGGTTTTGAGAGTATAACTCGTTGGGTGATATTGTATCAGTTGAAAGTATTATGGTCTTGAGACGGGTAGATAAATTATTTACCATGGTTTTTTTTAATCTTCTGTCTAATTACTACTTTGATTATGTGTGGAGTTGTAAATCTGTAGTTGGTTTATGTTTGGATTTTCGAAGAATGGTGTTGTAGCTCATTGTTACTGCGGCAGACCGCTTGATTCATATCCCACAATTGTGCCAACTCTTAAGTTCCTAACAGTTAATGCTTGGATGTCTACCTCGCACTTGATCCTCTGTTTTCTTATTATGTAAACCTTTTGTCAAAAAAGGAAAAGGGAAAAAATTGGAATTCTATTAAGTTAAGAGTATAGTTGGTTAAAGTTGACTCGATTCATTCCAATCCAATCCGATTTGAATGAAATTTGACTTGATAAAATTTAAAAAGTTTAGCAATCTGACCTGATCCAATTTTGATCCGACACTGACTTGATTTGGTATTGTTTCGATAATAATTAATTCGATCCGACTTGATACGATCTTAACCTATGATCCGTCATAGACCTAATCTGATAGTAACCTGATCAGATGTAGACCCAACTTGACATTGACCCGACCAAACATTAAAATTAATAATAATAATAAATTACACATATCTTATTATTTATTTAAAACTTTTAAAAATATTGTATTTTATAAATTATACTTATTTTTCATACTTTTATCCTATACATCCTTATTTATTAATGATATCCTAATAAAATTTTCCACACAAAAGTACAATATTAAGAAGTCATAATAATATTTTAATAAATGAGTAATTAAATAAATGATGAATATCTATGTTATATTGAATCATGCAATGTTCTTTTTGTTAAAATTTATAAATATTTTTTATTATTTATTTGTGAAAATAAAACACATATAATATTCTTATTTCATTTATCTGTATTAGTAATCTTATGATTATTTTTAATATTTACCATGTAATAAATGATAATTACCCATTGTATAGTTATATTATGATCACCTTTATTTTATAAAATTATATTTTTTTAAGTAACCAAATATTTTAAGTAATCAAATAAATTATAGTAAATGGTAAATATCTATGCTATATTAAATCATGCAATATTTTTTATTGTTAAAATTTATAAATGCCTTTATTATTTATGTGTGAAAATAAAACACATATGATATTCCTTTTTCATTTATCTATACTAGTAATCTTATGATTGTCTCTAATATTTACAATATAATAAATGGTAATTACTTGGACCCGAATTTGACTCAACTCATCAAAAGTTGACCCAATCCGACCCGTCAAGTTAATCCGTAACTACTTAAATCCAACCCATCAAATTGTACGAAAAAATCCGACCCATCAAGTTAACCCGAAACAACTCGGACCCAATAGGACCAATATGTCAAATTGCACAAAATGACCCGAATGGGCCAAGCCCACCTAGCCATAAAATGACCCGAAGCTAACCTAATCCTACCAGTCAAGTTAACCCGAAATGACCAGAACTCGAGTTTACCTAACTCGTATCTGACTCAACTCTATAAATTAACCTAAAATGACTCAGAATTGCAATGACCCGACTCGACCCAAGTATGGCAATGACTCGAACCTGAAATAACCCAACCCAACCCATAACCGACCCGTAAAAGACAAATGACTAGAAATGACCTGACCTGGGAGCGACCCAACCCACTATGATCTGACCCAAACTTAACCCATCCTACCCAATTGCCACCTCTAGTTAAGAGCCTCCATGTTCATTCGATGAAGAATAGGGTTGAATTTTAATCATGTAATGTTATTGAATAGACATTTGCTATATTAGCCTATGTTCAAGGACTAAGTTATGCTTGCATACTTTATTGTAACTAGCATAATATCTTATACTTTTAGAGAATTTTCAAACTATAATTATAATTCTTAAAAAAATAAATGAAAGTATTAAATATATTTATACAACGATAGGTTTGTAATTTTTCTTAGCATTGGTGGTAATGGTTAGGGGGGGATGGCGAGGTTTGACCCTCAATTTGGTATGGTGGTTCGTGGGTGCTCTTCATACCCTAGTAAGGTTCTACTTCTACTCTATTTAGATTTTTGATCTTTTTTTGGAGTATTGATAATTTAGAATTAGGATATCGACTTCTACTCCATTTAGATCTTTAGCCTTTTTTGAGGGTATCGGTACTTTAGAGTTAGGGGTATATGAGTATTTTTGGGTTTCTAGTCCATAGGATATTGTGTTACCTTTTACACTAGTATGCCGATAAATCTTAGTATCCCTAGGTTGGTATAGTCCTCCCTAGATTAATTAAAAATAAAATAATTTGTGTATGGCTTGGTGGTTGTCTTAGTGCATTACCCTTTTATATATTTGAAATGGATTTACATGGTGGTTTGATGTTTACTGTAATGTACTACTCTTAAGTATAAAAAATGGTCCACAATATGGTTTGAGAATTATTTTTATGTATTACCCTCTTGATATGAGTCAGATTAATGGAATGATTATAATTAGTTAAGTGTCTTCTCAATCCCCTTGTTATGTAACAAAATATTGAGTATGTGGATTATTTTATTGTATGAGTTATCACATGATTTCCTTATTCATGAGCACGTGCCATGATATGATCTCCTTGTGTTAATATTTTTTTTAACTTCATAGGTCAATCAATATCTTAAACCTTATTTTGATGATAAAAAACAGGTTTAAATGAGCTAACATGGCTTTTTAAGTGCGCATGAGATATGTTGTTAACAAGAATGCCAAAACACACTTATTCAAATCTCTTCTCAAGTGCAAAATTTAAAAGAGAAATTAAGTTTCAATGCACAAGATAAGATTATATCAAGATTACCAAGATTCATAACCTCAAGGTGTGTACTTCATATCTTATGTTATCTTATAAATTAGTTTAAGCAAAATAATTTTAATTTTAATCTCTTGGAACATTATAAAATCCTCTTTCAAATTCATTTGATATAAATTTTGTGTTGATTTTAACTCCCAAATCATTTGATAAGTATTTTTAAACAAGTTGGTTCCAGTCAGAACTAATAGATTGGTCTCAAAACTAATCGTCTGGTTTTGTTCGAATCCATGATGTTAAACATGAAAAACTCAAATAGATTGACTGATTCAAAAACTTATCAACTCGTTCTAAAATCGATAGACTAGTTTGGAAACTAATTGATTGGTTTAACGAATTAGGATATGGGTTTTACTCCCAGTAGAAATTCATTTCATTTTTGTTTGAACACATTGATTGGTTCATCAAACCGATATATTGGTTTACCAACCAATCGATGGGTTTGAATAACCAAACTATGAGTTTTACTCATGTAGAAATCCATTTCATTTATGTTTGAACACTTCAATTGGTTCACAAAACTTATTGGCTGGTTTACAACCCAATCGATTAGTTTGAATAATTAGGCTATGGGATTTATTAACGTAGAAACCTATTTCAATTCTTTTTGATCACTTTGATTGGTTTCATAAAAAAAATTGACAAATTCGACCAACCAGGGTGAGGATTGAGATAAAGTACAAGATGGCTTTTTCTTAGGGGATAAATTGATTGATTGGTTAGTACAATACATTGATTTGTTTACTAAACCATTTGAATGTTCATATATGTTCAAAGGATCAAAAAATGTATGGCAAAAAATTGATAAATTGTTTTATACAATGGTAATATCTTCACTTTAGGTGTGAACATAATCTGTTGACTAGTTTAACCAACCAATTGAGTGGTCAGGGTAACCGATCACTGGTCAACATTAAATACTAAAAAATATGCCTATTGCTCACATAACAGATACATGATTTTTAATCTAACGACTACATCGTTGGGAATAAGTATAAATAGAATTTATGATGTAACTTATAAAAATTTTTGAGCTCTCATTGATTGCACAAATTAGGTCTTTACTCCGAGTTACAATTAATTCTCAATTACTAAATTTCATATTCATCTCAAGTTGAGATATTTTTAAAAGTATTTTTGCTCACTCTAATTAGCTAGAAATTAATCTATGATTGGAATATCTAATTATTTCTATCTATATTACATTCAAAATTGTTCTTTCATTTTCAATTTGTATCATTTGTGCGATACATTGTAATCAACCACAACTCTCATCAAAATTCATTACATTGAGGTTATGTATTGAGAAAGGTCATTAGTTTAGCAGATCCATAAACCTAGAGAAAATAACTAGTTAAACGTGTAAATTAACTCCTAAAAGTTCATTGAGATGGTAGGCTCATAAATCAAGAGATGAGTGATCATTCGAGATTTGAAATTTCAACGATAAACCCTTTTCGTAATAGATGTAGAGAAATTTTATTCTTGAACCTCTATACATTGTGTGTCAAATTTTTAATTTATACTTTTCATTTGTAAAACCATATTAACCCCCTCATAGGGGGTTTTCACCTTTCATATGCACATGACCTTCACACATTCAGAATAATATTGACTTACTCAGCACATTAGTTGAAATACCCCAAAACCCTAATTTAAGAAATTATGCCCAAAACCCTAATTTAAGAAATTATGGCAAAATAAGGATTTATTAGAAAAATTAATTAGTTAAATTATTTTATTAAAAGAAGAGGAATCAGTTAAGGAAAAATCAAGAGAAAAATAATAAATAATTTAATTGAAAAAAATTAGGGAGTTTTGCTAATTAAAATGGAATTAAGGAAAAATCTTTCAAATATCCTAAATTAATCTAAAAAGGGAATTTAATTATTATTTTATTAAAATATTATTATTCTAAATATTTAAAAATATTAAAATATTCTAAATACCCCGACCCTTCTATTTTTCCTTTCCCCCCTTTTTCCTTTTTTCCTTTTCCCCTTCTTTTCCTTTTTTTCTTTCCTTCCTCTCCTTTCTCCTTTTCTTTCTTTTTCCTTCCTCCTCCGTTTTGGGCTAGCCTCCTCTGCAACCCAAACCTCCCTCCCTCTCTTCCCTTGCGCGGCCTAAGCTTGCTTATTTTTTTCTTCTCCCTCTCTAGCTGTTGCGACATGCCTGACTCCCTTTCTTTTACTTTCTTTTTCCCCTAGGCCAGTCGGTCCACTCCCTCCTTTCTTCTTCCTTCTTCTTCCCTGACCTTTCTTCTTCCCTCGCTCCTTCCCCGTGCAGGCATGTGACCCCTACAACACCGCACATCGGCCTGCCACCTCCCCTCTCTTTCCCGTCGATTCCTCTCCCTACTTGACCCAATCAGCCATCCCCTCTCTCCTCTAGTGTGCCCCTCTCCCCCTTCCTTTCTCTTTCTCCGATTAGACAAGACCTACAACTTTACAGGCCTGTACCGACCGTGCGCCGCCGGCCAGCGACCTACCACACATGCCACACTCTTCCCTTCTTCCCCCTTTTTCGTTTTCCCCCTCAATGGCCTAGAAATACCCCTTAATCCCCCCATTCAATCTTTTTCCCCTGCCCAGAATTTCCTCCCTTTGTTGAGCCACCGAGTATTCAAACGACCACCCCGTCACTACTGCCAAGCACTGCTGCTCCAACCACCTCCCAAACCACTCCTTGCACCACCCTCCACCAAACTATACCACTCACCACCCTCGATTCTTCCTACACGAGTCACCTTGGCTGTGCAAAGTTGGCTATTTGATCAACCTCTTCTCACCTACCACTGTCCACCACCGTTCCCGCTGCAACCACTACTCCCCTGCCCCCCAAAACCACCAACAGAACCTCCTCTACCTCCCCCTACCTTCTTATTTTTGCCTCCCTCTCCTTCTCCCTTCCTCCCTCTCCACCACCTTCGGCCACCACACCGCCGTCTGCGTCGCCCCTTTGGCTACACCGCCATTGTAATACCCAAAAAATTTACTTAAACTAATCTCGTATCTTTAGCCTTAATTTGACTCTAAACTCAAGAAACTTATTGTTAGCCTTAACCAAGTTTCTTAATCCCGAAACTTTAACCGAAAACTGAAACCTTAATTCGGATAAACCAAATATTTGTAAACTAAAACCAAAACCGCTAAAATTTCCACTTATTTAAATTATTTGGTTAATCCCAAAATTCTTAATCTAATCCTAATTCCCTAACCTTTATCTCTTTTCTTTTTGTTTCTCCTTTTCTTTTCTTCCTTTCTTCTCTTCTCTTCCTTTTTCTTTTCTTTTCTTTTCTCTTCTTCTTTGTGCCAAAATCTTTTGGCATGAGAAGTTTTGCTTCTCTCGCACATGCACCCCCTCCACTTTACTTCCACATGCTCCTTTCACCATCACATGCCATCCCTTGAGCCACTCTTCTTCTTCTTCTTCTTCTTCTTCTTCTTCTTCTTCTTCTTCTTCTTCTTCTTCTTCTTCTTCTTCTTCTTCTTCTTCTTCTTCTTCTTCTTCTTCTTCTTCTCTTCTTCTTCTTCTTCTTCTTCTTCTTCTTCTTCTTCTTCTTCTTCTTCTTCTTCTTCTTCTTCTTCTTCTTCTTCTTCTTCTTCCTTCTTCACCCTGCAGCTACCCTGTTTTTCGCAGCCATCACCTGCCACCCTGCCACCCTTCCTCTTCTTTCTTATTCTTTCTTCTTCTCCTTGCCTTCTCCTCCCTTGCACGTCTCCTTCTCCATCATCATCCCCTCGTGCCTCTACCTGACTCCCATCCATCTCAACCATCACCATTCTCCATCCTTTTCTTTCTTCTTTCTTCTTCTTGTTAGATTTTCCTTCATCATTGTCGTCATCACTTCTCTGCTTGTTTCTCCCCCTTAGGACGCCATATACTAGTATAAATACCCCTCCAACCCTCCATTTTATTATCACCCATCAGCTCCCTAACCTTCTCCTCTTCTTCCTTCTCCTTTATCCTTCTTCTTCCTCCATCTTCCTTGTTTTTAGCACCCGCGACACCAAATCCACCACCGAGCACCACCCAAGACACCACAAGTAGCCCTTTGGCCGATGGACCAACCACCAAGGTCGTCCCAACCATCCCCCTCACAGTTTCCGGCCCTTGCTGCCGACCGCTGCCTCTTTTCCTTTATCTTTCCCCTCGATCATTGTAAATTTTCAGAGTGCACGGTCTGCTGCACGACCATGTAAACACTTAGATACCCTACTGTATAGCTGTGTAGCCCCTGTACCGTTTGACTGTGCAAAATTTTTCCTCTCGGCTCGATTTTGCACGGCTGTGCATCTTTTCTTCCTTCAAATTGTTGCGTATTGTTGCTGCACGACTGTGCAACTTTTGCACTGCCTGACCATATGTTTTCTTTTCTCTCAACCTGTTGTGCTTTCCTGCCAGAGTAACTTCTTTTTTGGTTGTGTACCCCTATTTTCACCCCCAAATCTTGTCCAAACACCACCAAAATTTAACCATATCTCCACCACACATATTTCTACACTTCCATGCAATTCAAGTTTCCATTCGAATTTGGTATATTTCATTTTTACCCTTCTCTACCATAATATCCCTCTTGATTTTTAACCTCTGATCCTAATCATATTTTATCTTATTTCAGAGGTGATTTTCTCTGGTGATCTCGGAGGAAGTATAGGATTTACGTGCATAGAGATTGGTTCCTTGTCGTTAAGGATACATGTCATAGCTAGGATTTTATGTGTTCCTTGTATTTTCCTTGTATTGTTGATGTATACTTTTGTGTTGAATATGTTGTATTGAATAATTTAATTATGGAAATGCTATGAGATGATATTCTTGGAAGTAATGAAATTATTTAAGTACATGTTAGGTATAATATTGGTTACAAAATATCTATGGAAAACTAAGGATATGTACTTCGGATAATAAGTGGAAATGTATATGCTTTGGGTTTTAGAAAGATTTGGGAGATTACGATTGTCTTGATTACCCTGAGGGTATTATGATCATTTGAGGATAATGACGTAGTCATACTTATGTGTTTAATTGTATATCTTAAGTTTGGCATGATAATATACAATTAACTCTGAATAAGATATTAATCATATAAAGTGAAAGATCACTTGAGTCGAGCCGAGGTTTTTATATGGCTCCGTTCCACTAGATAATAATAGTGGCTCAAGTGTGTTGTCCCCGAGAGGTGCTCCATTCCGTTCCACCGGATTAAGAATAGTGGGGCCCCATACTCAATGTGAATGAAAATACAATTAAGAGTTAAAGTATAAATGGAAATATACTAATAATTTAAAGTGAAAGACTACGTGAATCAGGACCGAGGTGTTGAGTCCGTTCCACCGGATAATAATAGTAGCTCGGGTGTGTTGTCCCCTAGAGGTGCTTCAGACCGTTCCACTAGTTTAATAAATAGTGGCTCAGGAGTATTTTTACTCTGAGAGGTGTTTCAGACCATTCCATCGGTTCAAAAATAGTGGGGTTGCTGAACTCAATGTAAATAAAAGATTTGGAATATGGTATATCTAATAAAAGACTTGAAATCAGTAGTTTTCTGGCATTCTTCTATTTGCGCATGTATGATCTGCTTATAAGAATTCTTGTATTATGTGTAACCCTGCTTGACTGTACCATTACCTTAATCAATACGTAGCATATTGATTATCCGTTTCATGTTTGATGCTCAATCCAACGAATAGGCGACCCAGATGTTTATGTGCAGGTCGATGAGGACTAGCTTGATGATTTCGTAGCTTTTGATGCTATATATGTGGAGGAGTGATTCATTCATATCAAGGTTTGGGCGTAGAGTCATGTTATCCGGATGATAGTTTTTACCCGGATACCTTTTTGGACTCTTAGTTCCATGGGATCCCTTTTTGGTTATATTTTAATATTATAATCAGAGTTAATCTCCAAATACTTATTTGATGTATAAAAAGTTTTATCATCTCTTTCCAATCATGTTTTACTTTTTATAATCATTTTGCCTTGTGATTGACGTAAAGATGGTGGGATAGACAAGGCTTATGTCAATTACGGCGGTAACACCCAAATATTTGATTTTACGCTTCCGCTTAAAATAAAATTTTTCAGTAGTAAATTTGGGGGTGCTACAACCACCCCCATTCTAGCCCTCTCAACCTAGGGCATCCATCACCACTTCAATCACCTTCTCAATCCCCCTCTTCTATCCTAACCAACCATCTTTCCACCCCTTCTTCTCCCTCCACCGCCGCCTGGTCACCACCATCCCTAGGTGGTACCCTAACCCCTACAACCCTTAAACCTTATTTATGCAAATTTTATTATTATTATTATTATTATTATTATTATTATTATTATTATTATTATTATGTTATCATCATCATCATCATCATCATTATTAAATATAACTTCGAAGTATTAATACTATTATTATTATGAATGGTTGAAACCTTCTTTTTATTATTATTATGATTATCATTATTTTTATTATCATTATTATCATTATCATCATCATCATCATCATCATTATTATTATTATTAATGCTAACTTTGGCATATTATCACTTTTATTATTATTGTAAATATTTGAACCCTATTATTATTATTTACCATTTCGACTATTATTATTACTAGATTTTCACCTGTGCGATGTATAGAGATAACAATAATAAGTGACTTATATTAAACATGTTTTGATTTGGAAATAAAAATCTAACCTGATACTTGAACATACAATGCAAATTTAAAATATATACGATAAAGTATTTATATATAACTAATAAAATTACATGATCAAATCTTTTCGAACACTTCCTTAAATACCACATTTGTTGTTGTATTACATTGATGAACATCATCATCAAAATTTTTAAACCTCTACGATTTGTGACTCGAGAAACCGCAACATATAATTGACCATGACATAATATTGGTTTTTTTAAAAACAGACCAACATTACTAAGAGATTGACCTTGACTTTTGTTGATTGTCATGGCATATGATACAATTAG
This sequence comes from Tamarix chinensis, assembly GCA_030549775.1. Lineage (NCBI taxonomy): Eukaryota > Viridiplantae > Streptophyta > Magnoliopsida > Caryophyllales > Tamaricaceae > Tamarix > Tamarix chinensis. Next base: position 26,389,619 of record CM060173.1, on the reverse strand, counting down.
GGGAAATTGTCTTCGATTAAACTTGAAAGGTAATCTGGAGTTAGATGGAATTAAAGACATTCTTGGTAATAATACTCGATGACCAACATTATTTCCACCTAAAATCCTTGCTTCCAAGATATGTGATGATCATCCTGGTACCGTTGCATAAACCAACTAAATGATCAATATCCCGTAACAACATAACTAGTGTACCTGCCTTCAAATTCAACACATGGTTTGGTACATTTGAACACTTAATTCCATTTAGAAATTTTGGAGTATATAGATCTTGCAATAAATTGTTGTTTGCATTTGATTTGCATATTGTATCAGAACTAAAATAGGTTTTTTCTTCACCAAAGTTAATTGACAACATGTATTCATTAATGGACTCAACAATATCAATAGTCGGTGCTAGTATAGATCTTCCTTCAAAATAAGCATCATCAGTGATATTTCCATTGTAGTCCGAATAAGTGCTTTCCACAATAGCTGTAATTGGGTCTTCAAAATATTTTATTAAAAGATCATCTAGAATTTTTAATGTTGCATGACCATCATTACTCCCTCCAATTGTTTCATCTCCTATGCTTGCAATCCATTATGAAAATTGCTTCAACTCAGAACATTCATCAACTGAGCTTAGTTTTTATAACCTTATGTTCTTTGTTAAATGTAACTCCTTACAAAATCTCCATAAGTACGAAGAGTTCAGAGTTGCATGAATAATATCTTTTCTATTATCTTTAGTAATGACTGGTAGTATTTGTCTAAAATCTCCACCTAGAACAACTGTTTTACCTCCGAATGGCTTCTCTAAGCTGAAGTCATTGGTGAACCGTAAAATATCTCTCATGGTATTATCCAAGGCTTCAAAGCAATACCTGTGCATCATTGGTGCTTCATCCCAAATAATAATCTTACACCTTATAATTAACTCAGCCAATGGACTACCTTGTGTAATGTTACATGTTGAATCTTCATTTGGATTTATAGGTATTTTGAAGCGAGAATGAGCTGTCCTTCCACCTGGTAATAAAAGAGAAGAAATTCCACTTGATGCCACATTTGACATAATAACTCCTTCAGATCTTATAGCATCTGATAAATTCCTCTATATAAATGTCTTTCCTATATCTTCGTATCCATAAACAAAGAACAATCCACCTACGTGAGACTTGGTTGCCTCCATTATAGTGTCATACACATGTCATTGTTCCGAGGTCATATCAGATATAAGTATGTTGAGTTATTCTTTCAATTTTGATCGATCATAACACATTTCATCACGCATCAATGTATTTCCTACTCTTTCAAAAAACTCGTTTGACGGGAATGACATTGATTCAAAATCTTGTAAGCTTTTACCACTTTTTTACAACATAATTTCAATGTCTACCAACCCATAATTTTTGATGTCATCAATTTCCAAATGAAGTTTTGTTAAAAATATAGGAATATTATAAAGACATAGGATTTATGTTGTAAAATTATAATTCAAAATTATAGATAATAAGAGTTTGATGAATAAATGAATTTGCCTTTGTGATGTAACTGTGAACGTTGTTTGTATAAAATGTCATCGGTCAAGTAAATCCAACAATTATCCTAAACAACTTCTAGCCTTATAAGTGACTTTGATGCCAATAACGTGGCAAATAATTTTCTTAAAGAAGATGCAAAAGCCCAATGACTTACCTCAATAATACCATTAATGTATTCTTTATCATCATCTAACAAACCCAAGGTATAGCAAGCACCATGGTATGATGAATGTTGTTCACCATTAATGCATCTTATTTCATCATAACTTCGTGGTCCACGAACAACATTAATAAGACATCTTAAATAGTAAAACTCACAAGTACTGGGAGACACATAGAAAATGCGTCCAATTGAGAACCTCTTTTACCTCGGTCTCCACTCTCTATTATACTTATCCCAAATGAACTTTGTTGGAAATTCTGCATCAGTTAATTCCCTTGCTTGTGGATATTGTTCATTTTACTTCATCCAAGCCATAAACATGCTTTGTTTAACTGATAACCGATCCACAACATCATCGATTCGACCAGAGTCAGAGAAAATAACGCTTTGTTGATTTGGAAGATGAAAGCCTAACCTTTCTAGGTGGATCCCTAAATTGAATATCATATTTGAATATCCTCCATGATGCCTCACATGATGATATATATCTACAATCATAATATATCTGAACTTCGTTTGCATTTTTAGCTACTTCATCTGTCGTTGTACTTTTATAGAAGGAGGTAGTAATATGATCATGGCCTTTGTTGACATATTTAAATAAATACTTGATAGAGCCCGACTGATTATATCACTCGACATTAAGATGAGCACTGTACTTTAGCAACAAATAACAATTGTGAGGAACAATAAATATATTATCAAGGGGAACTCCATTCTTCTCCATTGTTACCCCATTATCTCGTTGCCTATACACAGGATACCCATCATCATCAACAATTGTTGTTTCAACAAATTTATTGAGAAAATTCTTAGTACAATGACCATCCAACATGCAAGGCGATTGCCTTCTAGTAGAACCACATGGTCCATGTATCATATATTCTTGAACTGCTTTGTAATATGCCAGATCAATGTTATTATTAGGAATTTCTGCTGAAATGATCTTGTCAATATCCTTGGCCGTTGGATACTTGTCTTGCAATGCAAGAAATAATAATATATGAGCATGTGGCATGCCATGCTTCTGGAATTCAATAGTATATATAATTGTAATTTGAAAAACAAATATAAGTATGTCAACAAAGCCAAACACAATTTATTGTGAAATAAAAGTGAAAATTGAAAACCAAAATCTTACTTGATTTAACTATTCCAAATATCTTATTCTTTTGAAGATCTTTAATAAGACATTGAAACTTCAATTTAAAAACACGGATAATAATTTCTGAGAAATCATCAGCCTTAAGACCTCTTTTATCAACATAACAAACTATTTTCGGCCATTTCGGATTGCAGGTAAATGTGATGAAAAGTTCAGGATAACCAAACCATCTACAAATTTCCATGGCATCTTGATAGTTCTGGATCATATATCTAGCACCATCGGTAAATGATGATGGTAAAACAACTCGTTTTCCTTGTGTAGATGGATCTGTCTCACCCCTCAATATTGCATCTCCTAGTCCACTATATAATTCACAACACAATTTTTTTTGATGTAACTTAATATATGTCAATCTATAAGTCTCAACCATAGTATATGTATCAACAATAAATTGTTGCAAAAGCCTCATAGAAGACAGTATAACAAATAACTCAGACTCTCTTTCATGAAGACTATATCAAAAATACTCTGTTGGGCTTATATTGATTCAACCACTTTGCTTACTTCCTTGATGATAGTTTAATGGGATATCTTCTCTATAACCATCTTCACCATATGGAAAGAGTAGAGGATATTTTAGCTCAAGATATGAAGCATGAAGTTGGTTAATGCGCTTCAACAAACCAGTTTTAGTTTCAACCAAAATATCTCTATCACCTAAAGATGTATCAAAGTCACCAACAATTAATCCAATCACTTCAGAAGCAGTAGGTAGATTATACCTTCTTCCATCACCAGTCCTTCTTCCAATCAACTTCAACTTCACAACTAAACAACCCTCTTTTTCAAATTTTATCTAACCACTCTAAATGATTTAACCAACACATTATTCTTATCAAGCATCTTCTTTAGGTCATAAACTATTTATTTATAAAGGCTGTGCAATATTTCATTTCCCCTATACCAAATATAGTTGTAACATATTATTAGAGGATTTTACTTCAAACATGAATAATCAATAATCAATAAGAAATGAGAAATGGAAGTTATAAAACTCACCTGACAGAGTTCACTCTATTCTAAAGTTCATTCTTCGTGTCATAAATGTAAAGTTGAGCAAATTTAGACACTGACCTTCAGGTGGCAATAAGCTTCCCATAAGATGATAATTTTGGCCATGTAATCTAAATATCGGAGGAGATTTTTCATTGTTCAAACTCCTATCAACTTTTCCTCCCATAGATGTGAAACATAACATATTATTGTATGATCAGATATTTAGGAGGTATTGTTTTCTTCGATCATTTCGTAAAAATAATAGCTCATGCAACAATTTTGGAGGATTTCTCGCAGCTGGTAGTTGAACTTTTCCTTGCATACAACATAAAGAGTATTTTGAATTTTGAGATGAGAGACTTTTGCTCATTCATTCTCCATACCAAAAGAATGAATTACAAAAATTGCATGTATATATCGGATCTCCAATATCCAAATAATCTACACATTTAATAAACATAATTCAAATACTAATGATTTGCATTTGTATATCAATTCATATTTAATTAATATTTGAAGATAAAATAATTGAATAAATATCATTGTACGTACCATATAATGGTATTCCATTGTTGTCTTCTAATTTATTATCTATAAACAATTAGAATATGAGCCATTAAGTCATATACCATTGTCTTATCTTTTTTCTATGTTATAAATAATGTGAATACTATAACTAAGAAATGCTTATTAAATATTTTAAATGCTAACCTTCATTTCATTGCAATTGTTCACCTATGATGGGGGTATCAAAATCATTTGTAGAATGTACTCCAACATGTTGGATTTTAATAAACTGTTAATACCACTGTCATTTGATCCATGAGATGTGCGTATCGTATTGTTATATGTGATTGAACTTCCCAAACTTGAACAATAGTTCATTCCATCACTAGTGAACTCTAGTTTATAAGTACAACTTTTAGAGTTGCATGCTTTGTTAAACATTGAATAAAATAGTCAAACAAATATAATAGTTTAAGCATTATATGAAAAATAGTTTCAATAACAAAGATAAAGAAATTACCATTTGTAATGTCACTAAGTGGAGATAACAATATCTGAGATTGGAAGGGATTGAATATATAATTTGTTGCTGTGTTGATGTTAATAATTAAATTTAATATCAATGATGTAATATATACATATATAACAATGACTAAATTAAATGGTAATAAAAGAAAGAAGAACAATTAGTTTTGTAACACACTATACTAACGAATGATTATATTTGTTAGTATTGATGAAATCTACTAAACTTTCTAAATATTGTTCCTGTATGAATGTAATAATGAAACATTTTTTTAAAACCATACCTCACAGTTATATTATATTTTCTACAATATATCATATGTATAGTATATTTTATTCATTGATTGCGACATGAAAAAAGATTCAAAATGAATGTAGTTAAGTAAAATTAATATGTTAGTAATATATGCTAAACTTTATACCCAAAATACATGTTCTTAGCCTAGATACATAATTATAAAGTACATGTACATATGTTAGGTTCAATAATGTCAACAATAATGTGATTAAGTTTAATAATTAACATCAATAAATATAAAACAAATATTTCATATTACTTTAATTTGCATATTTGAATAATGAATATAAAGCTAAATTAATTATTAAATTAAAAATTAATTTCCAATTTTTATAAGACACTTGATATTCTTTATTGATTTTATTATATTTCTCAACATGGAAAAAAAATTCAAAATACATATAATTAAATTAGATAAATAATTATAAATTATTTTTGTTATATTAAGATTCCATAATATCATAATAAATATGAATAAATCTAATGGTCAACATCATTGATATTAAATTTAATTTTTAACATCAATAATATTAAATTTAATTATTAAAATCAATAAAGTCATTAAGTTAAATGTCATGTAGCAAACTTTTAATAATATTTAAATTTATATATTTTAGATTTCAATAATAAGGTGAAATAATTAATAAGTTAATATTAAATTTTTACTTTTTTTTTATAACAAACATAATAGCCAATTTTAATTTCATTACATTTACCAAGATGAAAAGAAATTCATAATATATGTACTAAAGTTAGATAAATAATTGTAAATTAATTTCATTATAATAAGATTCCATAATATCATAATAAGTATGAATAAATTTTATTATTAACATCATTAATATTAGATTTAATTATTAACACCAGTAATATTACATTGAATTTTTAACATAAAAAATTTGATTAAATTGCATGCCATATAATTTTTTTAATAGTATTTACATTTACATAGTTTAGATTTGAATAATAAGGTGAAATAATTAATAACTTAAAAATAAATTTTTACTTTTTTGTAACATACTTAATAGTCAATTTTGATTTTATTACATTTACCAAGATGAAAATAAATTCATAATACATGTACTGAAGTTAGGTAAATAATTGTAAATTAATTTTGTTATAATAAGATTCCATAATATCATAATAAATATGAAAAATTTAATTATTAACATCATTAATATTAAATTTAATTATTAACACCTGTAATATTACATTTAATTTTTAACATAAAAAATGTGATTAAATTGCTTGTCATATAACATTTTTTAATAGTACTTACATTTACATATTTTAGATTTCAATATTAAGGTGAAATAATTAATTACTCAAAAATAATTTTTTTACTTTTTTATAACACATTTAATAGTCAATTTTGATTTTATTACATTTATGAAGATAAAAAGAAACTCATAATACATGTACTTAAAATAGATAAATAATTGTAAAATAATTCTATTATACTAATATTTCATAATATCATAATAAATATGAATAAATTTAATTATTAACATCATTAATATTAAATTTAATTATTAACACCAATAGTATTACATCTAATTTTTAACATAAAAAACGTGATTAAATTGCATGTCATATAATTTTTTTAATAGTATTTACATTTTATAGTTTACATTTCAATAATAAGGTGAAATAATTAATATCTTACAAATAAATTTTCACTTTTTTTTATAAGATAGCTAATAGTCAATTTTGATTTTATTAAATTTACCAAGATGAAAATAAATTCATAATACATGTACTTAAGTTAGGTAAATAATTGTAAATTAATTTCGTTATAATAAGATTCCATAATATCATAATAAATATGAATAAATTTAATTATTATCGTCATTAATATTAAATTTAATAATTAACACTAGTAATATTACATTTAATTTTTAACATAAAAAATGGGATTAAATTGCATGTCATATAAAGTTTTTTAATAGTATTTAGATTTACATAGTTTACATTTCAATAATAAGGTGAAATAATTAATAACTTAAAATTAAATTTTTACTTTTTTTATAACACACTTAATAGTCAATTTTGATTTTATTACATTTAACAAGATGAAAATAAATTCATAATACATGTATTTAAGTTAGGTAAATAATTGTAAATTAATTTTGTGATAATAAGATTCCATAATATCATAATAAATATGAATAATTTTAATCATTAACATCATTAATATTAAATTTAATTATTAACACGAGTAATACTACATTTAATTTTTAACATAAAAATGTGATTAAATTGCCTGTGATATAACACATATTTAATAGTATTTACTTTTACATATTTTAGATTTCAATAATAAGGTTAAATAATTAATACATAAGAAATAATTTTTACTTTTTTATAACACACTTAAAAGTAAAATTTGATTTTATTACATTTTTCATGATGAAAAGAAATTCAAATACATATACTTAAGCTAGGTATATAATTGTAAATTAATTGAGTTATGAAATGTCTTATTAATGTCAATGTAATTGTTGTTAAAATCATCATTTCAAATAAATCAATATAAGATAAAATATTCATAATATAATAAGAAATATGATTAAATTTAATTATTACCATCAATAATATTAAAATTAATTAGTAACATCAATAATGTGATTAAATTGAATGTTATATATCCATTTACATTTTTTAATTTTTGAGAATAAGGTTAATTAATTAGTAACTACTTACCTTAATAAGTTCCTACTTTTTACCTATACTTAAATCTATGTCTATTAATACCTTAATTACTACAAATTAGTTATACTTAAATATATGTTTATTAATGTCGATAATGTACCGTTGATTTCGGCAGACCCGTGCCTCTTCCTTCATCCACAACATTGGTCAATTTGGACCGTTGATTTCAAACAACATTCAATCGTAGCCATCCGTATAGTGTGGCACTGATCGACCAAACAACCACAATATCGTGTAATCCTGGCCGTTCAATAGGTTCAGCGTAAATCCACCATCTGTTCCTACTGATTTCTGTAGTCTGACAAACAAAAGCCAAGGAAATCATAGTCGTTGATTTTATACGGGTCGATTTACGACCGTTGATTAAAAAAGTAGAAAGGACGTCTGCCCTTTCCACTTTATCAATACACATGCCCCCATCACGAACCTTGATTTTGAATGCAAAACCAATTGTGGCTGTTCATTTTATCGACAATTCATCAACTACATAAAAGCCATCGATTTTGTACGGCTTAAATCTAAACCGTTGCCACTTTACCGACTTCATTATAAAATCAGGACCGTTCATTTGTAAATAATAAACAATCCCGGTCGTTGATTGCATTAACCCTAACTATAAAGTCTAAGCATAAAAAAAAACCTAATATCTAATCTGCCGCTGCAACCTTCGCGAGCGGCCATGAAGAGAAAATTCTCTCCATTATCAACTCTTCTACAACCCTCGAGATAATCTCTGACCTGCAATCTTCTCCTTCGTTCTGTCCCTATCATTCAACACCATTTATTTCAAATTTCCATTTTTAAACAATAATTTCCTTTCAACAAATCGAAGATTAGTTCATTCTTCTGCACAGTTGAAGTTTTCTAGACAAAAACATTCACGAATTAGGTAAGTATTTTAATGCCTTCGTTTTCTTATTTTCTGATTAAATATTATTTTGGCTTAAAATTCTAAAGATTTTGAATATTGCAGGTTTCTTATTCGACTTTTTAGGTGATGTCATCCAACACGTGAATGTTCATAGAAACTGCTAACCATGCATATCACAGACTGATATACGCAACCATGTCGTCTGCAGGTAAGATTTTATCTATTACAACTTGATTATCAATGTACATAATCTCAATTTTTTTAGAAGTGCTTATTGAAATCATTCTTTAAAATAAAATGACTTCGAACTTAATGACAGTAATTATAATATCATACATACACCTGAAATCGAATAAATATCTGCTTCAAAAATTTAAAGATATTATTTCACTTCAGTTGTAAAACAATATTATTTTCACTGCTCGTGGTATATATATTTTAAATATTTTACTTATTTAAATTCGATGTTTTGTTTTCATGACCCGGTTCATGGTATATCCAAACGTCGAGCTTAATTCATGGTTACCGAGGTATATATCTACATCTACACTTAATTAGTTGTTAAAGTCTTTTCTGTTTTAAATAATTCTAATATTGTATGTAGGTAAGATATCGTGGCTATTGATTTTAGTTTTGTAAACTGGAACGGAGAAATAATCTCTGAGGTATACAAATATTCCATGTTTTTTTGAAAAAATTTTAAAAACCTATCTTAACAATTTTCACATGCGTTGGAAATAATTTATATTTTCATATCATGAAAAATCTGTTTAACAATTTTCATTTGCATTGGAAATGTTTAATATTTTCATATCATGGTAATTTTATTTGCTATTTGTTTGTCATGTCTTTAAAAGTATATAAGTGTGTCTGACATTGTTGTTCAAATGATATGGTTATTTGAACTTTTTACGAATATTGGTATGAATTGGCTAGTCTAATTTGTACTTATGTTAGATAAATAATTGTAAATTTGTATGGTATAACTATATTTATTAATGGCAGAAAGATATCGTGGCTATTGAGGTATAAACATAGCATATGTCGTTTTTGTGAAATATTTTAAAAAATCTGTCTAACAATTTTCACTTGCGTTGGAAATGTTTAATAATTTCATATCATGAAAAATCTGTCAAACAATTTTCATTTGCGTTGGAAATGTTTAGTATTTTCATATCATGGTAATTTTATTTGTTGTTTCTTTGTGATGTTTACCAAAGTAAATAAGTGTCTCCAACATTGCTGTTCAAATTTTATGATTTTCGGAAAATCTTTTGACTATTGATATGAATAGGTTACTAATTTGTAATTAAGTTAGAAAAAAAAAGGAAATTAGTATGGTATATAAGCGTACAAAAGTTACTTAAATAATTGTAAGTTACTTAAATAATGGAAAGAAAGTTACTTAAATAATTGTAAGTTAATTTTCTATAACTAGTTGCTTAATCACAATCATATAACAAATTTCTATGTCAAAACGTGTTCCTTTGTCATGTCTTTAAAAGTATATAAGCGTCTCTGACATTGCTGTTAAAATTCCCTGATTATTGCAAAATTTTATGATTATTTGTATGAATAGGTTAGTAAGTCTTACTTAACTTAGGTAAGTACTCGTAAATTAATGTGGTATAATTATATTCATTAATGACAGAATGATTTATTTAATGTAATTCCCATAATTTAATTTGCATAATTAAATTCGGTATAATTATAATATTCAATAAGTAACATAACAAAATGTCACTTACAATTAAATAACTAACATAATGAATGACTATTACTAATACATTAATTTATGTATTTTAAATGATGCCCTTAATATGGATCATTGATTACCAGAGATTAAAGGACGTTAATACTTTAAGGCATTAATATTCATCGTTGATTTCGGTAGAAAAAAGAACACCCGCCTCTATTCCTAGATTGACAAAATTGGTTAATCTGATTCGTTGATTTCAAATGATATTCAATCCTAGCCAAGCTTAGATTCTGGCATGGATCGATCAAACAAACACAATTTTGTGTAATGATGGCCATTCTATAGTTTCCGTGTAAATCCACCGTTTGTTCCAACTTATTTGTTCAGTCTGACGAACAAAAACCGAGGAAACCATTGCTGATGATTTTATACGCGTCGATTTACGACCGTTGATTTTTTCCTCTCCACCTTATTGATAAACATGCCCCCATCTCAGCCCTTGATTTTGAATGAAAACCAATCGTGCTCTATTTTGTCGGCATTTCATTAACTTAATAAAAGTCATTGAATTTATACGGCATAAATCTAGACCGTTGCCAATTTACAGACTTCATCACAAAACCTACAGTTGCATCAGAAAATTTTATCTGACTTCGATTATATTATGTTAAATTATGTTCCTATTATAAGAAAAAATAAAATTGATTTGATTATTTTACCAGATTTCATAATAAATTTTATAATTTAGACTGATAAAAACTAATACAGAACTTGCATCTTCCGATTATCTATTATTTTAGTTTAGTTAACTAATTTCATCAAATAAATACCGAATATATAAAATAATAATATTTTTTTTGAATTAGTTCTGGATGTTAAAGATTTAATACTATTATTGTGAATTAAGACATATCAACAATAATTACATTTAGGATTACAGAAACGTTACAAAAGGAAAAACTAACAATTTCATTTCACTTCTTTAACATGTAAATAAATACTTTATATAAGTTATTAATGTTTTTTGTTTTCATGTGACTGTTGGTGCCGTGAACATGTTGGGCATAATGGAAGATGCCCCAGGTAAAATTTACAGTTCCAAAATTTTTAGCTTAATACTTGTTCTTGCATCTTCTATTGATCTTTTACCTCCAATAGTGGTTGTAGCTGTTAATTTCTTCATCTTCAGCTCTTGCTTGCTAACTTCCTTCTATCTGACCAAGCATGAAAATGGTACATAAATAGTAAGTTTAATAAAGACAATGATGATGTTAGTGTAATTATATTGTTATTATATATTGAACTATGAATTACATTGAAGCAAAATGTCAGATGGTTGGGCTACACATGTTCTGCTGCATATTCTTAAAATTCATCAACTTACTATCATCCATATGTTCCAACTCCCTTTATAACTATGGAAAATTTTGAACTAAAATTGAAGAGGGAAAGTTTGAAAATTCGCCTTTGCAATTCAAAATTTCGAACATAGAATATATATAGTTTGACCAAACATAAAAGTTATATAATATTTTTTCTCTTTTACAGGTATTAACAAATTAATCTAATTTTTTAATTGAAAAGATCCCCATCTTCCATCAAACATGACTATAAGAACTGGACAATGAAGAAAAATATACTATTGTGACAAAATTTACTCATTTTATGCTTGGTATTTTGTATTATTAGGATCATCTATGATCCTATTATTTACAAAAGGCCAAGGGTTGATGATGTAAAGCTTGTGACATATATTTTGAGCCCCAAAACAATATCGTAATCAATGCTTGTGATTGTTTTCTTATGGTCTGTTTGATAGTGATGTAGGGGTTCTTTTTATAAAAACTGAGAAATAATAGAGGCAATGATGAATTGTGGGGAAAATTATTTATAATGGATGATGTCTAGCTGATTATTTTTGACCCTGAAAATAGTAAGTGTAGCTACATATTATGGGTGGCATAATCGGTTTTACATCGCCATTTATAAATACATTGATCTGAGCCTCCATATTATTGAATGCTAGCTTTTCATTTGCTTGTTCTTTAAATATCAGAAAGATAAGTGTATGATCTGTTGTTGTTAGATAATTAATTATCTGTGATATTTGTGATTTCTGTGATGGCCTGTATTCGAAATTATTTCAAAGGTATAATTTTGCTTTATAGTTATATTATAAGTTTGCCTTGTGATAAATTAAACTTTGGCAATAAGGGAGGTTGATAGACATGATCAAATTAATGCAAAGTATTAACTTGAATTCTAAAATTTAGTTGTATTAGGAGTACCAATATTTAATTGATAATATCTGTTACATAGGAATAGAGAGGTTCAAAATTTCCTATGTTAAACGACAGGCTGCAATAAACTGCTATGTCACAGTATTCTAGAATTAATCTCCTACAATAAACTATTAACTCACAATTTACAATTGAAAAAAAAAACTACCTACTTAATACAAATCTAGTAAAAGAGTACAATTACAAATACAATTCTCATCATTTCCTGATCAAACCCATTCCTTATTCACATTCACTCTAGGCTTTTTCTTTTGAGTAGCTGATGATGAAAGATCACCATTAGACCTCCTCTTATTTACCTCTAATAGAGTGTTTTGTGAATTATTTGCCTCAAAGTTTGGTGGAGTTGTTACCTCATCTGTTTGAGATTCAACCTTCAGAGATAATAATAGTTGGGATATTAGTTAATGAATCATTAATTACACCTGATTAAATTTGTATGAACATAATTTTATTAAACATTGTTTCAATGCTACCTACTCATCTATTGATTAATTAAATTTAGAATATAAATCTGAGTCCTTAAAAAAGGAAAGTAATATTATAATTAGATTTTAATAAGTAAAAAACATGTATCTACTTTTACAAATTGGGATTGTGATAGCTATGTTCTTTCAATTATATGGTTATTAACATAAATAACATGCACCTAGTTGTTAAAGTAATAGGGACCTTTATACTTGCAAACTAACCCTGCATTAGTAGTTAATTTAATCACCTAGTAAGCTCCCATTTGAGGATCCCTCACTTGAACTAAGAAAAGGGCTTCTAGGTCCACCACCTTTTCTACTTATGTTAGAAGTGATACATCATCTAATTTTTCCTGCATTATAAACTTGGAGTTAACATTAGAAAATAAAATGACTATTGTTTCTTAAAATAAGTACTTTAAATACTACCTCCTTTTCCTCCTTAAGTTGCAGTGTTGTTTTTCCTATAACTTGTGTACACTCCCTATCCCAAAGGAGTAGTGTAATGTTTCCCGTTCCATCAACAACTCTAATATGAAGTTTATACCTTAGGTTTCCTTTGGTGTCATATGTGTTTCACTTCTCACAAAGAAACCTTTGTCCCGAAGGTTTGAGTTTTTTGAGACATGTTTTACATGCCACATAAAACCATTCACTAACAGTTTCTATCCTTGTAACTATAACACTGATCCAGAATTTTCCTACCTATAAAATTTTGGGTTATAAATTGTTTATGATAAAATTATATATAATATGGGAAGAATTATACCTCGTTTTCCTAGAGCTCTTCTATTGTTTTAAAAATTGCTTTCCTTGAGGATAGCTCTTCTGTTATGGTTTCTGAAGTTGACAGTTGTTTTGTTTTAGAAATATTAACAATTGTTGGTTGTCCCGCGGGTAAATTAAAACCAGATTTTTGTAAACTTGGTCATTTTAGTTTCCTAATTTTCATTAAAAAAACTAAGTAGTGGAATCCTATAACAGAAAATTACTGATTGACAAAGTTGATTATCTCTGCCATGTTTGGGTCAATTATCAGCTTTGTCACGTTCCATGTGTTAGATACCTTCAGTTGATCTGAAAAATTATGAAAATAAGGCATGATTGTAATTTTATAACTTTTGACTGCTTGTATGTGAAATTGAGACAATTCATACCTCTATAAATGTTGACTCTGCACAATTATAGGACAACAATAACAAGGTTAGGAGTAGTGATTCCAAAATAATCACTTAGTTCTGTTGTATAATCTCCCCATAGCGTGCATTAAACTCTGTTCTCCCTATAAATTCTAAAAATTGTTAGATAATTATTACGGAGAAGCATATCTATGAATTCACTGATATTTTGAATTTTCTTACATTTGATCTTCTAGTACAAAGTCTAGGTAGCTTGTCACTTATCCAAAGACTTCTTTCTCCCTCACTGATTAGATATCTGACACCCTTCCAATAATATCTAAAATAGAAAGATTATGCTTATGTTAAATTGAAATTATTAAAACAATATATTTGATTTGTATTTATCTACTCACCGATAAGACTTGTGGTAGAAATTGTTGGCAACTCATGAAATGGGATAAACTTGAATATTTGGACTGGGAATGCTTCTACTTCTGATTGCCTAATACAATGTGTGAAATTATCGAAGTACATGACATACTTGAAGTCTGTTGTTTTCAGTTTAAGTTGATTGTCTGCCACGATAAAGCTTTTCACGTGATATAGTTGACCTTCTTTCATTATTGCCTTGTATTGATTTATTTGAGATTTTATAATTGTTCCATGTATTCTTTGCCCCTGTAATTGATTAAAATATGAAGTTTAATATGAATCAGAGGGAACACAATATAGTTCGAATATGCATAGTTATTGCTGTATGAGTAACACTTACATCTCTGTCATGAAAAATACATTCCAAGCTGAAAGCTTCATGTTTGTTTCCATAAGATGTTTTTTCATAAATTCGTACTAACCGCAGTTTTAATGCCCAAGTGCTCTTCGACCGGTTAATATCATTAATCAAGCTCCACATTGTCATTCTTTCTTCACTGACATACAAAATATAAATGAAAATAAAAATAATGTAAACTATATTGACATTATAACTTTTATAAATGATTAAAAATATATAAAATAAAACCTTAGTGCAAAGAAGTCAGCCAATATCTGCACAAAATACCTACAAATCAAGCACATGAGGTTATATATACTTCAAGTGCGTGAATGTTAGCTGCTCGATACCTATTTATAGAAAAGTCTTTATTCTCAAGATTGTGCATTGCTTCTTTCTGGCCGTTGGATGTTAGTGGCCGCCCGCTTCTGTGTAGCAAATTATAAACAAACATGTGGAAAGTTGTAATTTTTTTTTGTATCAAATGATGTACTATACACGTATTGTATTTTTAAATATAAAAATTATCATTTTGTTTCACACAGTCTTGTGACACGTGGCATAGTAGTTTTGGAGGGAAAATTTATTGCAGTGTATTATTCTTTTATATATAGTAAGACTGGTATTATTCTTAACATTATTATTATTAGTATTATTATTATTATTATTATTATTATTATATCACTATGATTATTATACTTGACCATATTACCACTAAAGTTACTATTATTATGATTATTAGGACCCTTACTTGTATTATTCTTAAGATTAGAACTATTACTACTACTACTACTACTAATACTACTACTACTACTGCTACTACTTTGTTGTTATTATTATTATTATTATTATTATTATTATTATTATTATTATTATTACCTATACCACTAATATTACTATCATTACTAGCATTTTTATTATTATTAGCATCATTATTGTCACTACTTTAGTATTACTAATATCATTATTATTGTTAATAATATTTGGATTGTTATTAGTATTATCACTATAACTATTATTATTATTAGTAATATTAATATATTATATTTAATAATGTAGATAGTGCTATAAATACTTTAACATGAACTGATACATCTACTAAGACCTATTTTGACTAGTAATAACATGGTTAGCTACTTTGAGAATAATAACCCTACTTTTATTTATAAAACAACTATTATATTTTTTAGCCCTCATAGTATGGTATGATAGGGTAAGGTAGGAAATAATGGTAATTTTGGTAAGAGGGAAGTTAACCCTTAGTATTTTCCTCTTATAGGTGAATCCAATCAAAACCCTAAAGAAGCGTAGGAGTGTGCTCCAAGACCGGTGTCGTATTAGGTAAGGATGTAGCTAAGACTAACTATGTATGTGTTATGTGCCTTGTATAACATGTGCTATGTTATATTGTGTACTTTATAATTATTATGAACGTTTACTTGTAACACAACTTAGAGTTGAGGTATGCTTATGTGACTTCCTTATGGCATGTGTATGATGATATATATGTTGTGCTTATGATGTTAAATGATGTGATTGTCAAGGATATACATGCTAGGATGTTTAATAATATGATATGGGGTGAAAGGACGAAAAAGGAAAAACAAAAGGAAGTGAGTTGACTAAAGGGATATGAGATTGACCTAATTATCTCATGATCCATGAGGGGGAAAATAAAAGGAGATTATGAACAAAATAAAAGAGTGGGGTGAACCTTGAATGGGAATTTCTAGGGTTTGCATGGGAAGGATCCTTATGTGAGAAAAGTTATCTTGGGGGGTAAGTAAGGTAAGGGAAGAGTTGTTGGGGGTATTGGAGACTTTGGGTGAAAAATTGTATGTAGGTTGTTATAATAGTGTATAGGAAACCTAGCTAGGGTTTGGGAGGAAAACCCTAATTGGATGTGGTCGTGGAAGTAAAATTAATTGAGGGTGAGTGGAATATGGGATAAGAGTGAAAGAATATCATGTGTAGGGTGAGTATGGGTGTCATGAGAAAGAAAGGATGGCTGGTAGGGAATGGAGATGTGACATGTAGGAAAGAAAGGTACTAGGGTTTGGAGTGGCCAACTAGGGTTTCATGGTCACCTGTGTATTTGGGGAGTAAAGTAAAATGATGGTGGTTGAATCTAAGTGAGATGGTGTGTTGGGTGATAAAGGGGCTTTGATTGGGTGGAACAGAGGAAGGATGGGCCACATAAGTCCAATTAGGTTTCAGGGGAAAACCCTAGAGGATGATAGCGAGTGGACTTAGATGGCATAAGGTTGTGGGTGTTGACCCACACACTTAGGATTTGGGTTTTTAGTGTGAGTAAGTGGAAGAGAAAAGGATGTCAGGGTGTGTTAGGAGGTGCAGAAGTCTCAAGATATAGGACGGGCCCTCTTGGAAGAATAAAAGTAGATGGATTGTAACATGAATTCCTAGGGTGAAAGTATATCGAATAAGACACGAATAAGATACTAACCATTTAAAGAGAAAGATTTTTGAGTTGGGCCAGACCGGTCCACTAGCGAATAATAGTGGCTAGGAGCTAGGGTGCCCTAGAGACCAATCCACTGACCAATAATAGTGGCCAAGAGTGTTCTGCCCTGCATGTTTCTAGTCCACTGGCTATAATAGTGGGGGATTCCATGCTAAAAAAACCAAACATAATTATGATAAGACATGGAAAATACACTAATTATTTATATTGAAACACCATGAGAGTTGGGCCAGACCAGTCCACCAGTGAATAATAGTAGCTAGGAGCAATTTGTCTTGGATACCGATCCACCGACAATAATAATGGTCAGGAGCATTCTGCCCTGTAAGTTTCTGGTCCACCGGCTATAATAGTGGGGTTCCCGTACTTGCATGAATTGATAATAAGCATGGTTTGAAATGAGTATTGATCAGAGATTTAAAGAATCAGTTTATCTATACTATAACTCAACCTTTATTACCTATATTGTTTGTATGTTGACTATATGGTCATGCTTGTATTATATGTCTTTGTGTGTTTGGCCTTAGATGTATGGTTACCTTGCTCAGTACGTAGTGTACTGACCACTCGTTTCATGGGTACTACTCATTCCCATGAGTAGAAGGCCCTTTTGAATTGATTCTGGTAGGAGATGTCATCTTCGATGCTTATAAGGCATCAGGCGGGGCTGAGAGTTGAGCTTGGACTTGGCTTGGGGACAGAGAGTGACTTGGTAAGATTCTCTTTTACCATTTATTTACCTTGTATCAGTTTATTTCAATCCTGT
The DNA here is from genome assembly GCA_030549775.1 of Tamarix chinensis. Taxonomy (NCBI): domain Eukaryota; kingdom Viridiplantae; phylum Streptophyta; class Magnoliopsida; order Caryophyllales; family Tamaricaceae; genus Tamarix; species Tamarix chinensis. Next base: position 26,371,243 of record CM060173.1, on the reverse strand, counting down.
TTTAACATACTATACCTTTTACCTCTTTGGGGACATTAACTATGCACTATTGGATTGTAAACTCTTTTACGCATACTTTGATTTCCGTATTATGAACAATTTAGTTCTTCTATGAGATCTTATTTTAATTTTGACTCATAATTGACGATGATTTTTCTTTAGTCTTGTGGTTAGTATGAGATCGGCCGGGGGTTGGGCTTGTACTGATCACGATAGTAATATCCCTAAAATTCACAGTTTATTTTCTTTGCTTCAGCTGTATCTTTTAACAAAATGAAATTTTTCAGTAGTGAATTTTGGGGGTATTACATTTGTACTAACATGTATTGTTTTATAGTCACTTACTTCTTCAATGAGTAATTAAGACCTTGTAGGAGTATACAAAGATCCATTTTGAGGAGCTCAAGTTATGGGATGAGATTTAAAGCTATATGATGTTTGTCTCGATATCTTTTGAATTCAAATATTCATTTGGACTCCTCTGTCCTTTCTTTATATTTTTCCTTTCAATTGTATATGTAACATTCTTATCTTATCTTTTTGTTTATTTAAGAAATTTGGAATTTGTTGAAATTTAATCTATTAAGTTTATTCATGATTAATGTTTATCTTAATTAAGTGAAAAACTATTTTACTCTTGGCATCTAGTGTAATAGCGGAGACCAAAATTATGTTAGGTTAGTAGTAACACCCTACATTTAAAATAATTTATCTTTCAAATTATTTTTTTTAAAATGAAATTTGCTAGTAATAACAATGGAATTTCACAATTATCTTCCATCATTAACTATGTCCAACAACAACATGCCATTAACTTGCATAGAGCTTTCACATGCCCATACAGTTTTGAATAGGTTGATCGGTATATAAACACTAGAGCAACTGACCACTATATCCTAAATTTAGTTATCAAAGATAAGAAGATCTAAGGTTTCCAATTCCTCCTTTTTATTTTAGATATTGTAATAGGTTAATCACTATCATATCTAGAGATAATCCTTAGGTTAGTGATAGAATAATTACAAACATTATTAGAGATAATCACCATATAAGATAATCACTGAGAGTCACTAAGCTAGCAATAGGAATATAAGATAACCACTGTCATCACTAGAGAGAACCACCACTGTGTAATAGGATAATCATTAAGTGAGAAAATCTAAAACCAAAATTAAAATAATAATCAACTAAATTTGAATATTCACCAAATTAAAAGAGAAAATCATTAAGTAAAAAGATAATAATAATCAATGACATTAATTAGTTGACTTCATGCTTATTATTTGTAAATTTGTACCTTGTAGGCCTTCTAAAACATGAATACAATACTAAAGCTCAATTATGTTTTATATTTCAAGGTTTTGTCATATATCAACCGTTAAAGCTTATAAACATTATCATAGCTTGATTGACACATGAATATGTTATATGATTATTATACCTTATTTTCATGTTATATTTCTATTATAATTATGCCATATTTTCATGGTAGTTATGTCATTAGCATGAATATTATGCCCGCCACACACAACTTGGATAATAGAGAAACACACAACATATAATAAATGGTAATGTCTTATTTTTATGGTAATTATGTAGGGATGATAATGAATCTTAGACCTAACCCCACACACATCAGACCTACCTTATTTTTAGTGGGTTTAGATCCAATATTTTTGGACCTAATATATGTAGGTTGGGTCTAGATCCATGTATACCTAAATGAGTGCAATTTTGAGTCAAACAAAATTAGATCTAGACTTGACCTAGACCTGACCCACTAGACTTATTTAATACCATTTGAATGTTTACATATATTTTTTGTATACATGCATACATAATTTAATGTTTATATATATATATATATATATATATATATATTGTGATCTTAATGGGCTCCTAGTTCATATTTCTATGTATTTAGTTTATAAGCAATCCATAAGGACATTATATTCCATAATTATTAAAATCTCATTTGAAAAGTTAAAATAATTTATTATACCCCAAATTTCTCTAACCCTAATTACTTTGTAATTAGGCTCCTAATCTATTGCAAAAATCTATACCATGGTTTTCCAAGCCATTTATATTAAATTTTACTATGTGATACTTATTTCATTCATTTGCTAAAAATCACACTTTTATGTGAAATCTCCGATCGCATTGTTTTCACTCTTTTTGATGCATTATAAACTTTTAATTGATTACTAAAAATATTTTCAAGTACATTATTTCATTTTGACATTTTCCATATCATTTCCTAGCCTTCCGTTAATTATTTATTCGCTTGGGGAAATTTCAATTAATGTGATTTTATATTTTAAGATATTTCTTGCTTGTTTTGGTTCATTCCAACCTTTTTATTACTTCTAAAAATATTTTAAGCATAAACAAGAGACCATTTATCTATCAATTATTCGATTTTCCCTTTTTCACTCATTTATCATCTATCAAGCTTTAACAAAAAACACTAATACCCAATATTTTTTATATTTGGATTTATAAAATTATTTCACACCTTTCTATATATATATATATAAATTTTAGAGACCGTTTGCTATTTTATATCAACAAACACCTATTTTTGGGCATTTTTCACATTTAAAATCCTTAATCTAATCTAACCAAGTCCCTAATCATCTAGTTGGATCCTAACTAAACTATAGCTAGCCTAAAAATCTGATTCACCATAGTTGACCTTAGTTAACCAAAAATCTAACAAAAAATACATCGTCATCATCATCATCATCATCATCATCTTTGTACTTAAAGGTAAACATACACTTAACCTTTCTTTCAAGGGTAAACCAATCAATGTTTTGGCCATCCTTCCTATGCTAATATCATAATTATATAGAGCCTATAACCATACCCAAAGTCGTGCCATCCATCCCCAACCAACTTGCACCTTTCGCCTTCCTATGTAAACAGAGTTACCATTTTTGCAGCCATATTTCCTCTTCTCAACCAATTTACACTTTCTCACACTTTCCACTTCCTTCCTTTCCATTTTTTCATGTCACCTAGCTTGGAGTACTAAACCCAAATTTTTTCCCTTAAATTCTTAAACTCCATAATGTGTTTTACTTCCCATGTAACAATCTAAAATTTCCCTCCATCGCAACCATTCCCCTGCCTGAGCCAACTCTTCCTGTCAAATCCCTTCATTTCCTCAGCTCCCTCTCTTATTTTCTTGGCCCTTCAACCCCTAACTTCCCTATCTTGCATTGGTGCAACTAGTCTTTCTTCTTGGGCTGTTAAGCGTCCCCCAACCCAACAACTCTATTTGCATTTTTTCTAACTACTAATAATCAACTCATTTCCTTCTTCTTTGTCTCAGTAATGAAAAACTTTCCTCTTTAGTTTTTTAGCTTCTCCCATTGCCAAAAAATCCTTATACTTCTCTTCTCCACCTAGTGCAGTTGGATCCTTTTTTTTCGTAGTCCTTGGTTGCATTGTTCTCCTCATTTTCAACCAATAGTAGTAGTGAAACAGTGCTATGACTAATCTTTTACTAAATTCCAATTCCTATAAACCCTTCATTCTCCTAAAATTTTCCTCACTTTTGTATCTTTGGATTACTTACAATGTATAATACAAGAACCTATCCATTTTGGTTGGAAAACACTAGCCTTTCCCCTTCTTCAAGCTCCAAACTTTCCCTTCCCACATTATTTCATATTGTTGTTGCTGCTGTTAAGGCTGATTTTTCTCCATGTTTGACCACTTGCTAAAGCTTTGTGTTGCTTGTTTTAAGCTAATTTCTTCCTTGAAACTTATAATTCATATAAGAACTCTTTATCCCTTGAATCCTTGCATCCTCCCTTTTCCCATCATTTTCCCTTGCTAGAATTACAATTTTGTTGATGCAAACCTTCAAAATTTGTGGATGTTTTTGCATGATATTATTTTTGTTGCTATAAATGCCTTGTCCTTTAGTTTCTTCTTCTTATTTCCTTGCATTAAACTACACCTACAAGAACTCCTTTCCATTCTTATCTATTGGTGGTGAGTTTTGGGTGGTATTTGGGGTGTTTGTGGTTTGACCCCAACATTCTCTTATTCCTTCTCATTTCCTCCTTATTTTGCCTTGTTATTTTTAATCTTCCTAACCTATTCTTTAAATTATTTCAATGTTATCAAGATGTGGTAGAAGAAGGAAGTGGATAGGACTTTATTTGGTTTGTTAGAAGATTAGTTTAGGAGTAAGCTTTGCTTACTTTCTTGATTTTGAAATTATGTCTTAAAACGGTTAGTATATATGAGCATGTGGTATTGTGTTATAAATATATCATTTCCATGATGACCATATTATCTTATGTTCTAGTGTAATTTTATGTTTAGGTACATGTTCTTATATTGGTTAGCATGCTGTCATTTTATGATGTTATTTTATATGAAAATATATGGGTAGAGGACATGTTATAAATTACGCCTATATAAATATATATGCTATTTATTATATGGTTATAGTTTTTATGTAATTCATTGAATAAATGTATTATCTTGTATCTTAATGTTTTTATGAACATGAATAAGCTTGGGTTAATTTTGGTGAAGTACGATTTTTGGGAAATTCAAATTTAGCCACTACCATGGGCATGTTTGGCATTCTGTTAAAAGTTTGTGAAAATAGAGGGCATCATTGTGTTCATTAGGACCTTTACATACAATTTAATATATCAAGTCTTGTGTATGAGTTAATTCATGTTTAAAATGAGTTTGGAGGTGAATTAAGTAAAATGGAGAGTATTTTGGTCTTTTATGTGTTTCTTCTTCCCTTGGGGGCATTTGAATCTGTCTTCGGATAGTACTATATTGTTCATGTTAAGTGGTTAACCTTGATTAGTGTTAGTTAGCCTAAAATAGTTGATTGAGTTAGAATGACTTAAAATGAGCATAGAAAACCTTAAGGGTGAATTCATCATGTCATGTGCTTAATATTGAGTTTAGCTCCCTTTTTTTTAGCTTAATCATATTTAATATGATATGTTGATGAATGTGGTAAATAAATGAATTTAATTTGTGGTTAAATGTTTTGAGTAAAGATTTAGGATTTAACAAGGACAATTTTATCTTTTTACCCTTACTATAATCTTTTTAGGCTATGCTTGACTTTAAGATAACCTTAAGGGCCTTCCAAGGCGAAACCCTTGAATTTAGTGTCTTTCTTAATTTGTTTTTATTATCACTAAATATTAGTTTGGTGTTTATATGAATTTCTCATTTATTATTTTCAGCAGAGTTTTCCTTAGTCGACCTCTGTGTAATCCTAATTTCTTATTAAGAATACAATTATTAGAATGATTAAAAAAAGTTATAAATGGATAATAATGACTAAGTGTTGCCTTAAGTTTGGGTTAAGGATGAGGTTATTTAGTAAGTTAATTCATATAATAAAATATATAGGTTAAATAAGGATATTTTAGTCTTTTCGTCCTTATTATGCTTTTCCCTGGTCTTTACTTGACTTCAAGTTAACCCTAAAGAATTTCTAAGTGCAACCAAGTGTTAATATGTTTAATTTAATAATTAAAAAAAAATTATGCTATGCTCATGTTTTATTATCGTATGTGGTAATCTGAGAAATTAAAAATTGATATCCATATTTAATATGTTTTTCTTTATTGAGAAATTTGATTAAGTGTTAAACCACCTTATCTTGGCATTGCCTTTAACAATTAGGTTAAAAGTGGATCAGTAACCATTGATGTGGCCTTATCATTTTAAGCAATGTTTGGTACCTTATGGGTTGTCAAACCATATAAATTTTTTTTAAATAATCTAGTATGAAACAGTGTTTGGAATGAAATTATAAGTGGAAGGTTATCTAGGTGGCTTTATCTTATTAGGTATAAATGGTAATGCAAGGGTTAAATAGCTTAAAGCGTGTTATGTTATTTTGTATTTTTCTAGATTTTGTTATTGTGTTGGGAAGGAGGATCTTAAGTGGAATTGGTATGCTAAATGGAAATTTTTAAGGGCATATTATCATGTTGCGACAATTATTTAAGTATGATCCTTATTTATAAGTGTTGGTTATACTTGAGAATCAAATATATAAATATTAAAGTGGAAGATCACATGAGTCAGAATTGAGTTGTGCCATTTACATGATTATCACTAGGTTGATGTGATACCCCTGTCCTAGTTTTGTAGAACTATGGTGATCCTAATCTACTCTATACTTGTTCATTCCATCAGTTTATAGAAGGTATGAGTGTTTAAGGGTTAGCGGTCAATTAGTGGCATATGTGCATTTTCTCTATGACGGTGTTTTTATGCCAATCTCCATTCCACTGGATGCATTAGTGGCCTTAGTATGTTGTGCCATAAGATGATACTTTATTTCGTTATCATCTTTTGAGTACTCAGTGTGAATAAGATTGTAATATTGTATTCACTAGTAAAGATAATAACCCGATTGTATATTTTTGTTTAATCGTATGCCTATGTTCCTAATCCTTGTGTGATCCCATGCTTTAATTTATGTATATTGCGATTAACGTGTAGCATGCTATGTATTTTGAGTAACTATGTTTACCCATACATCATGTACTTATATAATTTGTGACGCTATGTTGATCTTGTTGATTTTGGGGGAGCAGACTATGATGTTTTGTAGGTTTTTTATTAGCTTTTCTCTTTGCTTGCTACTTTACCTATGGTGATTGGCAATTGGGTAGAGCTGAAAAAAGTTGACTTGACTCGCCCGACCTACCCCGACCCAACTTAATCCTAAAAATTCATCAATCTTATTTGACCCAACATTGACCTGACTATAAGTGACCTGAACTCAACCTATAATCCGCTATCAACCCTACCCATTATCAACTCAAATCGCTATCAACCTGGCCGACTCAACAAAATTAAATTTGATATTAAATAGTTATGATAATATAAAAAAATACACATGCCTTATTATTTATTTAAAACTTTTAAAAATATATTATTATTTAAATTTTACTTATTTTTCATAATTATATTGTGAACTTACTTTCACTAATAATATTATAATTTTACCAACTTTTTCGCATAAAAACACAACATTAAGAAGTTATAATAATAAACAAATAGCAATTAATAATACATAATTAATCACATGCTTACATGAAGTGAAACTTAATGCTCTCTTATGAGGTTAATGAGTTAGATTAATTTTGGTGGTTAATATTTGATTTAATCCAAATCCAAAGTGATTTGATCCAGTATTAACTTGGTCCAAACCTAATGTGGCCTATTAAAACCTAAAAAGACTTGATTAATCAAGCTAACCCAAACTTAACTCGTCAAATTAACTCAAACATGAAATCCCTCGAATACAAGATTGCTCGGCCCAAACCCGATCCAATATGGATGTAAATAAGGCTGGTATAGGAATGGTACACCCATACCTGTACCTATACTCGATAAGAAAATTCGTACTCGTACTCCAAACACGTATCTACTTATACATCCATATCTATATCTATTGGATATCTGTTACCTAATGGATAATCTGGTTATTTGTTAATGGATATTATCAAGCATATAAATCCATTACTCGATAGATACACCCATTTAGAGTTGAGCCAAATGATAATTTTAAACTTAATTTATACTATATTTATTTTAAAATTAAGGGTAAAAGGATAGTTATATATCTGGTAAATGAGTACAGATATAGATATGAGTATGGGTACGGGTATGAATATGGATATCCTATACCTGTATCCGTACTTGAACCCGATAGATATTTTTTTCTATCCTCTATATTCATTTGCCCTATCTAGTTTTGGCTAAAATTTTCCTAATTTACATCCCTTGACCCAATCCGACCCGACCCAACAAGCTAACCCAAAATAATCAGAACTCGACCTGACTCAAACTTGAGCTATCTCAACCCAAACCTGACTTGACCCAATAAATTAATCCAATACAACCCGAATATGCAAAGACTCAAACCTGACCCAACTCAAACAATAAGATGACCTAAAATGACCCAACCTATTATAACCTGACCTAAACCTGACCCGCCTAACCCGATAGCTGCCTATACTATTGGGTATGATGGTAGAGTGATATTCGATTATTCATATTGCTTTATTTTGTAGTTTAGTCTCCCAAATATCTTTTCAGTGCATTTTATTTAATCTATTCACTTTCTCTTTTTGTAATCTTATATCATGAAGTTAAGTGCTTCCTATACTTGATTATGGGTATGAGATACTTTGAGCCGTGTATCTGAGATTGATTTGTTATAATAGTACCTTGTTTATATTGGATGTAGCATAAGACCCTTGTGTTTTGTGTTTTAGCTTCCACAAGTATTTTTAAAATAAAAATTTTCCTTAGTGAAATTTAGGCATCATACATAATTAATTTAAAATGTTTATCTTTTTTATTATTGTAATTTAAATATAATTATATATTAAATTATTTAAATCATAAATGTATTAGTATTTGCATGCATACATATATATATATATATATATATATATATATATATATATTTATTTATTAAAAAAAATAACCAAATTCATTTAGACCTAGTGGATCTAGGTATAAGTCTGAACTTTTAAGATTTGATGGGCCTAGGTTTTATCTTAAGTAAAATAAACAGGTTTGGGTATATCCAAAATTGAACCATTATCATTGCTATTATTATGTCTTATATTCATAAAATTATTGGGATGAATTTTATGCCACAAAAGTACAAAAGTCAAAATTCATTTAAAATAATGTTCAAAAAATTATATAAAGATCTTTAATAACTAAACACTCAAATTTCTTTCTACTCTACACATCAAGAGAATCTTTCTATATGCTCTAATATTCCAAGATATATCAATTTCCAAAATTATGGTTAACTAGGATTGTGAGATGGAAAATCATGTGGATTAAGTAGTCAGTGATTGGGCACAAATAAGTTTGTTAGTTTGTTGGAGAAACTATCTTCAATTTATATCTAGCTATATTTAGCTAAATATGGTCATATTAATTAGTTTTTTTTATTTGGAGCATTTATTGGGATGATTTCCATACAAATATGTAATGATATGCCAAAATGGATACAATCCACATTCATAAATAGTTGTATTGTAAGTTTGTCAAGTCATAAATAAAGGTTTTGTATATTATAGAATAGGTTAGGAGAGTAAGTAACACTACCTAGAAAGTGATGAAATGGTTTTCTTTGGTACAGTGGAAGTAAGAAAGTAAAAGGTAGATTGGATTTTTCTTTAACACCTCACTTATTTGTTTTGTAAAGAAACTACTTATTGAGTGGCACATTATTAAGTTTTACTTTCTCTCCTTAATACTTTTTTTCTTTCAAATAAATAAAATAAAATAAAAAACTTCCCACTTCATGTATACCAAACAAAAATATATAATATCCTCAACTATTTATATCCTAGAAAAAAGTTTCAAGGAGGTTCCACACTCACTAAGTAGCATTATGAATGCTAAATGATATAAAAGAATATACCCATTTCACCATTAATTCTCTCTATCCATGCATTCCATTTCATCTTCATAGCTTAATCAACCTAGTGTAATTCTTGAATTTGGTTTTTCCAAATATGATGAGTATGGATTTACTCGAGGTTGATTGACATGAATGGATCCTTAAGTAATAAGTGCATAGATAGCGGCCAATGTTTCCTACTAGGAGGCAATGATCAACTCCCTGATTTATAAGTGGAAATAAAAATGAGGATGATATTAATTAACTTTGAGGCATTTAGGATATAATTTTAAAGATGATATTAACACAATAATTTACTCCAAGATAACACAAAGCACTCATAGAAACTCTACCCAGAAATAGGGTTAACATGCTTAGAAAATTGAAAAATACTTAAAGAATTATTTTCTATCCACGGTTTTCAATCTATTTACAATGACCAAAGAGGTTTGCACCAACAACTCAAAAGGATTAATTGTTTAAGAAGGGTCTTATCTTCTATAATCACAACTTTTCTAATAATTTAATTTGTTTTGTTTCCAATCTTATGCATGCTATGCTTCAATCCTCTTATAGACTAATTAAAAGTTGTGTTTATAAAGGTTAATACATCAAATGGTTATTTTTTATAACTAGTAGCAACTTTTCAACGTCTCACACGCTAACATTCATTTACAAGGTAATGAAATATTGTCATTATTAGTGTGTATTGAAGAAACATTTCTATAGCCATGTGTAAAACACTTTATCACAATTTTATAAATTTGTTAACCAAATAACACTCAATAATAACTATAAAATAAAAATTATATGCTTTTTAGCTATGAATTAATAGAACCAATACCTTTAACTAACTTTATATTATAGGTTGTTCCAATAATTCTCCACTAGCCTATAATAATAAATTAGCATATTCAACTTGATTATAATTATTTTAAGAAAAATTATCAATAGATTTAAACCATTCCATAGCCTTACTATTTTAAGATTTCAATGAAGTTAGCGATTTCTAAAGATTAATTCAAAATTCCTTATATTCAAATCGAAAAATATTATACACATAACACCATCTAATTTCTTGAGAGATTTCAAAAGCCTGTAATACTATTTTGGCCATGTGCTAATATGGTTCAAGGATATTTATAAGAGTTAAATTCTATAAAATGTCTTATTGGAGTGGCACCACTTCCAAATCTGAATAGGTGGAGTTCCATAATTATTTTCCCATATGCATGTATATCAAATTTTCTCCATTAAGAGTTTAATTCATCCTAAGTAAAATTCTAAATTTATCAAAAAATAATTTAGTGTTTCACAAATCACTTATTAGTAACTTTTTATTCCCCATTAAACATTTAATTAGATTTACTAAGTAAGGTTAGGTTCCCATCATTGGTGTTTTTATATAATTTAAATTTCATTCCACTTGTTTTTTTCCCATGGTAATCATTTGGTAAAGGGATCTACTAAATTATTTTATATCTTAATTTATATAATATTAATAATACCATTTAAGATCAATTCTCATACATACTCATGTTTCATGCTTACATGTTTAGATTTCCCATTATAAACATGCCTATATACTCTAGACATAGTCTCTTCACTATCATAGTATAATGATATGGTTGGCATATATTGTAGCCATATTTTTATTTCCTTTAACAAATTTTCAACCATTTCACTTCCTTTCCCATGATTGCAAGGGCTTCAATTTCTAATTTCATACTTGAATGAGTGATACATATTTATTCTTTTGAGGCCCGGTGATGTGAATCTTTAATGTCTAAGAGAGAACTTGAAGGTTTAGAAGGAAGTTTGGTTTGATGGGTTGAAGATGAAGGAGAGGAATGGGAATTTTCAAGCAAGATTCAACCAAGACTTAAATAAAACTATGAATATTCAAACAAGATTCAACAAGAATGGATATTTGAATGTTTATCCAATTACATATTCAAATGCTCTAACTAAGGTTACTCCAAGTGTTCTTAGGAATAAATTCACTTAAAATAGAGAGACAACCAAGTATTAACTTGTGATTAGATTCAAATTTTGACTATATTTCTTCTCATATTACAAGTGTGTTGACATATTTATATATATAGGTAGCTATACTTTTCTAAGTAGGACACTAAGATAGTCAAGCTAATGCACACATGGCTAAGTAGCACACTAACCTCTAATAGCAAATATTACTAGCCTATACAATACATGAATATAAAAACAAATTATTACAAACAAACATAACTAATTATTACATGGAAACAAATAAAAAAAATTCCTACTTTACATAAAAATGATAACTAGGTGTTCTTCAACTTGAAAATTTGACTTCCATGCATAATAGCTTATTTGACTTCTAACAACTTGTAACATAAGAAGTAGTTGTAAGTGTGTTTACTTCTTGAATCATCTTCTAGCAAATATGTCACATACCTACAAGAATCACTTAAAATATACTTATTATGGTTAGTTAAAGTTATATCATCAAAGAAACATATTGTAATAGAATCTATTATTAAGAATTTCAAATCTTCATTTATGTGAGAATCCTTAGATGCATCATGAGAATCTATTGATGCTACTACATCACCCAACTTATAACATCTCCTCCTAATGTAAAAACCTATAATGTTGTGGATTTATTATCGTTAGCACATGTTATCCAATTGGCATCCAAATAATCTTCTAATGCAATAAGGAAAGAAGAATAAGTTAATGCTAACTTTAATTCTCTTTTAATACATTCTAATACTCTAATTATTTCTTTTCAATGTTCATTACTGGGATTACCTGTATACCTCAAAAGATTTCATAAAAAAATTCATTTATGGTCTTGTACAATGCATTGCATACATTAGACATCCATTAACACAAGAATATTTTAATTGTGCTCAACTGTCATTAGTTGATAGTTTTACACTAGTCATATGAAATATTTGCTTCTTTCACTTTAAAATAAGAGTACTTTTGAAATAGCTTATCCAAATAGTAAGATTATATTAAAGTGAAACTATCATCATGTGTCTTAACTTCAATGCTGAAAATGGTATTAACTTAATTAAGATATTTCATCTTAAATTTAGAAGTTGGATACTTCTTGATCTCATTCACACCATGCATATTAGTACCAAATATTAACATATCATGTACATATAGACAGATAATTACTCTATAGTCTTTGGAGAATTTTTAATATATTCATTTACATGCTATATTATTTTTTACCCCATTTGATAATATTGTGGAATCAAACTTATTATAACATTGTTTTGGAACATGTTTCAAACAATAAAATGATTTCACCAGTTTACAAACTTTATTTCCATTACAAGGAAGAACAAGTCCTTTTGGATGCTTCATATAAACTTCTTCTTTGACATATCCATTTAAAAAGCAATTTTGATATTCATTTGATGTACATGGAGCTTATAAATGGATGCTAGTGCCAAGAGAGCTCTAAGTTATTTTGGTTACCAATGCATAGATGTCAAAATAATCTTTTCCTTTCTTTTTTGTAAATCTTTTATCTATAAATCTTTTATCTACAAATCTTACCTTAAAGGTTTATATAAAACCATTAGTATTTTAATTTTTCTAAATAGCCATTTACAACAATATATTTTGATCCTAGAGGTAAGTCTGCTATGTAAAAAAAATTTAATAAGTAATATTGAGTCCATTTCATCATTTATGTTTTTTTTATATAAAAGGAAACATCTCTAGATGGTATTGATTCACTAGATGATTTAGGGTCATCTTCAATGTTAAATACCATGGGTATTTTATTTAATACTTTGGTTCTTGTTCCTTAAACCCAATAAACTATTAACTTAGGTTATGTTTGGTATGGGGATAAAGGTGGTGTAAAAAATAAAAGGGAAATTATTTTCCTTCTTTTTATGTTTGGTATGAGAAAAAATTTATTTTGGGGTAAAATTATGCTGAGGGAAAATTATTTCCCCTTTGAATCCATGGGTAACATTATCCGGAAAACTTGCAGTATAACTTTTTTAGATATACCATTCCATACAAAATACGCGGACAGAAATATCCACCGGCAACTACCGAATGTCCTCCGCCTCTCCGGCTCCAAACTCCAAACATCGGGTCACAAGCGAGCAGTTCCTGTTCCGAAAGGTTTGCTCACCTTGACGCCGAGCTTCCATTTATTAGCCTCCAGCTCTCCATTATTGAACTTCATCTCAACTAATCGATGAATTTTACTCACATAAGTCCTTGAGGATGCCCCTATTTAAAATTAAATTCAGCACTAACCATCAGTTACTTTTCTTGTTTGGAATATACAAGACGATCCTCGCTCTTCAGTGTATTATCATCCCTTGTGTACTCCCGAGCCATTCTGATTTTTCTTTCCTCTCTCGCTCGCTCCCCTCACCTCACTCCTCTATAGACTCACACTCACTCATCGGTCCCGACCGACGCCGGTGGCAGGAGAGTAGATGAAGATAACGAAACAGCATGAATGCGACATATTCTCGGGCGCATGGGTGAGGAACAAAGAGGCACCCTACTACGCGAACAGACTTTGCCGAGCGATCCACAAGAGCCAGAGCTGCAAGAAGTAAGGCCGGCCAGATGCGGAGTTCATAAAGTGGAGGCGGAAACCGACGGATGCGAGCTGCCGGTGTCTCCTCCCCATCATTCTTCGGTTGGGAGGAATCATACGCAGTCTTTCATAGATTTTTTTTAATTATTGTAATATGTTATTTTGATTTATAAAAATTAAATTAAAAAATATAATATATTAAATTTTAATTTATGTAATAAATAATTGTTTATATCTAATAAAAAATATTACTGATTTTTTTATATAAATGAAGTAAAATAAAATATTATTCTAACATAAGTTATTCCTTCACAAACCAAACATAAGAAAAATATTCCCTTGAATAATTTATCCTTACATACCAAACAAAAAAGATTGATAAATTTCTCCCTTTATTTATTATCCCCTTAATTATTCCCCCCTAATTTATTTTCCCTCAATTTTTTTCCCTCATCCCAAACATATCATTAGTTGAAAAAAAAGTTAGGACCTAAGGACTTCTCTTTCTTTATCCTTTAACTTTGAGATTCACTTAAATCCTCAGTTTGCTTCCTTTTGTTTCCACTAGTGGGGACACTATCATAACATTATTAAATTTAATTTCTAGAAATAAAACATGTAGCAATCAAATTTTAACCTAAATTTAGAATTTTGGGCATAACCAACAAAGACACTTTTACTTCATCTCAATCTTAACTTAATTTTTATGAAGATCAAATGTCTTAAAAAATGTAACATATCCCCACACTTTGAAATAATTTAAGTCTGGCTTTCTATTATTTCAAATTTTGTATGGCCTAACATTGAATTTATTAGATGGGATTTAACTATATATAATATGCAGGTTTAAGTGCTTTACCTAGTAAGTTAAAAGGTCAATTAAAATTAGTCATATCCACTATGGTTCTATTTTGTTTCACCCAAATTTTTTTAGGAATATAAGTAGAAGAGGATTGATGTATTATATCATTTACTTAACAAAATGTAGATAATTCTATAGAGAAATATTCATACCATCTATCACTATGAAGAATCTTAAAAAGTATCCCTTTTTAATTTTCAACAACACATTTATATTCCTTGAACTTAATAAATGCTTCATCTTTAATCTTATTAAATACACATGAATGTAGTGTGAACCATCATTGATAAAAGTTATGAAATATTTTTTTCCTCATCTTCCTAATATACCATTAAACTCACATATATTTGTATGCACACACTCTAAGACTTGTGCATTTCTTTTAACCTTAGGAAATTGTTTCTTAGTCATATTTATTGAATACATGTTTCACATTTATCATTATAGTCATGCTTATAAGGTATATAACTATGTTTTAATGTGTGGTCTGTAGAACAAAAATTAACATGTCCTAATATGGCTTGTCATAAAGAAGAGGAACACTTGGGGATATAAACAAAAGAATAATTCATATTATTGTTAATACTAAGTTTGAACATGCCATCATATGAATACCCTTTTCCTACAAAGTGTTCTTAGTAACAATGACCTAATCATAATCAAGGACTATTTTGAAGCCCTTCTTTCATAACAAATTAGTAGATACAACATTTATCCTAATATTTGGAACATGAAACACATTGATCAACTTCAATGTTTGTCTTGATGTGAAATTAAAGACACCCGGTTCTTTGCGTTATACCTTAGAAAAATTGTTGTATCCCATTAGGAACTCTGCTTGATCTAGTATTTCTTCATATTATTTGAATAACATTTTATTGTTGCAAACATAAATATTTACACCCCAATCATGCCACTAATACAATCAATTACTTGTAGTACCCATGTGAAGTTCATTTACCATGCCAATGTGCATTGTAGATATCATTACCTTAAGCACTTTGACTTCACTTTCAACAATGTTTGCCTTATTTGATTTTATAGCATCAACTTTTTCATTGTTCTACATTGTAATGCTCCTTCTTTCCACAATAGTGATAGTGCCTATTTTCCTTCACGTCCTATTGAATCTTATCACTATCATTCTCACTAACATAATTTATCTTTGAATTTAATAGCAACACATCACAGGAATGAGATTTTGCCTCAATTTGTAGTGTGATTGAAATTGTTCTATATTCACAATTTTAAGATAATGTAAACCTTTCTTCATATATTCATTACAATTAGGAGTCAACTTAGACAAGATTGCTTCAACTTGAAGTGATCAGTGATCTTAATGCCAGGATCACTCAATTTGGATACTATAATTTAGAGTTCATGCACTTGATTCATGATAGACAAATCATCCAAAATATTTTAAAACTAAAATTTATCTATACTTCTTTTCTTGTTTTTATATTTGGCTTTGAGGGCATCCTATATTTCCTTTGGAAACTTCATATTCGAATAAAAGTCATATAAACTATCTATGAGGGAATTGAGAATATGACCACAACACACCAACTCATCTTCTTCATGGTTCTTTCTTTGATTCTTGATCTTATCATTGTCATCAGATTTTGTTTCTTGCAATTTTTAGCAAACTAGCATCAAGTACATAATATATCTTTAGTGAAATGAGCAAGAACACCGTATTATCCTTTCATCATGTGAAGTTGCTTCCTTCACATCAATTCAAATTAGTATAATCATTGTTAGACAGTTTGAACCCGGAAGTAAAATTCATCTCCATCAAATATCACTCTTAAATTATTAGGGGAAATAAAAATTAGGACATAATTAATTAGAATTTTAAGTGTGTAGGAAATTATCTTTAAGGTGATAGCGCCTCAACAATTCACCCTTAAGATAGAAAAAATAACTCTAAAAAACTCTCAAGAAATAGGGTCAATAGGATTATAAAATTGAAAACTAATTGAAAGTTTAATTTTTATCCATAGTTTGGAACCTATTTATAACGACCGGTCGAAGATGTGTGTACCAACAACTCAAATGAAATAATTTTTTGAGAAAGTTATTCTCTTCTATAGTTTCAACTTTTCAATTAATTTGATTTGATTTGGAGACAATTTTGCATGCACTATGCTTCACACATCTTAGAAAATAATCAAAATTTGAGTATTATTTTGTCCAACCACAAGAAAATTTTCAATACCTCATATGACGACATTAGTTAATTAGGTAATGGGATATTAACATCATGTAAACCCTCATTTTTAAACCTAAAGGCACTTAGAAAATATATGCTGACACATACACCAATCTTTATTATCAACTCAAACCAAAGGGAGGTATCAAAGTTTTATACACTCAATGAAAAATCAAACCCCAAAAAACTAATGGAAATAAAAATGTTAATTATAAAAACATAATAATTTATGAGAATAATATATTGAAGTTAATAACAACAATTGGAAGTATGAAAATTCCCACTTCTCCTACTCTTTTCCACCATGCATGTCATCAACATATTGCACATGTTTATACTCAATTTCATTTAATTATCTACTCATCTATATCATGGATCATTGCAAACCCTTTTAAAATATGAAACAAGTTAGTTAGGGTAAAGAATAAGTAACATGTAAGTACAAAAGGATCACATCTTTCATTAAGATATAGGGAAGAATATAAATCCACACATATATACCCAAATCACATGAGAACACCATAAAAGGAAAACTATCTAGTTATTAATCTTTATTTTAAGCGATCAAAATATTAACCATAAAACCAACAAAGGGATCACTAGCCAAATCAATGTCTGAATATATACCTCGAACCACAAAAGGGTTATAAATGACACTTGATTCATCCCAATGAACATAATCTAAAGGGGATAACAAAATTTTGAATATCTATTTCCTTGGTCATCTAATCCTTAAGTGTACAAACTTCGTAATAGGGTTTAAACAAGCTTATGGAGTGAACAGAAAGCCTTTACTAGACACATCTGACAAATAAATACATATCCAGACAAAATAGGAAATGTTATTACCAATACAAAACTTCAAGAGACCAAACTTGAAAGACCCAAATTCCACTTTAAGTTATGGTACCTATAATCTCACAAAGTCACATGAACCACCCCATTAACTCCACTTTATCCACTTTTCATAATGTGTAACTTTTCTAAATTAAATAGAAACACACCCACTTGGGTCACCACTCTATTTTCACAATGCTAGAATAACAAAAAAATATCCAAACCAACACTTAAAATCAAAAGGGGTCAAACTTGGTCAAAATATCATAGGATTTAATTATGTATTCAAATAATTAACAAAACATAATTCAATCATATTAAATATTGGTCTTATAGCATAATGATAACAAGGACAACGACTTTATAAATCAATTCTTTATAAACAAATCACATTAAAAACTATACTCTTATAACACACCTATAAAAATACAATCACTGTATCGAATTAATCGAGAATCCACATTTCAATTGAGTTCATAAAAAAATAACTATCATCCTTAGGGATTAAGTATAATAAGATTATAGATATCCAAGTAAGACCACATAATTAGATGAGGCCATTTAAGTCAACAAGAGTATGCTTAAGCTACACATACACACACACAATTTGAAAGTAGTGTTATCTAAAAAACAATACACATATTATCAACTTATTAGTTCAGTGCTTGTATATAATATAATTAGTCTAGTATTCATATTAATCAAATAAAACACTTGATTTTTACATATGAAAATAACTTGGTTCCACTATTATATAATAGTCTTTTAATAATGGTACATAAATAACAGTTTACTGAAACCATTAATAAATGCATGAAAATTTTGTGCGAGAATGCAAAGTAGGTTTTAATAACCATTCTACACAAAAAATATTATCAAAATGTCACAAACAATAAAGCACATGTTTAATAACGGTTATTCTATAGCCATAATCGAAACATAAATGATAATAATAAATTATTATTATTATTATTATTATTAATATTATTATTATTATCATCATCATCATCATCATCATCATCATCATCATCATCATCATCATCATCATCATCATCATCATCATCATCATCATAATTAAGTGCATTGTTTTAATAATGGTTAACATGATAGCCATTTTAATTATGATTATGTTGTTAACCATTATTAAAACCTAAAACACAAAACATAAGTCGAACCCATTGTTTTCCTCTTCTCTAGTCGATATATTCTTGTTTTAGATTTTTTCACTCTTCTCTCTTACTCTCATTCCTCCTCCTCCTCCTCCTCCTCTTACTAGTAAACAATCACCTTGCTTCTCCTCTTATTGGTCAATGACCTCCCTTAATCCTCTTCTTGCTAGTTTATGTTGCTCCTCTTCTCTCTCTCTCTATCTCTTGCTTTTAGCTAGGGTTGTCTCAAGTTAGCATAGAACAACATTGGTCTCCTGACACTTTGTTACATTTGCCACCCATCCTCATCTTTCCATATCTTGCTCCATCGTCGTCGTTAGTCTCTTATGTGTCGGAAGTTTTCCTCTCTCGCTAAACCATCGTAAATATTGTCTCCTGCTCTACCGTGCACCATTTGTTCAAGTTATTATCTTTACATAATTGGTTAAGATATGATAATTAGGCTATAAAATTTATATATTTTATAATTTAGAAGAGTTAGATAACAACCTTGGTGATAATATTTAGTAGTTAATTTCTTTTATAGGTAGTGAGGTCTCATGCCTACCTATTACTTGCATGCCTCCATCATATTTATGCATGGCACCTAATGTGGATATTCAAGGTCATGTGATATGGTTATATTATGAGCTAGGTCACTTATTTATGAATAGGTCATACTTTGATCCATTCCATTTCAGATCATATTACTTTTTGTTAACCCTGCCTTAGATGGATCCATTGTCAGGGACTTTATCTAGTTATTTCAGTGGTATTTCTAGCTTACCGATGCACCACACCCAAGAATTTTTGAGGGTGAGGTGTTGTGAGGAATTATGATCGGATATCTAGAGAGTTGATGATGATAGATGATATGTGGAGGTTTTATTATAGCTTATCACTAAGTTTCCACCCTAGTTATTATAGAGTATCCATCATCAGACTCTCCATTGAAGATGTAAGGGATTAGATGACATACCTAGATGAGTGGAATCTTAGAGTGACGGTTGCTAGTTGACCTAAGAAAGGTTATAAGTGGATTTCATAAGATGATTAGGGGTTGTTCTTAGTTAGGTGTTTGGGTTGTAGGAACTTTTTGATGTATATAGTGTCTCTATTGCCTTAAGGTTATTCTTAGTTTTTAGGGTCTTATTTCAAATGTGTTGTATGTATGTATATATATATATATATATATAAACCTTGTATAAAGTTTTGATATGTATATACATATAAAACCTTTTTAAGTATGAGTAGTTTGGGTATTGGTATATTTTTGGAAGCTTATTCGAATGATTCGTATATATAACAACAAAATAACATGAAACACTATACAAGTATGAATTCTTTGTAAAAATGGTTTGTGAATTATTTTATAGAAGTGAATTGAATTGTAATAATTACTTTTTGTGGGTTACATATAGGCTAAAAAACTATGGATCAAAAATGGATGTTTGCAAATTATTCATCTAGAGAATATAACAAAGGATTGAGATTTTTCATCTCGTTTGTAATAGAATATGATCAAGACTCTATTAGAATAGTTTTTTCTTGTTTGAACTATGCTTATATTTAATGTGTTAATGCTAATGATTTGAGAGATCATTTGTTTGTAGACAAAATTGATAGAAGTTTCACTCGTTGGATATGGCATGGTGAGAAAGAGTCAAGATATGATAATAATAATAAAGGTAGGAGGAAAATTAATTGATCATTTTAGAACTATAAAGGATATTAATTAGAAGAGATGACTTAGAAGGTTGAAAAATGTGTTCAGGATAGTCCAAAAATGTTCAGCAAGTTATTAAGTGACTGAGTGATTCAAAGAAACCTTTTTAGGGTGATTGTAAGATGTTTACTAGATTATATGATGCTTTAAGGTTGTATAACTTAAAATCATGTAACGAATATATTGATAAGAGTTCAACAAAATTATTGACCCTTGTGAAATATATGCTTTCTGATGAGTTCATATTTTGACACATTTTATACCCTTATAATCTTAGTTTTTGTTAGTTTATTTAACTAATATAGGGGAATAAGTATTGTTTTAGGCTTAAGTAGTAAAATTTGCATAAATTTTATTATTTGAGCTAAAATGATATATATTAAGTAAATTTAGAATAAAATATTATTTATTAATATTTATTGAATTTTATTTTGCAGGTTTTGTTTTAAAATAAAAAAAAAAAAAAGAAAATAAAAAACCTTTGGACCAACGGCCGAAGGCCGAAGGCCCAAAGGCCTGTAAAAAAATAAACCAAACGGACGTCGAAGATGCGGCGAAAGCCAAAAAAGCCGCACAAAACGAAACAAAAGAAGAGGCGGCAGCGCAGGGCTGATGTGGCACAGAAGGAGAGCCATCACCCATCAGCGGTCAAAAAGGAAGAAAGAGCCGCACGAAATGCAGAAAAAAAATAAAAGAATAGTCAGCAGGGCTGACGTGGAAAGGGAGCCTCAACAGGCTCGAGAGCCGCACGTTCGCTGACGAGGCAGAAGCGAGAGCCTTCAAGGCTCGACGCTGAGGAGAAAAAAAGGGAGCAGCCGCACGGAAAAAGGACGAACAGGAGCAGCCGCACGAAAACCGAGGCGTGCGCCATCAGCCACCAACGACGAAAAGAAAAAGAGAAAGAAAATTATTGCACAGAAATCAAAGTCGAGAAGGAAGAAAAATAAGAGGAAATTTATACCGGTAGAATTTATTTCAGATAAAAATTAATTTTTATCTGAATAAATTCTTAATCTTTTATCCAAAATTAATTCCGATTATTTCTTTCTCTTATTTTTAATTTATATTTTAGATATATATTTCTGTGTAATTAATTCTTTAATTATGGCTGGCTGATTATTAATTGTTAGGGAATGAATTGAAACCCTAGACTATGGTTTGACTTATAATTTTATTTTCTTTGTTTCGTGAGATTTTTTTCTGACTCTATGTTTTTGCTATCGTTTATATGTATGATTCTGTCCAGTATAGTTTTATTTAGTGCATGCCTTGTTCTGGTACCTCATAAAGTGACAGTATGTAGGATTAATTGCTTACTAGGGCTATCTAAATATACTAGAATTTTATATGTATAAATTGCAGCTAGGTAGATAACAATTCACGTAATTGTTTTGTGATTCTAACCTAAGTGGTAAAACGTTTCGATACGTGTGGGGTCAAGGAAAGGAAATACAACTAGACATGCTTTTTGTACTAGTTTTGGGTACTTAGATTAACAGCCTTCCACTTACACTTAATGCATTAATCTAGTTAAATATAGGAGCCGCTTGTTGCTGCTATACTGCTAGTATTTAATAGGGTTAATATTGGCGCTTTGTCGATTAATTAATTAAGGGAAGTAATATAAGGTGTATGGACCTGCTTTTGGTGTGCAACTTGGTCGATCTCTTTCTCATGATTAAAAGATGACTTAGAAATAAATATTATATTACGACCTAATCTAGTGGTGGATTTTTATTTCCCTAACATATTTCTCATATCTGCGGTTTCCCATTATTTCCCTCGTTTCCCCAGTATTTTTATTATTAGTTTATTTTATTTTATTTTTTCCTTTATTATTCTTATTTTTATAACCCCCATTAGTATTTTTGATTAAGAATATTTCATTAATATTTAAATAACAATGAGTAAATATTTTAGCTTGCAATAGTATATAAAAGTTCCAAACATAAAGACATTTCTAAGCATAATATGACTAAAAAAGGCTATGCATGTCTTGAAGAAGAATTGGTATGGCATTTTGATTTACGTGTTTAAATATTGAAGTCTAATGTTATAATAATATTCTTATTGTAAGTGTGTATTTTGGATTTAAAGCTCCTAAACTAGGACTTGGGTCCATGTACCTCATCCATCAATATTGGTACATTATTGAAGAAGGATAGAGCAAAAAAATATGGATATCAATATTTAAAATATGCTACTCAAAAAACTATAAGTTTGAAGATACCCTTAACCCTAGTTAAATTTATTAGATAAAACTATTTCATTATGTTTATTCCTATATTATAGTTTACGTAAATTATAGGATGAACTTGAACCATCAGATTCTGTGGAGGGTGTAGATCAATTTAGCATTGTGTCACAAGTAAAAGAAATTAAAGAACACCCCACAAGACATAGGGGTTTTGGATTAGGGATTACGATAAAAATGCATGTGGTTGATTTTGTGGACCCTATAATACCAATAACCAAGAGGTTCTCTTGACCCAAAAATTAAACATGGCATTCGAATGAATGGAAAAAATTGAGAAAGAGTTGTCATTTACCAAATTCCAAAGGTATAATCCATCCAATTCATATGCACATGATCTACTTCACATACCAAATGTTAATAATTTTAGAGACGGTTGTGAAGGTGGTACATATTTTTATTTTCTTCCTGAGGTAAGCATATCAAACTATGTATTGCTATAAAATATATCAAGTGTAATAAATAATTAACAATATGTAATAATTTATTCCAAAGTTTGTATAAATATGACTTGTTAGATAATGATCCCTCAATTCTTTTGGTGAAAAGAAGGATATACATCAATCATGGTACCAAAACATAGATGGTCAATGGGTCTATCTTTTCCCCAAATACAAGACTCATAAGTATTGACATCCTAATGATTGGAGAAGCACCATTACCTTATTATAAAGAAGGTGATGAGAAAACCATAATGTTGGAGGCTCATGGAAGCTTCATGCCTTAGCCCACATACCAGATAGATCTCACTATTGAAGAGGTAATGAAATTCTCCATCCATGTTATACTTAATATGTTACATACATTGTTTATACCTAATTAATACACACACACACATATGATCATTATACTTCATTTAATACTATGAATTAAGGAATTAGAAAATAAGAATGATATTAAGCCAAAGGAAAATAGAGTTACCAATGAAAGGAGAAAAACAAAAGAGGGCATTAGGAAAGGAAATAGAGATAAATCAAAAAAATATGTTTCCCCATACAAGATTCCATCTCGAGAGGAGAACTAACAACTACAAGAACCACATTGACAACCACTTGCTTTGGTGATGTTGTATTTTTACACCCAAAACTACCTCAGTAGCGCTCTACTAATAATTTATAGTCCTTCCGCATATGTTTGGAGGGATGAAGTTACTTACATTGCATCAATAGAGGATATTAGTGATATTTACAAGTAGGAATTGATGTCAACTACAAGTGTTGTTGTATATTTTAAGTAAGTATTATATCATATGATATATTTTATTACTTTTCATTGATTTGTAATTTTATGGCCTCTTATATAATTTATCAGTTATTCATAAATATATATATTATTATTATCATCCATAGGTTGGTAGTTAGCCATGTTGTAGTGGAGAGGATGTTTTCCACTATTGTGTTTGTGTGTCCATACTACATATCTGAATGTACTACAATAAGTGAGGTAGACATATAAACTATGCAGCGGATCACATCTTAAGTGAAGGGTACAATAACAAGCTTTATCTTATACCAAACCTTAAAATTGAACATTGGGTTTTGTACACTGTCTCTTCTGATCAAAACAAAGTATATGTATTTGATTCCATTCGAACATATTTCGTTCCTTTTGTTGTTGCTCGTCGTGAAGGAAAGTATTTAATTGACATATTAGTATGCTTCTTCCTTCTTAATCCTTACTTCATTACCTTATATATATATATATATATATATATATATTACTTTAATTGTTTGAGGTACATAAAGTTACAATATTATGTATCAAATTTATTTATTATGACACTACAAACAATGTATATGAGGAGAGACAGAAATGGTGTCTTAGACTTAAGGAATATTGAGTAAGAGCTTGTAATGATATGCAGAAAGGTAAGTATTTTGTATTTTATTTCAATTTCAATTAATATCTAATATAACAGCAAGTTAACTAAAATGATTTAATAGTGTCTACGATTACAAAATGATAATGACTGGAGATACTATGTTTGTAGAGAAATAGATCTCGTACTCCATTAAAAATCAAATTTGTGCACATATATTCAAGTCATATATGTTTATTTTTCTATATTTTTTCATTAATTAATCCATGACATATTAATTACTAACGTAATGATAGAATAGTGTCAATTTATAGTTTTTTTTGTGGTGGATATGCACGAGGTCATAAATACGCAGATGATGAAATTAATGAAGTTAGAGATTAATGGGCAAAGTTCATGCAGTCACACTCTTAGTATTAGGGATCTACAGGCATGTTTAGGTTTGTATCTTATATGTATTTTATTCTATTATGAAATTGGAGATGGACCTGCATGCATGTAAGCGTTTATAACTATTGATAGTTAGGTTTTATGATCTATGGACTTTGACTTTGGACTATAGAGCTACCAAATTATGGTACACCTACTAATTACATGTTTATCATGTATATACTTATCATTTAGGAGGAAGATATGCTTGAATTGGTGTTATTTTACACATTAGAGATTTGGTAAATATTCTAACATATAACTGTGTATATGGGCTGAAACAAAACTGCACAATTTATATAAAAAAGTAAAGTTTTAATAACCTTTCTTACCTAAACTGTTATTAAAATCCTGATGGATTACTATATCTTAGGCATTTTTAATAATGGTTTTGCTTAAAATCATTATGAGAGAAAATCATAGTTTTAAAAGTCAAACCAGACCGACCGGTGAACCAGTCAGGTCACTGGCTAGATTACATGAACCGGTTCTTAGAAACTCAAAACCAATAAAAATCCATCAAAAATCAATCGGACCAGTGAAAATTGGTGAACCAGTTAAAAAATTTGGCCGGTCAAACCAGTTAAAAAATCGGCTGAGCGCCGATCAAATTCATATGCAGTTTAATTTTTTCATATACTTTATAATTTTTTTACTTAATATGTACCATTAGTCTGACCAATCCAAACCATTGGTTCAACCACTAAACTAGTGAACCATTTATAATACTGGTCTGATTTTTAAAACTATGGAGATAACCATTAATAAAAGGTGAACTAAATGCTCATTAATGACTAATTAGGGTTTAATGACTACATAATCACATATTTAATATTAACATGTAGGTTTTACTAACAATTTTCTCCTAAAAATTTTATTAATTCATGCATTTAATTCTAATTATTAATTATTTTGGATTTTAATTAATGTTTTATAGTGATTTAGTTAGGACTTTTTAGAGTTTTAATGTTATTAAACCGTGATTTTTGGTGGTACTGTTATTAAAACCCCTAATTTTAACCTAATTTCGTAGAATTTTTAGAAGCTTTAAGACGTTTTTGGAATCATTATAAAAATTTTAATAACTCATGACTTAATAATAATTAAAAATTATTATTAAAATCCTTTCTAGGGTGGTGTGCATAGAGTTTATCTACAAATAATTACCCCCTCTACATTCCTTATTTAACATTATAAGCTAATTTTTTTTAATAATTCTACAAAGTTACAATAAATGTTGCTAACTTGGTCAGGCAGTGGCCTATCATTTCCATAATGATTAATAATACTAATGTAGAATAAAGTGAGTCCCTAATTAAAGAATTAAATCTATGCCCACAAGGGACATAACCTTATGTATATCAAGTTTAGTATCTTGTTCATGGCTATCACATGGTTTTTCAAAACCAAATCAAGAATTGAATACTTGAGATATGTGTCCAACAATTATCTTGTTATAGGGTTATATGTTAACATATACTACACTATTAAATTAAATCAAAGGATTCCAATTCGTCATAACCTGGCTCATTACTCTAAGGGAAAAACAAAAATATAATACTAAAATTATTAAAGATAAGAATTAGGGTTTGTTTGAAACTATTTATCAAAATAATTTTTTTGATAATTAATTTTGATAAAAAAACTTAAACGGGCTAAATTATTTAAATTCCTTTTGTCCAATTAAATTATTTTACCACTCTATTATTATTATTATTATTATTATTATTATTATTATTATTATTACTATTATTATCATTACTTATTCAATTCTACAAATTAATCCATTATTTATTTACCATACTGTCTTTATTAATTAAAATTACCTAAGACTATACACCTATTTATAAGTTATTTGTAGGTATTTGAGAAACATTTTTGTAGCCACTTATAGGGTTCTTTATCATAACTTTATCAATTTATTTAACAAATAGCACCTGACAATAATTTCAAAATAATTATTAGATGCTTTGTAAGTGATTAATTAATGAAACCAATACCTATAACTAATTTTATATTATCAACTATTCCAACATAAGTTCCTATTACATTGAAGACTTCCATTCATCTATGGAACTCTTGACCTCCCTCTGAACATCAACTAAGCGAGTTTCATCTACCACTGTGCAAGGAGAGAAATGGATATATATATATATATTCATTTTGTAAGTTGTAACTTCTCAGACTTAATTACAATAGGACTCATTACAAACTTAGATGATAACTATTTAGTATATCATCAGAAGATAATCATCTAAATGATCAAGGAAGTCTAACATGACCATATATAATATAGCTAAAGTAAGGACTACTATAGCTTAATTAAAGACTGCTTCTCTAACAAACTGTTCATTTAATAAACTAAAGAACTCGGCTTCCATCCACTCACTCCCTCCCATGCACCTCATTATATACCCTTATCATCTTTGTGGGTTTTCTCAGCTAAGGGTTCACCACAACCATCTTTGGTATGTTTAATAAACATCAATCGCTACTATTTCACGAATTTTATAAATAGTGTCCAACTACATTTATTAAAATTATTGAGAGTAGAAAAGCATTAATATTTAGTATTGAGAACCAATGGGTATATTTTCAATTGCATTTCAGGAAGAAAAACAAAATAACTTTATAACAAACATTCCCTATAGTTGTTGGACAAACCCTTTAATTCAAAGTCCATGCTTTTATAACATTGGTTTGCTTCATGTAATACGTGCCATTGAAATCATTAGAGTTGATAGGGTAATTATTAGCTAATTTTACCACATTTAGTAAGTCACAAAGTGACTTACTGTTACATAAGACTAACTATGACATAAGAAGTTTATAGGAATCTATTATACTTATAATATAACAACTAGTTAGTTAATTAAAAAATTAACTAATAACCAGTGATCTTAGCCTATAAATACCTATGCAAGATGATATTTATTAGTCATCACAATATACAGTCATAGTTGAGTTTCCTAGAAAGCAAAGTCTGAGAGGAACGTTGGGTTTGTATGGTGATGAGATTGAAGGATCATTCTTTCAGTAATACAATACATGATTCTTATTCTTTCATTACTCTTCTTCATTCATATATTAATTTCAATTTCATTTCTTTTTTTCGATGCAATCTTTCTCATTACTTTCTCACCAAGAAATATAATGTGATTACAATCTAATTATCAAAAATTGATATTAAAATTGAAGATCAAAGATCATGGCATCCATGTAGTTTAATGGCATAACGGACTTCAGCATTTGAAGGGTGAATATGAGGAATCTTCTTGTTCAACAGAGCCTTCATGTTGCACTAAGTGATGATAAGAAGATGCTAAAGAAAGAAGATGATAAAATGAAATTAGAGATTCTTGAGAAAGATCAAGGTGATGTGGACTTAGTTTCAGATGGGTATGACAGTGTTAAGGTAATGATGGTATCTTTAACCAAGATTGGATCTTAGAAACATGATGTACCTATCACATAACCCCTGATAAGTTAAGGTTTATTGGCTATAAAAGGGTTATTGGAGGACACATGATAATGGGTAATGATAAAGCTTGTTATGTTGCTAATATTGTAGAGGCACATATCAAAACCAGAGCGGGTGGCAAGTTCAAATTACACAACATAAGGCTTGTCCCTAATCTGAAACAAAATCTTATTTCATTGGGTACTATGGACAATGGGGGTCATTTCATTAAAATCCAATGGAGAACTCTTATGGCGAGTAAGGGTTCGATGGTGGCTTTGAAGGGATGTTTAGTTAATGGATTGTATATTTTGCAAGATGAAAGTACTTGTGCAAGCATAACTGATAACAACACAAGGAGGAATTCAAATGATATGACACTTAAGATGTGGGCATATCAGCGAAAAGGGATTTAGGTATTAAGTAGGAAGGGAACTCTTAGAGATGACAATGTGCAAGAATTGGATTTCTATGAGCAATGCACGTTGGGGAAGTCTTGTATGTTAAATTTTAGTTGAAGCATGCATAAATCTAAGCTGATCTTTAGGGTCTAACAAGGACACTTTCTAGAGGTGGGTCTAGATACATTATGACACTTATAGATTATTTTTAAAGGAAAGTTTGAATCTAATTCTTGAAGAGAAAGGACGAATCCCTCAAATACTATAAGGAGTGGAAAGTTATGGTGGAAAATTAGTCAATAAAGGAAACTTAAAATCTAGATACGGTTAATGGGTTAGAATGTTGCAATGAAGAGTTTGATGCATTTTGGAAAAGTTAGGGTGTAATAAGGAATCTAACATTCAAGAGAATGCCATAACAAAATAGTCTTGTGGAAAGGATGAAAATGACCATTTAGGAAAGGGCTTGTTGTATGTTTTTCACCTTAGGCATGCTAAAGACTTTTTGGGTAGAGACAGCTCAAAAAATAGTATACTTAATAAATATTTGTCCATCAGTGATTGTTAATCTTGAAACGCCTTATGAAAAGTAGATTGGGGTAAAGAAAACTATGAAAACTTGAGAGTATTTGGAATTATATGTTATGCTCATAAAAAGGAAGGAAAATTGGATCCAAGAGATGAAAAATGCATTTTCTTGGATATCCTACTGCTATTAAGGGATATAAGTTGCTTATATTGGAAGAGATGAAAACTTTTGTGAGTATGTAATACCCTATTTTTGGAAATTCTAATTATAAACTGATACTTATGTGTAATTAGTTATAATAAATATTTTAGGTTGTTTGTACTAAAAATATTTTTAATATGTGTATTATTATGACATATTAAATATCAATTTAATTAGGTTGAAATTTGATAGATTTTAAGTTATTAAAGTTAACCTTAGTTTGTAACCGATGTCTGTTTCATCAAATACACCTAGTTCAGGTAATCTTAAATTCTACTAGAATAATTTACCCAAATATTTTACCACGGTTCCTTACTTAAATAATTTACCCTTATCCTATGATATATTTGCTTACCTCACCCTACTCCCTCTACCCAACACAACCATCCTTCACGCAACCCCTAAACCACGCGCCTCCCTCTACCATACTTGTTTTCCTCCTCCTATTTCACTCCACCTACTCCTACACGCCACTGTCCCTTTTTAACTCCCCATTACCTCTAATTTTTTTTATCATAAATTAACCCAAGTATCCCACACATTTCCACTCTTTCTCCGAGCTCCCTTAAGCAAGAAAAACACTCCATTGTCGCCATTATTTTCCACCATTTTTATACCACCAACAACTTCCTCTACACATCACCTCTTTGCTACACCTTCCGCCACTGAAGTCCCTACCCTATCTGGAGCAAGAGCTGACGTATCCCCCCTACAACCTGTAGCAAAACCTCCCAAAACCACCCCCATACTGCTCAAAAAATTGCCATAACACCACCCCATCTTTGACTAGTTTTGCCGATCCCTCCCCCTTTGATTCAACAAAAGTTACCGAAGCCAACCCCTTATTGCACCTTGTTTCCCCATAGACCCTCCATTGGCTCCAGAAATTTTTTTTGTTCCTACCCCTTTGGTTGGCCTACTCAACCGTTACTCCCTCCCTCTTCTCCGCAACTTCCACTGATTCTTCCTCCTTTGTTGTGTGAGTTTGTTTGCCTTCTTTGCAGCTTTTTTTTGGGCTAGTTAGTAATCCTTGACTAATCTTAATTAATTTTAGGTTATTTTATGATATATTAAATGCTAACACATTTGCTATTGGGTGTTAACTTCTTAGGTAATCTTTGAGGATCTAGTAGAAGGTGGCCTTTTGTATTTTTGTATAAGTTAGATTTAGGTAAATCCAATCATTCATAGGATGGTATAACATTATGTGCGAGCATGCTAGGAAATTTTAGAGCTATAATCAAGCTAGGTTTTATGCTTTTCAAGTATTTTAGCCTACATGATAAAATGATAATATGCTGAAATGATGATATGCATGATTATCGATAATTAAGATGTATACATGAAATATGTCAAATGTTTTACGTCTGCATGCCTCATATTTTGTTATGGTATCCATTATTATTGTTTTATGATTCAAATCCCAAGGTGCAAGTCTCATGAATGATCATTCATGGAAGTAAGGTTACAATAATGCACATGGACACGTATGCGCATGATTAGTGCTAACTTATGATAAATTATATTTTGCATGGCCTAAGGTTAGAGATATGCTCCTACATGTACTAAGATGATAATATGCCTATTTAAAGGATGTATAATGCTTTAAATGTACATGTGTATATTGCATGAAAATGGGGTACATGATAGTCGCATGATTAGGGTTTTGGTGGGCGTAACCCACTAAATGCATAAAAAGTGGAAAATACAATTAATCACTAAATTACAAAGATTATCTACATGCTAAAATAATGTGAAATATTGCCTTTTTTTCCTGATCATCACAAATCTCTCATGATTATTATGTTTGTTACAGAAAATAAATAAAATGAGCAAACCAGGGTTTTGAAGGGTATTTCGATAATTTTAACCTAATGTATCATTTACAAATAAATGAATTCTAGGATGACTTTAGCCTTTTGATAGGTTTACCTTAGCTTTAACTTGTCTTGGCATAGACCTATGACCTTAGGGTTTATCTATATAATTGAAAATAAAAGGAGAAAAAGATAAGTATGAAAAATGGGAATTACTGTGAATTATGTGACTTATGTGATTACCTCATAAGATATTAATACTTAAAGTGAACGACCTCAAGTTGGGAATGGTTTCTCTTTAGGGGTTGCTTCCTTATAGGTGAGGTGTTAGCCCTAATTTCTGGTTCACTAGTATGTCACTATGTCCTAATTTTTGAGGCCCTAATCTACTCTATAGGTGACCTATGGGTCCTATAGGGGTATCGATACTTAAGGACTAGGTGATCGAGGTTGGGAGGATACTCTATTGCTTTCGAGTTCCAATATGACCAGGTGTACCATTGTGTCCTTAGGTACGAGGTAAGGGTATTGTATTACCTTCGAGCACTGATATGACTAGGTGTACCACTATGTCCTTGCATTAATTTGAATCCCTCTAGAGTAATGAAGAAAAATGGAAATGTTTGTTGTGAAGTAAAATAAATGGATTGTTGGTTCAGTAAGCCTCAGTGCCCTACCTTGGTATTTGGATGGATTATTGTTTGATAGTTGCCTTAGTGCCCTACCCTGGTATTATTTTGGATTATCGTTTTGATAGTTGCCTCAATGCCCTACCACTATGTTTGGAATGTATTTGAATAATCAAATATGACTTTACACTTTGAAATGATGAGAAGTGGATTGGTTTGTTCTGAGTTGATATTTGGACCATGATATATATATTTCTCCATGAGTATTGTCTGTGTGGTTTATGCCTTGTCTTTACATATGCTTTTCGATTTCTATATGGCTATGTGATATGTGGGTATGATGCCTCCTACAAGGCATTGTTATTTACTTAGTATGAGGAAGTCGTACTGATACTACTTTTGCAAATGACTATGTGAGGGCTAGGGAATGATATGAATGTTATAAGCATGGACAAGACAAGTGGAGTCCTTAGAAAGAGGTTCGATTTTCAGAATGGACCTTTGGGTCTAAAAGTTAGGGAAAACTAAATTAGTACTTTCGGGTACTAGTTTTTGTTACGATCGATTTTCCTTTGGACTCAAAGTCCCATATTATACTTTTGTTATAATGGTGTACTGCAACATCTATTTGTAACTATATAATGTATTATTTCTATTTCTGTTGAATTACAATGGTTGAGTTTTGGTTTAGCCTTAGCACTTAGTGTAAAAAAGGAAAGGAGCCATATTTATTCTAATTATGGAGGTAACACCAATTAATTTATTAATTAATTCTTCTACAGAAATAAATAAAATTTTGCTGGCAAAATAGGGGGATTACAGAGCAGCGATGTGAAATTTAGGGAAGAAGACTTTTATAGGGATTACATGTTTTTCCAAGGATAATAATATCTGACAAGGTGGACAGTTTTGAGATATAGAAGGGTGCTATTGTCTTTGGTGGCCATAAATTATTTATAATGTGAAAAAATTGATGTTAAAATTTCTTCCCTACATGGATAACTAAAAAAAATCCTTATGAAACAACCCCTAGGGTTGATTGAGAAGAGTAAGGAAGACTAGGTGTGTTTGTTGAAGAAATCACTGTATGGATTGAAGCAATCTCCCAAGCAATGGAATGAGAGATTTGACAGGTATGCGAAGAAGTTTGGTTTCAAATAGAGTAAGTTCAATTATTATGTATACATAAATCATGAAAAAGGAAAGGATGATTTGTTCTTACTCTTATAAGTAGATGATATGCTACTAGAAAGCAAAAGTATGGCAATAATTGGTATAGTAAAGAGTCAACTCAGTAAGGAGTTTGGTATGAAAGATTTGGGAGCTGCTAATAACATTTTGGGAATTGAAATTCTAAAAAATCGAAGCAAGAGAATTGTATTCTTGTCTCATGCTTCTTATGTAGATAAATAATTATTAAAGTTTGGTTTCAAATGTTAAACCAGTCAGCACTCCTCTAAGTACTCAATTCAGTTGATTAAAAACTAAATGTCCTAAACATGAAGAGGATGTTAGGTACATGAAGAAGGTTCCCTACTGTAGTATAGTTGGAAGCCTTATGTATCTAATAATACACGTACATGACTAGATTTAGCTTATGTTATCAGTATCATTAGTAGGTTTATGGCAAAACCTGGAAGAGAACATTGGAGAGAAACAAAATGGGTTCTTAGATATTTGGTAGGCACTAGAGGAGTCAGCTTGATCTATGGAATGCCAAGCTAAGAACAACCAAAGTTGGAAGGATTTTGTGATGCTGATTATGCCGAAGACAAAGACTCAAGAAGGTAAATTTCAGGATTTTTTTTTCAATTTTCTAATTATGTAATAAGGTGGAAGGTAATGTTGCAAAGAATTGTTACTCTCAATCACAGAGGAAAAATATGTTTCTTGTACTAAAGCCATAAATAAAGCATTATGGTTGAAAGGTCTAGTGCATGAATTTAGGATATGTTAGACTTTTTGGTGGTATGGAGTGACAGATGAAGTGTAATTTGTCTCAGCAAGAACCCAATATATCATGAAATAGCTAAGCACTTGATATTAAAATTCATATCATCAGGGAGATACTTGGTGAAGGAAAATAAGGCTGGAGAAAGTAGGAACTGAAGATAATGCAACTAATATGTTAACCAAGGCATTGAGCTTTGGTAATTTTCAATATTGTCTAGAGATTTTGAGATGTATAAAAAATGTGGTCAAAGGAGGAGAATGTTAGCCAGCTTTATCACATTTAGTAAGTTAGAGTGACTTATTGTTACATATGATTAACTATGATGTTAGGATTTTATAGAAAGTTATTATACTTGTAATATGATAGTTGATTAAGGAATCAAAAAATTAACTAATAACTTGTGAGCTTATCCTATAAATACCTATGTAAGATGATATTTGTTAGTCATCACAATATACGATCATAGAAGGCAAAGTCTGAGAAGAATGTTGGGTTTGTATGATGCTGAGATAGAT
This sequence comes from Tamarix chinensis, assembly GCA_030549775.1. NCBI lineage: Eukaryota > Viridiplantae > Streptophyta > Magnoliopsida > Caryophyllales > Tamaricaceae > Tamarix > Tamarix chinensis. The sequence continues at coordinate 26,336,432 of CM060173.1, read as the reverse complement.
GGATGGTTCTTTCAGTAATACAATACAATATTCTTATTCTTTCATTACTCTTCTTCATTTGTGTATTAATTTTAGTTCTAGTTCTTTCACTTGATTCAATCTTTCTCATTAGTTTCTCATCAAGAAAGCTTATATGATTACAATCTAATTATCAACAGTAATCTAAATCAAATTATTAGAATCATTTAATTTAATTACATTGGTAGTTGTTGAGCTAATGGCCTCCTTTATTTCATGTTTTCAAACCCAAAAATAGTAATAATGATATGCAGGATTTAATGAAGGGTTTTGTTAATTGGAAAAAACTTTTTACTCGGTGGAAAACAAGGTAAAAAAATATACCCTTCTTCATTGATCAATTTTCCTGATCCTTCCCCCCACCCACCAACATTTTTTTGTCATTCCCTTCCCCTATCCAACAACAACTTTTTTCGTTCCCCCCAACTTTGGCTTTTTTTGCGCCCTCCCCCCCCCCCCCCCACTTTGGTAGTTTTTTTTCGTTCTCCCCCACCCTACTTCGGCAGTTTGTGATGTTTCCTTTCCCCTTGCACCAAATTTTTTTGCAATTCTCCGCAATAATTTGAGTTATTTTCCACTAGTACCCTACCAATGGAAATGTATGGTCGGACGTATTATAAGTAATGGTAGTCCATTGTTTAAAGAAAAGAAAAATTTTATGTTAGAATAATTTATATTGTTGTTTCAATTTGCAAATTCAAAATTGAGTACATATAAAGGAACAACTTCTATATTTTCATTCTTCATAATTAAGCATACGTTTCGATATAAAATTTTCATTGAAAGGGAAAAGTTTTTATTAAATCTTTCGGTACAATAATATAACATTATTTTTAAATACTTATAATGAAAAATAAATTTAAAATCTCTTTAAACTATGATGAATTTGAAACTCTGACAAGCTACGATGAGTTATGAAGATAGATTTACAACCCTAATATACTATAATGATGAATTTACAATGCTGACAAGCTATGGATACACTACTAAAAATACAAATGGAATCTCCAAGTTATAACTACAACTTACACGAAGAGGTATATTTTTTTTTTGTAAATTGTGTCGATGAATTTGTTATGATGGAATAAATATTTTAATATATTATTATGGTAAACTATTTTTTTCAAGGTATGGATAATTCATGTTTTACGACCCAAAATTATCAAAGATTTTTCATAACAAAGAAAATATTTTATAATCGTGAAGAACTTGCAACATGGGTCAAACAAATGGGTAGAACTCATAAGATGATTTTGATCATCAAATGTTCTAGAAAAGGAAATGGTGTAGGGGCAAGCAGAGTTTCAATAAGATGCGAACGAAGTTGAATATTATTCTGTACTAGACCTACAGATACCAAAGGTGCACTATTATAAGTTCTAAAAAAGTGATTGTCCCTTTTTTATTATTGGTGTTGAAAATAATAATAGTGGGTGGCAAGTGGTAGTTAGAAATTGAACACACAATCATGAATTGGAAAATTATGAATAAGGGCATGTTGTTCTGGGTAAATTGACTGAAAATGAAGTTTAATTTGTTGATGAGCTTATTACAGCTAATGTAAGTATGAGAAGTTATATTTATAATGAAGTTCAATTTGTTGACCAAATACCACTTCTTAAAAAATAATTGGAAGGAAATGAAATTATGAGAAATCATATTTATAATGCTCGATAGAATCTTATATCAGAAGAAATGAACAGTCAAATAATGTTACAACATGTTATAAATATGTTGGTTGAGAGGCATTATTTTCAGTGGCATCGAAGTGAGCCGGAATAAAATTTAAGAAGTGAACATCTATTTGCTCATCCCGTATCTATTAATATTTTACGTTCATTTCCTTTTGTTTTACAAATGAATTGCACGTATAAGATGAATAGATATGGAATGACCTTATTTGAAGTTTTTGGACTAACACCAACACAATTTAATTTCAATATTTCATGTGCATACATGTCATCTAAAAAAGAGAAAAATTATTTGTGGGCACTTGAGAGGTTGAAGACCTTAATGGACAAATCTATGCTTCCAACCACCATTATTACTGATCGGGAACTAGCTCTAATTTTAGCCGTGGAACATATTTTTTCCACTTCAATACATTTATTATATAGGTTCTATGTTAATAAAAATGTGGAGGAAAGGTGCAAGAAAGAATCTGGTCATTCATCATCCGTACGTGGTTTTATGTTGTGATGGTAATCCGATATATTTGTACTTTATTAAGTTCAGACGGGTCTCAGAGTTCAACATAATTAAGGGGGATTGAGTTATACTTTAAATGAGTACATATAAAATAAAAACAACAAACATATTTTAATCAAAGTACATAATCAAACAAATGCACATCAAGGTCATTACAAAATCCCTGTCTACGCCCATGCCTAGGTAGAGTAACTCCTAAATTATGCACAAGATTTTCAATACATGTAACTAGCTACTAATAATTTGAAGCTGGCTCTCCCCTCTAATAGAATTAATGGATAGTTTTATGTGCTTCATGCAAACGTCTTTCAACTAAAATTTGATGCTCATCATTCAGATGTTCAACCAAATACTCTTTCGTCGTTGCCAATACATACATGTGGGTTCTAGGAATGTACCAATCCATATAGTCATGAGCCATGTCCCATGGGTATTGAGCTGGTGTTTCAAAAATATCCAGTCCCAATAAGTGTTTACGCTTCAAGAACTATTAGCTAAGCATGTGTGCGTAAACAACCTTATGCTTCTTGAGGGAAGCACATCTGTACGTGTTACTGGTGGGCTTGATAGGTTCCTCAATGATTAATTGTGTATATCTGAACTGGCGTGTGACTCTATTGGGTATATATGGTTCTAGTTTCTCCCAACAGTGCAGACAACCATGATATAATGCTATCGGACAGTCCCTATACAGATTCACTACTTCGTACGGATTTCAAATGACCTGTCACAAAAAATGTAAACTAAATACATATATCACTAACATAATATAGTGAGAATATGATTCCAAGTAGTGTACCTTTGATACAGGCATAAGATCAATCTTTTCTCAAAAGTAATCAAGCGTCTCCAATTTAGTATCAAATTTATGTCCAAAAACTACCTCATACAATGAGGATGGTCTGGATCATACTCAAATCGTTCTACTCCAAATGCCGGAAAGTGTTTATAAATCCAAGTCTGTTATAATATTCGATTGTGTTAATTACCATTAAATGTATCCAAGTATGTAATATATATATATGGTATTTGCAAAATTACCTGTAATAGAGTGACACATCTCGACATTTGAGCAGCATCAGCTCTAGAAGCCATCCTAAGTTATCGATAAAGAAAAGAAAGTGTGGCTGCTCCCCATGCATAACCTTCAACTTGGCTTAGATCTTGAAGAAAAAAGATACATTACATATTTACTTTATCAACTGACTTATCTACAAACAATGATAGGCCGATCAACCATAATAAATATCCGATCACTTTTTCATCATCTCCTAGCCAGTATGATTCGCATACTTCTTGTAGCCATTTAAATGGAAGCCCACCCTTTCAAGTGACTTCATTCACCTGCGTGTACTCCATCCCAAATAAGGCACCCATTGCACGAATCAAGTGCCCATGCATATCAGCAGTCATCTCCAAATATAATGGATTACTATCGACTCGTAGCCCTAATATGCAATGTGCGTCCAAAAGGGTGACTGTCATCTCACCCCATGGCATATGAAAGCTATTAGTATTTGGTTGCCATCTCTCAATAAACACTGAAATAAGTGGCATGTTCATATGCTCAAATGTGCAAGTTGGAAGGTATGACAATCCCATTTAGTGTATCAGAGTGAATATCATTTCATTTATTTCGAGAAAAGTTTTTAGAACCTCCTATCTGGTATGGATCCTAGGACAACCACGATCCTGAAAAAAAAATTCAACATATGTCATGACTATATATGATATCTATACAAATAAAATGTCAAGTATTTAATAATGCATATGATAAACATACCTTTCTAAACCATAAATCTAAAGCGGCGTGACAGCCAAAGCTTGGGATCAAATCAGGGATAATTAGACCTCTAGGACATGGCACAAACAAATACCATTCATCCTTCAATTGTATACCGCATTCATCTTCACTAGCTTCTCCAGCATCCCTATCATCATCATCGTCATCATCACCATCATCATATCTATAATCATCGTCGTTGTGATCACCATCATCGTCATCATCATCATCATGACGTACAACATCATCATCACACACATATGTCGATGTTGATGGTTTCTTAGTAATACGAGGTAATGATGATGCCAACTCCAATGATGATCTAGAACCACCAACAATAGGTGGGGTGAGTTGAGGATGATGATACTCTCATATCAGGTTGTGTAGCCGATGTAACAAAATCTACATATTCAATAGATAATAGAAAACCTCCGTACTCAAAACCCCCGACTTGTGAACCTTCGTACCCCAAACGTTTACCCTCAGAACCATCGTACCCTAAACCCCAAACTCCCTACCCCCAAACCTTCATACCTTGAACCTCCAAACTCCAAACGGCCTACCCCTAATCCTCTGTACCCTGAATCTCCAAAACCTGAACCTCTGTACCCCAAAATGCAAGCATTGGCCACAAATGATGGATGACTTGCATAGTCAGTAAATGTTGGAATGATAGAAGTTACATGACTAGACCTTGGTTGTTCCTGAACTTCAACATATTCTTATCGTTTCGATACTTCTTCTAGTTCTTGTTAGCTACTTTTTTTCTTTTGTTTTACCTTTGCTCCATCTTTTGGTAAGACTTTTTTCCCAAACTTTTTAGACTAGACATCGGAATATGTTGTTCCGTACGTGTTCTGTTACATCGTGAAGATATTGCCGCAAGACGAAATTCGGTTCTATCTACTACTTTATTTTGTCTGCGACTCATCTGAATTTCAATAACAAAATAAATCTATTATCCAATCACTATAATTTAAAAAAAAACATAACTACCCCTCCAAACGACAATAGAAAATTATGCAAAGTAAATTTTTGTCTCTCTCAAATTCTCCTTTTAACCTTACTCCCTTTCACTTGACCGATCTAAGGTAAGTGTTTATTTTTTTTTATGTTATAAATTATCTAATCTACATGTGCATTTTTTTAAAGTATGGTGGATAGACCGATAATTTTTATATATAAGGGATGGAGGGAATAACTATTTTAGCCTGTGATGAATGAAGAAGAACGGCAAAATATGTCTTAGTAGAGTAGGGGGAACAACAAAATGTACCGTTCGAAGCGGGGGTCAACAACACAAATCACCGATGGAGGATGGCTAGGAACTACAAAAGATATCGTTGGAGGTGGCGGGGTAGTGACGGAAATTGCCGGTGAGGGTAGTTTTAATAAAAATTATGCGAAGTAATTTTTTATTAATTTTAAATAACAACTACTTTGAATGAATTCACTCGTTTTAGTTGGTGGTGCGAAAGTTCTTTATTGTTGTCTGGATTGGGGCCATATGTGATAAGTTTTTCTTATGAATGACTAACATATGTTTATATTATTATTATTTTTTAAAACAAATGAGAAGATGAAAGAAAAAAATAGATTTTTATTTTATTAAAGTGACTTTTTTATATAAAAACAATTTTTTGTTTTGATTAAGAGGGAATAGTATTTAATATCAACAATCCACTAGTATATTTTTTTTTAATATAAAAATACAATAATTAAACTATTTAAATTAAAAAAAATAGACTTTTTAGGCGAAACGATGGTAAAATTGAATTTCAAAATTAATGATAAGCAGGGATACACGTATAGGGCTGTGCAGAAAAATCGAAATCCGAAAAACCGATTCGGTATCCGAAAAAACCGATCCAAAATTTTGGATATTCGATCTGATTTTTTAGTAGATAATTTGATCCACCAAAAATATATTGTTTTAAGAATAATCCGGTTATATTTAGGCATAATTTAATTTATAATCTGATTTTTTTTCTCTCAATCTTCAAGTTTGGATCATTTTTTTTACTATAGAATATAAGTCCAAAAATAATTTACTAAACTAAAGTCTAAAATAAACATCCACATTCTACAAATAGTCAAACCATGTATTATATTTTTTTTGTATACAGGCTGAATAATTAAACAAGTATTTCAGCAGAAATTCTTTTTAGTTATAGATTATATATGTAAATTTAATAATCGGATATTTTTTTTAATAATCAGATATATCTGAAATCCAATCCGATATTTCAGATATCCGGTATATTTGGATGCGGATTCGGATATAAGATATCGAATATCCGATCGAATTGAATATGTAAAAAAATTATCCGTTCGGATATGGATATCCGACGATATATGCCCTAACCTAAAGGCTCTTCAGTGATATTCTGCGCCCCGAAACTTACTGCAGACAGAAACGAATGTAGAATCGGCCAGACGCCAATGGACTCATATCACTCAAAATAATAATAATTAATAACCAAGGTGACAAAGGTGGTCCAGAGAAACCATGGCGGCCACCAGTGTTGGAGATCAAATTGCCACCGCCACACTATTGCCTCTTCCGACCGACACCATAAATACTGGATTTCAGTTAGTTAAACTCAGATTCCTATTCCCCTGCCTCTTCCTCGTTGTCGTTTGTTCCACCATCTATCGGTTTGGAGACACTCTAACCGTGGTCGACAACCTGCTGGCTCTCCGTCCAACGGAGAAGATGGTAGAAATGGAGAGTGTGTTGCCTGCTATGTTAGAGGAGAGTAACTTCATTTGTTAGAGAAGAATAACGTATTTTTGTTTTGTTTTATTGCTCCAGATTTACCTCTTTGGAAGGTAGGCTTGATAATGGATTGGGCTTTAGTCATAAAACTTTAATTGAGTTAAAATCATTACTATTCTGAAATAATTATATGAGTTTTGGTTTTGGTATCATAATAATAATATCAGCCTCTAATAAAATTATTATTTTATGATATTGGTAGATATGATATTATTTATAACCTCAAATGCCTATATAAATAAATGTATATAAATATAATTAAAGCAATAAATTATAATTTAATATATATAAATGCCTATATAAATATAGTAGTAGTAGTTGTTGTTACGGTATAAAATGGACGAACAGAGAGAGTGGGGAGTAGATATGGTCATTGGGTGTAGGGATATGCACTGAGGTAGACTTGGATTGGTTCAGAGAGCTTCTTGTTGTTGTTGTATAAAATGGATAAACAGAGAGAGTGGGGAGTAGATATGGTTATTGGGTATAGGTATAACGAACCAAGTGGGTTCGAGAGCTTTTTGGATTTGGTTTGTTAAAGGCTTAGATCGGCTCGCTTATTTAGCTAAATAAGCTTAAAAATTAGGTTCGAACTTGATTCGATTATTAAACGAGCTAAGGTTGAGTATAATAAATTTGGGCTCAAGCTCGTTTGTAGTGTAAAAACTAATGAGTTCGGCTTGTTTACCGTTAAAGCTCGCGAGTAGGCTCGTTTATAAACAAGCTAAGCTCAAGATTCATTTTTAGGCTCGTTTATTAAACGAGCTGAGCCCAAGCCTACTCCAACTCATCTTAGCTTGATTCATTAACAGCCTTAGGTGTAGGGGTGTGTACCAAGCTAGATCCGGATTGGTTCAAAGACTCAATTTTTTACTAAACTACGATCCAAAATTGGGATCAATTTTAAAACAGCCTGTACAGGTCTCGAAATATAAAAATTCGATTAACTCCGAACTGATCCTATTTTAAAAATGATCCTATTTCAACATAGTTTTAAAACTAACCATTTTTTACTCAATTTTAACCCTATTTGCATATAACATTTACATAATAGGCTAAAAGCAAATCAAATCGATAACCTGAATTAAACTTAAATATGTACAGACACCTATTTTTTTTAGACAAATACAACCCGTAACCTATACCATTTTTTTAAAATTGTCGAACCCTAACCTTGCTTTATCGGTCCGGTCTAAACTAAAATTTTGGGTTGACTTGGTTTGTGCACACCCCAAATTAGATGAGCTCATGCTTAATTGGAAGAGGGTTGGATCATTACCCACTCTAATCATTTATTAGTATATCTTGATCAAGTTTGGGCGAACATTAGATTGAATTGACCTACGAGCCTTGAAATTGGTTTGTATATATTTTATTTATTTCTTAGTCAACAATGTTTAATATCTTATACAAGTAAAAAAAAAAGTTAAATTAGAATAACCACATATACTAATTTTAATATTACCTTAATCAATATCCATTATACAAATTAGTATAATATCTTACCTTATCAAAATTTCACTTCAAGATAACATATTACAATAAAACTTATTTTTATATAGTTGATAATATTTATCAAACCACTCTTGGCATTTAACATCATTTTCCTTATAAAAATCCTTTTGACTTAAAATAAATTCATGTTATTTTATTATTTTTTTCAAAGCTTTAATTACACTTTAAGGTAAATGAAAAAAAAAACAACTAAAATAATATACTATTTTTTTTACAATAATTTTATCATTATTAATAAATATAACTCACCATGGAAAGAAAGTAGTTACAAATATAGCTTATTTATTTTTATTAATTGATAGATCAATAGTAAATTAAGTATTAAGTGGGCTGATAAATCCACGAATATATATATATATATATATATATTTATGTTTGAGTCATATTTTACTAAACTAGACATAATATAAAAATGAGAGACTCACACCATGAATCTTATAGGATGAGCCACTATTAGATCAAGATGTCACATCAAATGGACTAAATGAACCACTCTACTTTTGCGTATGCCTAGCAGGAGTATGAATGCCACTAACCCTATAGAAAGAAATTGTTGATATTATAGGGATAAATAATGTAGGGGTGCATAGGAGTGTTAATGAGCCAAGGTGAGCCGGGATAAACCTGGACTCAGCTCGTTTAATAAACGAGCCTAAAAACAAAGCTTGAGCTTAATTTATTTATAAATGAGACGAGTTTTTAATGATTTGAGTCGAGCATTTAACAAGTTGACTCACGAACTTTTGTGGTAAACGAGCCGAATTATCAAGCTTTTGCACTGTAAATGAGCTCGAGTCTAAATTTATTATGCTTAAGCTTGGTTTGTTTAATAATTAAGTGGAGCTCGAACCTAATTTTTAAGCTTGTTTAGCTAAATAAGTAAGCCAAATCGAGCCTTTAATGAGTCGAGCCTAAAAAATTTGTGAGTCGGCTTGGTTCATTAACAAGTACAACAAAGTCGGTATATAGTTACACATCTTAAAAACTGTAATAGGTACAAGAGTAAGAAATGATATTATTGTGCCAAAATGATAAAAGCATCTACATTGATGCTAATATATCAATCAAATATCAATTTTGGAGTACATTGAATTTGAAGTAAAAATAGGGTAGCTTCAAATTTTTGATTCAAACCCATTTGTTTAAAGAGCAATGCTACAATTACAGTCACACATTTATAACTTTTTTTAGGACCATCAAATAATGTGTGGATCTCATATAGGTAAATTATACATATGAGATCCATACGTGGGAGGAGGGATGAAGATTTAGGGCCATGTGGAAAATGGTAGAAAATTAGAGTTGAAAATTTAAAATAGTTAACGTGGAGTAGATAATTAAATTTATTATAAACTAATTAAATAATGTGTGGATCTCATATAGGTAAATTATACATATGAGATCCATACATGGGAGGAGGGATGAAGATTTAGGGCCATGTGGAAAATGGTAGAAAATTAGAGTTGAAAATTTAAAATAGTTAACATGGAGTAGATAATTAAATTTATTATAAACTAATTAAATAATGTGTGGATCTAATATAGGTAAATTATACATATGAGATCCATATATGGGAGGAGGGATGAAGATTTAGGGTCTATTTGGTTTGAAGAAAATTAAGTGGAAAGGAAAATGTGGAGGAAAGAAAATGAAAGAAATTTATTTTCTTTCCTTTGTTTGGTTGTTGGAGAAATTTTTGTGGAAAATTGAAATCTTGGAAAATATTTTTAGTGTTTGGTATATAGAAAGCTAAGAAAAATTAAATGTTATTATTTAAATATTATTATACATTTAATGTTATTAAAAATATTATATTGATATATAAAAAATTACATAAAATGTCTAAAAAATTTATTAAAACTCCATAAAATCAATACTTATTTCAATTTTTTTTATAGAACTATTTATATCCGTATGAAAAAATTACATAAAATGTCTAAAAAATTTATTAAAACTCCATAAAATCAATAATGTAAAAAAAAGTATGAAAAAATCCAAACCCGATAACAAAACATATATTTATATCCGTATCCATACTCAAATCTAATGCATTATTTAAATAGTAATATAAATTTAATGTTATTAAAAATATTATATTGATATATAAAAAATTATGTAAAATTTCTAAAAAATTTATAAAAACTCCATAAAATCAATACTAATTCCAATTTTTAAAAATCCGTATACAAATCTCGTGAATATTTTTTCCCCTCTATATCTATAATTATGTATATTTTTTCATATCCGTTTATATATCCATCGGATAAAACCTATTGGATTTATTTAAAATAAAATTTAATTAATGTTAGAATTATATGCTTAGATTATTAAAATTTTTCTCTATAAATTATATATATATATATATATATATATATATATATATATTATACATTTAAATATCTTTTACTACTATTAAGTTAATATTTTATTATCAATAAATTGACTTTTTATAGGTGAGCTAAACTTTAACAACCATTCTACTTTAAAAAATATTTTATTATTAATATACTAATTTTTATCATTAACATATTATTTTTTAGACGTAAATTGATCGTTTACTATTAATAATATTCTACTTTAAAATAGATCTTTTATTGATAAGATATTAATATTTTATTACGAATTTATTAATCTTTCTTTATTAGTAAATGAATTTTTCATTCACGAGTTAATAATTTATTATTATTTTAAGATCGTAAATCATGCAACAGGTTCAAAAGCGCACGACTTCTATAAAATAAAGCATTAAAAGTAAATTTCAGCAAAGAACCCATAGAAAAAGAAAGGAAATGGCAAATGGCACGAAGGCATTGTAGCTGCCGCAGATCACAGCCAAGTGAGAGAGATTTCCTGTTATTTTCCTCAGGTTTAGCTGAGGAAAGTTAACAGGTATATTATTCCTCCATTTTTTCCATAATATTTTCTTTCTTTATAATTTTCCTAACAACCAAACATATAAAAAATATTTTCCTTCTAATTTTTTTTCCTTTCCTTACTGTTTTCCTTAAACTAAATAGAGCCTTAGGGCTATGTGGAAAATGGTAGAAAATTAGAGTTGAAAATTTAAAATAGTTAACGTGGAGTAGATAATTAAATTTATTATAAACTAATTAAATAAGAGAAGAGATAATGATTAGATAATATAACTAAGTGCTATAAAACTTGCAAAACTAAACTGGATGCTCCAAGAGAGTTTTGGTGACTTTCCCTTCACTTGTGATAATTGTCGAATGCATGTAAAATGTTGCTTTGAGATCTGGCGACCATCCTGAGCAGGAATAGGTACCGGGTTAGTGACCTCAAAAGAAGGGTACTTTCAACTTTCAAAGGGGCCTTGTAGCGTGCTGGACTATTGGTGTGGTGGCCTCCTAGTCCTACTGCGTTATACTCCACAAAAACGCATATTGCATAGTAGACGTTGCAGGCCTGCAGCACGGTCATATCATCAGGCTGGCGTCTCGACAAATAGGCCGTGGAAGTGAAAGCCGAAACCGTGATTGACGGAAGTACCAGTGAAGGGACCGAGTAAATACGAGTGTATGTCTCTGTAACCCATGTGCCAATACTTCAGAGAGTACGGTAGGTCCTGGCCCACAGCTGAGGCCCATAAATAATCTTCCGATCGAAGACCATTTGTTCGCTAATTAGTTGGCCTTTTCTGAAAATAAGTTATACTAGATAATTTTTTACACTTTTTCAAAAAGAAGATTTAATTATATAGATATATATATTTCAAAGCACGTATAAAAAATTCAAGTATAATTAATACACTTAAAAAGTAAGAAAAAGTAAAGGTAAAGTTCGCAATTCTTATATGATACAAATAGTTACATTCCTCAAAAAAAAAAAAAAAATTGTTTGACTATTATAACCCTCTCATTTATCTACTATTCTCTTTATTTCTTTTTCCTCTATTCTTTTCCATCAATCTTCAACGTTCATTTCATTCAATTTTCAATACAATAATTATGGAAGGAAAGGCTAATGATAATAATTATTTTAGCCAAGTAAAACTTGATAAAATAAAACTAAGTGGTGTTTTTTGTTTTAAAAAAAAATTTGGGTCATACATATCAGTTACCCAAACCCCTTTCTCACAATGTAATTTACCCATCAAATAAATCCAAGTGATGTGTCACTTTTCTGTTAATTGTTATGATATGTTAATTGGAAGCTTGTTGTGTCATATATATACATACATACATACATACATATCAGTTACCCAAACCCCTCTCTCACAATGTAATTTACCCATCAAATAAATCCAAGTGATGTGTCACTTTTCTGTTAATTGTTATGATATGTTAATTGGAAGCTTGTTGTGTCATATATATATATATATATATATATATATAGATATATATATGTATATGTATGTATGTATGTATGTATGTATGTATATTTGTGATCCTAACCATACATGTTATGGACTCAGTCATTGTATACGTTAAACCTATGCTTTTTTTTTTATTTCATGAAGCTGGGAGTTTTATACTATAAACTTAATCATTTTATATGATACCATAGTGCTACAATACAGAAACATATGGAAGAGACATCAAACAAGAACCATAATCCTTTATGTTCATAGACATCAACATTTGTGTTCACTAATAACATATCCATTAGTAGTTGAACATAAAATTTTTATGAAATGAACCTAAACGGTTAACATAATGAACTTATGTTAACCTATTTGTTTTACGAGATGAACTTAATGGAAATGTTTACCATGTTACTTAATATGTTGAATATAAACTATAAACATACTAAACTAAATTATTTTATGGAATGAACTTAAATGGCTGACTTACTAAATCTAACATAAACAAATCAATAATTAAATGTAGATTCATGTGCTCATTAATATGTTCAAAATATACCCTTTAAAGTCTCAATATCAACGAACATATTGAGCCTTACTGTTTAAATAAATGAGCCTAATAAACAATAACATACATTTTCATTAAAATGCTCAACATATATCTTTTTTTTTTATCTTGGACATCAATGTTTAACGTAGTGAGCCTAATTCTTCTAAGGAATGAGCCTAATTAGTTTGCATAATGAACCTAACATAAAAAAAAATCCAACAATTAAAAAGGAACACATGTGCTTTTTTTTCTTTGTGATCCTAACCTCAAATGTTATGAACCTGATTTCTTTTTATCATGGACATGAACTCCTTATGTCATGAACGTGAGAGTTTTTTTTTCATGAATATTAGTGTGGGAGGGGCTACCTACCAGTGGCTTACTTGTTATCCATGCTCAACAACATGCATTTCACCTGTCAACTACTCTTTTTCCTCTTCAATCATTTCTCTAGCCAAACCCTCTAATTTCATCAAAAAAATGCCAAAAAAATACTAAAGAAGTTTGATCTTTATATGTAATAAAAAAAATTCAAGTAACTAACATACAAATTTCAACAAATCACTCCAAATCTACTATTACAATGTAATTTAAAAAATAATCTAGTAAGTGCTACCTAAGTTGTGACATTAAGCATTGAAGCTTATGATTGTGGTTTTATTCATCTAATTTGTATATAATTTATACAATTGCTTTTCATATATATATATGGTGACACTAGGCATTCTGCCCTATTGCAGAAATGCACAACTCTTACCTTATTTCTAAAATTTATTCTTCTATGATCTAAAACTACAATCCAAGTTTATGTAATTATAAAAGGCTCCTATTACAAACCACCACTATCGAAAAGTTTTATTTGATTTTTCTTTCTTAATTCTTAAATCATAAAAATACACTTTATAATTAAAATAATTACCATTTTCCATCTCTATTATCTTTCCTCATTCTCATACCCATGTAATGCTAAATACTATTGGACGACCCTCAATGAAAAATGATTTATGTGTCATTGTCACATTTATTTTTTTGGATCCATATCATCAGGCCTATTATCAGCCTTCCTAGCCAATTTTACAGTTGTAAAACTATGAGAGCTCAAGCTTAGAAATTGGTTGTTTCTACCAATATAATAAATGCATCCCACATTGGTTCCTACAGGAGCTCCTAGATAGTTTATAGAAGGGCAACCATCAACTTTAGGGCTAGATTTTAGATTGAGTTAATGTCTTTTTGAGACAAATATGCCTCAAGGGGTCTGTATCAACTAGTTTCAGGTGAGAACGCCTCAGGGTTCCTTGTGGATCCCACTTAACTTGATGAGTACAAATCACTCAACAATGACACACTTTGTCATGCCAAATATGAATCACGGGATGGAGTTAGTTGTAATACCCCCAAAATTCACTACTAAAAAAAATTCATTTTATTTAAGATTTAGCGGAAGCAAGTAAATCAAAACTTGTGAATTTTGTGAATATTACCATTGTAATTAGTACAAGCCTGGTCCCTGGCAAGTTCCATACTAACCACAAGGCTAAAGAAGAATTAACAATCATCATAATTCAAACTCAAAGCTAGGCTTCATAAAAGTATTGAAAAGTTCATAAGATAGAAATCAAAGTACGCAGAAAAAGGTTTACATTCCAAAGTATATAAGTAAAATGCCTCAAAAGGAATAAAGATTACAATACAATAAAAATAAAGTATGAGTAAACCAATATAATGTGAAAGAACATAAAAAAATAAATTAGGCCACGACGCTCTCGAATCCCCAGGCCAAGTCCATGCTCAGTACTCAGCCCTGCTCGATGCCTCATAAGCATCGAAGGCATCGAAAATAGCATCACTAATCTACACAAACTCATAGGGACCTTCTTCTCGTGGGAATGAGAAACAATCATGAATTGGGTGGTTAATACGTTATATACCAAGTAAGGTAACCATGCAACTAATACCAACACACAAAGCATATAACACAAGCATGATCACATAAGTAGCATACACTCATTATAGATAAATAAAGGCCAAGCTGTAGTCCAGATCAACTAATTCTTTCAATCTTTGGTTAATATTCATTTCACACCATGCTTATTATCATTCCATGCTAGTGTGGGAGCCCCACTATTATAGCTGGTAGACTATAAAAATACAAGGCATAATGCTCGTAACCACTATTATTGCAATGGATTGATCTCTAGGGCAAGATGCTCCTGGCCACTATTATTTATTAGTGGATTGGTCTGGCCTCGACTCTCATGGTATTTCACTATAAATACTTAGTATATTTCACATGTCTTATCATAATTATGTTCAATTTGTTGGGCACAGAATCCCCCACTATTATAGCCATTAGACCGGAAACATACAGGGCATAATTCTCATGACCACTATTATTTGTTGGTGGATTGGTCTCTAGTGCACCCTGACTCCTAGCCACTATTATTCACCGGTGGACCTGTTTGAGCCCGGCTCAACAATCTTCCTCTATAAATGATTAGTGCTTTACTCTAGCTTATTTAATAAGTTTCACCCTAGACATACATGTCACACACTATCTACACTTATTCTCCTAAGAGGGCCCATCCCATAACTTGAGACTTTGCCCCTCCTAACACACCCCTAACATCATTTCCTTCCTCCACTTACTCACAATGGAGGCCCAACTCCTAAGTATATGGGTCAAGGCCCACTACCTTACACCTCTAAGTCCACTTACTACCTTACCCTAGGGTTTCCTCTAGAAATCCTAATTTGGACCTATATGGCTCATCCTTCTCTACCTCACACAAACCAAGCTGTTTTAACACCCTACACACCACATCCTTTAGATTCAACCCTCATTATTTCACTTTAGTCCCCCAAATACACGTGTGACCACAAAACCCTAGGTGGCCACACCAAACCCTAGCATCCTTCTTTCTGCCTATCACCCCTCTATTTCTCACCTTCCACTCTTGTTTTCCCATGATAGCCATACTCACCCTACACATGACATTCCTCCACCCTCATCTCATACTTCACTCACCCTCAATTATTTTTACTTTTGCCACCATATCAAATTAATTTTTCCTCCCCAAACCCTAGCTAGGTCTCCTGTTCACCCTTATACTAACCCACGTACTATTTTTCAACCAAAGCCTCCAATCACCCAAACAACTCTTCCCTCACCTTACTTACATCCCAAGGTAAATTTTTCCACATAAAGTTCATCCTAATGCAGACTCCATCTACACCATGCAAACCCTAGAAGTTTTCATACAAAACCCTAGAGTTCCCATGCAAACCCTAGATTCTCATGCGAATTTTACCTACTCTTTTATTTTATTCATAATCCCTTCTTATTTTTCCTTTTATGGATCATGAGATATTAGGGCAATCTCATATCCCTTGATCAACTTACTTTTCCTTGGTCAACTCACTTTCCCATTTTCCTTTTTCATCCTTTCACCCCATATCATTACATTAAAAATCCTAGCATGTATGTCCTAAAGGGCCACATCACATCATAATCACAACATATACATATTATACACATGCCATAAGAAAACACATGAGCATACCTCCACTCCAAGTTGCGCTACATATAAAACAGTTATAATGATAATCATAAGATACATAACATATCATGATACATGGAATACAAGGCATACAAGACACATAACACACATAGGGCCTTAACTACATCCTTACATAACACGACACTGGTCTTAGAGCATGCTCCCATGCCTCATTAGGGCTTTGACTGAGCTCACTTATAAGAGGAAAAAACTAAGGATTAATTTCCCTCCTATAAAAAATACTATTATTTCCTACTTTATTCTAATATTCGGGTTACTATTATTAAAAGAAACTTTACAAGTAAAAATAGGGTTTTTAATTTCCAAGTTAACCTACTAGAGTATTATTAGTCAAAATAGGCTTATGTTAATTGTTTATAACCATATTTATATTATTAAAGTTAATAGCTTTATTTCTTCTAATAATAGTACTAATACTAGTTGTATAAGAATAGTGATAATAATAATAATAATAATTGAAATAATGATATTTATATAGGTAAGGGTTCGAATATTTATAAAAGTAATAATAGTAATAATATACTAAGGTTAGCACTCATAATAATAATAATAATAATAATAATAATAATAATAATAATAATAATAATGATAATAATAATAATAATAATAATAATCAAATAAATACAAATAAAAAAACAAAGTTTGCACAATTAGGGTTTAAGGATTGAGAGGGGTTAGGGCACCACTTAGGGTTAGTGGTAAACGTTGGCATGGGCAGCAGTGGGGAAAGAGTGAAAAGGGGGGAAGTTGGGTGTTTAAGGTAGGAGAGGGGTATTTGAGGTAGTGGAGGATGCCTAGGTGGAGAGGGATGGAGTGGTGGTGGTGGCTCGGCCAAAGACGGTGGCGGTGTGGTGGTCGAGGGTGGTGGAGAGGGAGAAAAGGAGGAGAAGAGGGAGGTAGAGGAAAAGGAAGGTAAGGGAAAGTAGGAGAAGGTTTGTTGGTGATTTTATAGGGTATAAGTGGTGGTGGTTGCAACAGGAGTGGCGGTGGATGGCGATAGTGGCTGGGTTAAGGTTGGTCAAATGGCCAACTTTACACAGCTAAGGCAGCTTGTGCAAGGATTATTGAGGGTGGTGAGGGGTGTAACTTCATGGAGGGTGGTGTAGGGAGTAGTTTGGGAGGTGTTTTAGGTAGCGGTGCTGAATGGCGGTGGTGCAATAAGTGGTTGAATAGGCGGTGGCGCACAAAGGTGTGGATTTTTGGGTTGAGAGAAAAAAAAGATTGAATGGGGGTGGATGAAGGGTATTTATAGGCTATGGATGAGGGGGAATAACAGAGGGGAAGAGGGAAGGTCGGTAGCACAAGTGTAGGTCACTGACCGGTGGCCTATGGCTAGAGAAGGCCTACCTTTTTTGCAGGTCTGATAGATTGGGAAGCGAAAAAGGAAGGCAGAGAGAGGCCTGCATGAGGAGAGAGAGAGGCTGCAATTGGGTGGAGGAGAGAGAGGGGTGTCAGGGAAGGGGATAAGGGTGGCAGGCCAGCGTACGACAGCGTAGAGGGTCGGGGGAAAGTGGGAAGGTTAGGCATCGGAGAGAGAGAGGGTTGGGGGAAGAAGGGAAAAAAAGAAAGGGGTGCGGCGGACCCATTGGTCCAAGGGAAAAGAAAGAATGAAAAGGAGGGGGGAGTAGAACTGGGTCGAGAGGGAGAAGAAATGGAGAGGGGGTGCGAGCTTGGGCCACATGGGAGGAAAGGAGGGGGAGGGGGTTTTGGGCAGCGAGGGCTAGGTTGGCCTAAGTCGGGGAAAAAGAAAAAGAAAAGGGAAAAGGAGTGGAAGGAAAGAAAATAAAAGAAAAGAGAGGGAAAAAAAGAAAAAGGAAAAAAAGGAAAAAGAGAAAAATAGGTGACTAGGGGTTATTTAAAATATTTGGGTATTTTGGGGTATTTAAAAATAATAATATTTTAATAAAATTCTATTTTTTAGTTAATTTAGGATTTTTGAGAGATTTTTTCTAAATTTCGTTTTAATTAGAAAAACACCCTAATTTTTTATTAATTTTCCCTTGATTTTTCCTTAATTTCTTCCTCTTAGTTTAATAAAATAATTTATTTAGATAATTTTCCTAATAAATTTCTAAAATTGCCATAATTCTTTAAATTAGGGTTTTGGGGTACTTCATTAATAATATTTTATATTAAAGACTTATCTTAGTGGTGGATTTCTTATGGGTGAGTAATCTTTTTCGCAAGGATGAGTAGTCTAAAAGAGGTGAGTATGATACATCAATTTATGAGGTGATTCTTGAAAATTTTATATTGGGGTGTCAACCCTCCACATTTGAGCTAATTTTTAAGTGGAATTAAGGCATTTCCCTAGCAAGTTTGCCTCAGTCCTCTTGGGTGAGTATGGATTTTGGTCCATTTTATCTGGTCTCAGAAAATTATGCCTTATAATTCACATAGGACCCATTTATCATAACAAGTACCAATCATCATGTAAGTCCTATTTAGCATGATTAGTATGAATCACCCAACAGGAACCCATTTGCCGTGACAAGTATGAATCTTTGGACAAGGTCTATATCAACAATGGCATTAAGCCTTACCATGGGGTCAATACCTTTGTAGTCACTAGTTTCTTTGGCCTATTTAGTCAATCTTCCCTTCTTACCTTAAGGTGATAGAGAATACATATCTAAATTTCTAGATTTAAGGATGAAATACTCAACTTATATAATGGAAACCACTTAAAGCTCAAGTATTTAAGATTTCTTTTGAAAGAAAAAAAGTACTAGAGTTAATGTGTATAGTAGTTATAAAAAAAATACTTATTGTTACATTGGAGAATTATATACTATAGTAATAGTGATTGTGTACGGTAGTAATAGAGGATGTATATATAGGTATTAGATCATATGCATTATAGTCATGTAAGATATACAAGTGTTATAATACTTGAATATGTGTATTTTTATTTGAAAGAAGTGTATTGTAGTCTTATAAGATGTGTATTTGTTTGCAAATATGTGTGCCTTTTTCTTATACTTGTACAAAAATGGATGTATATATATATTTCTCCATTAAAATTGTATAAAATTCTATGTAATGGATGTGTATTATATAAATGGAAAAGATTTTAGTTGTAAAATATATGTATTATAGTATTAAATAATATGAATTATAGTAATGTAGAATGCTCAATTTAGTTATGGAGAATGGAATTTTTTTATTTTATTATTATTATGGAGAACGTGTATCATTAGAAGAATTTAAATTATAGTATTGGAGAATGTGTATTTCTCTTTTACACTTATATAAGATGTTATGTGAATGATATGTATTTTTGTTATGGATCTATATATATATATATATAGGAAGCACATAAACAATGCAAATCACTATCTTTGCTGGATGGTTCTTCCTATGTCAACTAGAGAGGGGTTATGTTAAAGCATGAGATTGAATCATGCCACGTTTATGAATCAACTTCTCAACTACGCATTACTAAGAGAACCTACATTGCAAGAAAAAAAAAACACAATTGCAAATTTAATGTACCTTAAATTTAATGTGATATGATGTGAGGAAAAAATGGGACACCTACATTTTATGGCATTATAAAATAATCAGGCATTATAGTTGGAAAATTAAGGAATAAGGCATTAGTAGCCGAACAAAATTCAACTGATGTCAAGTGTGTACACAATTCATGTGTGTGACTGTTGGCTAATGTTGTTGCGTGTTAGTCTTACCTCTCCCTTTTTCCTTTTACCTATGTTTACTTATCATGCTCTTATTACCATTTTGATTAGCCAAATGGTATTGTAGTATTGGTTTTCCCCCTTTAATTAGCCAACATTAATATTATAATTAGATTGTTGCCTTTTTTTTAATAAGAAGGGTAAAATAGTAAAATAAAATAAAAACCTATAAATACTTAGCATTTCACACTCCAGAAAATGGATCCTACTCAATTTATTACTATTATTATTATTATTATTATTATTATTATTATTATTATTATTATTATTATTATTATTATTTTATATTTTGGATAATTCAAATTCAAGTGAGATTCCTACCCTAAATATAAAAAATTCTTAAAATTCAAAAGTTTTAGAATATTAAAATATACCATCATCTTCGAAATACAAATTCTCCAAATATCCAAAATTTTCAATATTCATAAAATTCCAATTTTTATAGTATGCAATATTATCATCCTTCACAAAATCCATATTTTTCAAATGAATCACATTATTCTAATTCATTCATTTCTCCTAACCTCAAAATACTCCACTTTAATTTGATATATATTTTCCAAATATCCAAAATTCTTCACAATAATTAGATAATTCTTATAATCATGATTTCAATTGTCTTATTGCCACATCTAAAATGTGATTTTGAATTCCTATAATATTCCACCCAAAATAAGGTCGAATAAAATGCTCAGGTTGAATCTTCAAAAGCTTTGAAGCTAGATATATGGTAAATATTGAGATAAGGAAAAATAAATCCTCTTTAGTGGATGGATATATTTTTGAGAGGATGCAATTCAAGGGAATGGGTATAAATACATAGATTTTTTTACAGTTAAGACATACTTTGAAGAATATAGTAATAGTAATGGTGAAAAATCAATTTCATTTTGTTAATAAAAATATGTAATGTTTTATTGGTTTCTATAACCATATTAGATAACTTAATGAAAGTGGTGTCAATGAGATAGACATACTTATAGTGCATTTGGATTGAGGTGAAAGGGGTTTAATGGAGGCGAATTAATTGATTCATCTAGTTTGGATACTATTTTTAATAGCTTTACCTGGGTGAATTGAGGTTAATATTTTTCCTCTGTTTACCTTGGTTAACCTCATTTTTATTAACCTTTGATTTTAGGGATAACTGAGGTGAAGGTAAAAGAATAAGTAAATTTTTAACCTGATAGGATCAACATACCCTTCAAACCCTATACCCCTAACATGATAGGACTTATCTATTTAATACAAGGGTATGAATGTTATTTTTTTTAAACCTTTATTTACCTCAATCTAAATGAAAATTTTAAAACATTCACTCTAATTCATACAGGTTAGGTTAATATCATCCAAATAAAATTTTAAAACATTTACCTCCATTCTCTTTACCTAGGTTTATTTTTAATGTTTATCTCAATTCACCTCAATCTAAACGGATCATTAGGGATGTGCATAGAGAATAGAAAGTGAGTTATAATACCTTATTTACTAGTGTGCATGTATGATGACTTGTGAGGAACCATTCAAAATAAATGGTAATGAATGAGGGTACCAAACAAGGTTCTTTATCAAAATGAGCAAAGGTTTCATAATGAGGTGAGTGTAGTGATTTATCTACTACTGATGCTTTAGAGACTAAAGTTCGAGAGGTATGACCTCTAGGCTAGAAAGAAACTAAGATAAATGTAACACCCCAAAATTCACTATTATTTTTTTTGAAACAGAAGTAATTAAAATAGAAATACTTAAAACCTATGAATTCTGGGATACTACTGCCACACTTAGTATCAAATCGGTTATCTCCTACCGTTTCAGTACCAAGTACTAAGGTTAAGAAAATATTAACAATCAATTATAAAATTAAGATAACTAAACTTTAAATAAGTATTAAACGGTTGTAAAACAAAATCAGAGTACGCATAAAGAGTCATTATTCAAATTAAAAAGAGAAGTAGCTTACAAATGATAAAATATTAACAAAAAGAATTAGAATCACATAAAGACTGAAATATGGCCACAACTCTCTCGAACTTTATGCCAAAACAAGCTCAACACACAGCCCCAACTGATATCTTGCCCACCTGCACAAAGTCAGAAGGACATACTACTCGTGGGAATGAGCAGCACCTATAAAAAGGGTGATCAATACGCTATGTACTGAGTAAGGTAATCAAGTACTAAGGCCAACACATAAGCACATAATCCATGCAGAATAATAACAGGGCATAATCACCAACACAATAACATAAAGGCAAATGAACGATTAGGTGAAAATGCTAAGATCCAATATAGTTTAGATTAGTTATTTCATAAAACCTTTATAGAAATGTTTTCACACCATGCTCTTTATCAAGTCCATACGAGTACGGGAACCCCACTATTTTAGCCGGTGGATCGGTTGTGAGGGTACATGCCCTGCCACTATTTTAACTGGTGGATTGATCGTGAGGGTAACATACCTTGCCACTATTTTATGCCGGTGGATCGGTCTGACCCCTTCTCGCATGGTGTTCCACTGTAAGCAATTAGTGTCTTCCCACATCTTAACAACATATATGGTTTGGTTCATTGAGCTTGGGATCCTCCACTATTTTTGTCGGTGGATTGGTCACTAAGGTAACATACCCTACAACTATTAAGCCGGTGGATCGGTCTCCAGGCTAATGCAATACCTGGCCACTATTATGCTGGTGGATTGGTCTAGGCCCGACTCAACATTTTCTACTTCACATAATTAATGTCTTAAGTATCTTATTCAAAAGCTTTCACTATGAACGTGCACAAATCATTATCTTTATACTTCACACATCACAATCATAAAATTCCACCATCATAATTACATTTAAATCACCAAATACACATGATAATACAAAAATTGTAAGCAACCACAACAAACCCTAATTGACCACAACAGACCATAGTTAACCACGCCAAACCCTATTTAACCATAACAACCATAATTTGCCATTCCAAACCTTAGTTAACCACAACAAACCACCATTAGCCACTCCAACCCTAGTTAATCACAACAATCCATAGTTAATCACTCAAAACCTAATTCAGTCTCCTCCATACCCTTATAATGATCCACGTACTATTTTCCATCCAAAGTGTTCAACCACCCAAACAACGCTTACATTACCATACTCACATCCCAAATCAACTTTTCATGTGTAAATTTAACTCCCATGCAGACTTTACACTTCCCACGCAACCTCTTGAACTTTTCACACAAACCCTAAATCCCATGTAATCATTAACTCCATGCAAAACCCTAACTCCACCATACAAACCCTAATACCACCATACAAACCCTAATACCACCATGCAACCATTAATACCATCATGCAAACCCTAATACCACCATGAAAACCCTAATATCACCATGCAAACCCTAATATCACTATACAACCATTAATACCACCATACAACCAATAATACCACCATGCACCCCTAATACCACCATACAACCATTAATACCACCATGAAAACCCTAGATTTCGTCATACAAAACCCTAAATTCAACCCACACAAAACCAAAGATCCATCCATACCAAACCCTAGATTCAAACCATAGAAAACCCAAAGATTTGTCTATATAATACAATCGATTAGATTCTCCCATTCCTAAACACAATTTAGATTCTCCCATATAAGACTATAAGTTAGATTCTTCCACATAAAATCATAAATTAAAATCTCCCATATAACCCATAAATTAGATTGTCCCATATAACATCATATATTACATTCTCCCATACAAAATCATCCAAACCATAAATTAGATTCCCTCATACAAAGCCACAAGTTAAACTCTCCCACACAAAATAATAAAAATCATAAATCAGATTCTCCCACATGAAACCCTAAAATTCTCCATTTTTTTCTTCCACTCATAAATAATTAGGTCAACTCACCTCCCTTGGTCAACCTCTTTCCCCATCATCCTTTTTCATCATTTCTCCCACATAAACCACATCAACACCCTCATATGCATGCCTTATAGGATCACAACACATATCATCATATATACATAATACACATGACATATAAACACACAAAAACATACTTCAACTCCACATCATACCACATAAAAAATAATTAATAATGATAAACATAGGATATATAGCATGCGAAGCACATAATGCATACAAGCACACAAAAAGGCCTTAGTAACACCCTTACCTGAAAAGACACCGGTCTTGGAGCATGCTCCTACGCCTCCTTAGGGTTTTGACTGGTTTTACCTATTATGAGGGAAAAGCTAAAATTAGACTCCCTCCTATCAAAAATACTATTAATCACTAACTTAATATAAGACTAGGATTTTGATAAAATATTAAAATAATAATAGTAAAAATACTAAAAATAATATCAATATTAATATTAACAAGAATAGTAAAAATAGTAACAATAATAATAAAGAGGACATTATTCAAAAACATAGTGAAATAAAGGCTTCAGCCCCTTTACTAAAATAATACTAATAATAATAATATTAGTAAAATAAATAACCAAATTTAGTAATAATAATAATAATAATGATGATAATGATGATGGTGATAAAAACCATAATAATATGTAATAATAATAATAATAATCATAATCATAATGGTAATAATAGTAAGGATAATATTTAAAGATAAAAAGAAGTAGGGTTTCCCCCCTACATTGAGTAATAATAAATTAATAAATAATAATAATAAAAACACTAATAACCCTAATAATAATAAGAAATGATATTTATAATACTACTACTAAAATTTAAAATAAGCACAATAAGGTTTCAACCTTATATAAAATAATAATACTAACACTTGAAAATAACAATAATGATAGGAATAATAATAATAATGATGATGATGATGATGATGATGATGATGATAATAATAATAATAATAATAATAATAATAGTAATAATAATAATATCATTATTAACAATACTAATGGTAAAATAGTTGTATTAATAATAATGGAATAAGAATAATAGAAATTCAAAATAGGAAATAATAATAATAATAGTTATACTTATAACATATTAATATTAATAATAGTAATAATATAAATAATAAGGGGAATAATAATAAAATGAAATTAAAATACAATAGGGCTTCAGCCCTCAACATAAATAATAATAAAAACATTAATACTAATAATAATAATACATATAAAAAAAAAAATAATATTTATATGTAAATAATTGAAATAAAATAATTTAAGGGTTATAAAAATAGGGAAAAAGGCTGAGAGGGTCTAGGGTTCAACCTTAGGCTGGCGGGGATAGGCGGCACCAATGGTGTTGCACGGCGGCGGCAGCGGCCGAAAAAAGAGAAGAAAAAGGGGAAAGTTGCATGCTGGGAAAAAGATAGGGATAATGGAGGTGGAATTTGGGCTGTTTAAGAATGCCCAGAGGGAGAGGAGCAGAATGGAGGTGGCTGAATAGCCAAAGGTGGTGGTGCATGGCGCGCATGGCGGCGATGGTGGTGGTCGAAGGAGGAAGAAGAAGAGAAATAGAGGAGGAGAGGGAGGGAGAGGAAAAGAAAGGTATGGGGAGATAGAGGAGGTCTGCAGGAGATAATGGGAGGTGATCAAAGCGACGGTAGTGGTGGAAGAGGTGGCTAAGGGTGGCACAAAGGGTGGTAGAGGCAAAATCGAGGGGGATGGATGATTTAGTTGGCTAGAGGGAGAGCAAGGAAGAGTTTAGTAAGCGTACTGGGTGGCGGCATTAGCCGACGGCGGTAGGGATGGCGTTTAAAGGGGCGGCGGTGAAAAGGGTCATTTTTCTGGGTAGGAATTAAAAGCTTGACACAAGGCTGCTTACGAGGGTATTTATAGGCTTAGAAAGGAGGTTAGGGTTTTGTGGGTCGGCGTGGGAGTAAGGAAAGTAGGGTTATGGTCACCGGCAACAATGGTTGGCCGATGGCAGCAATTTTTGGGGGAGGTGGTTTGTGCGCAGAAGAGAGAGAGAGGAAAATGTGCGAGGAGAGGGGAGTTAGTGGGGTGAATGGGTTTCGAGTCAGAAGGGGAGAGGAAAACGAGTATCGACCAGTCAATGGCGCAATTGGCGGCGAAAAACCAGGGAAGTGGCAGCGGCGACGTTGCAGGTGCTCGACGTCGGGGAAGGGAGGAAGAAGAAAGAAGAAAGAAAGGTGGGGATGAATCGGCAGTTCAGGGAGAAAAGAAAGAAAAGGAAAGATAGGCAGACCGGGCCGGTTAGCCATGAGAGGGGGGGAATTAAATGAAACGCGGCGTCTTGGCGGAAATAGAATCAAGACATGGTGCTTAGGGGGAAAGAAAGGTAAAGAACGGCGTAGCACAATGCAGGCCCAGTCAGGAGAAGAGGAAGAAAAGAAAAGGAGAAAAGAAGAAAGAAAAAGGAAAAACGAAAAAGAAAAGAAAAGAGAAAATTAATTAGGTTGATTAAATTAATTAGGATATTTGGGATAATTAAAAATAAAAATATTTAATTAAAATAATATTTAAATCCCTTTTTAGGCTAAATTATGATTTTTAAAAGATTTTCCATAAATTTCATTTTAATTAGCAAAACAACCTAATTTTCTCCAATTAAATTATTTATAAAATTAATATTAATTTGAAACTATTTTATCCTTCTTACTTTAAATAAAATAATTTATTTTATTAATTTTCAAAATAAAATCCTTAATTAGCTAAAATACCCAAATTTCACCCAAATTAAAATATTTATAAGATTTCTCTTGATTTTCCCAAATAAATTTTATTTTAATTTAATAAAAATAATTTATTTAATTAATTTTTATAATAAAATATTATTTAATAATAAATAATAAAATTAAAATTTTTGGGGCATTTCAATAAAGGCCAAATGGAAGGCAAAAGCAAGTGGCTAAATTAAAGCTGGTGGCTTAAATAGTAACTATCTCATAGAACTTGCATAAAAGAGAAATATAATACTAGATAAAATGGCATCATAATATGACTAGAAGGAGAAAGATAGGCCGACCACACAATGGCAGTTGAAGGAAAATGAAATAGATATGAGTATAATTTGTTGTGACACATCTAATATGATCAACCAAAAGTGAGCATATCATTAGATATTTTATGTGGCGGCTATAAGAAGGATGAATGAGAATACTAAATTTAGTTGTATTAATTATTGTATTAGGTAGTTCTACTCATATCAATTATTTAATATTGTTGCAATGTATTATTTGATTAATGTATTTGATTAGATAATATTATTGTTGACATATTGTAATTTTTACTCTACCTATGAATGTTTAATTTTTTACAATGACCATTTTTATTCTAATGGATCTTTCTTATAATGACTACTTTTAATAAAAACCCATATGATAATGTGATGTTTAATGCCCTTTTACACTTATCTATCATGGTATTATCACCTGAACAAACCCAAATCGAATAAATACTATATGATATTATACTATTTGATCTCCTCTTACAATTATCTTATGAGACTTATAAATAGATAAATCTCATACATATACACCCACAACCTAGCTTCCTCCAAAATTAGAAGGACAATATATAATCACTCTCCTCACATATCCTTCAAATAATTCTCCATACTTCTCTACCAACATTGTTTATCGATTCATCATTTGATGATTCCACAACTCTTAAATATGTATTTGGTTTTGACGTAATGGATACTACGATCGAATATGTTGTGGTTGAAATTGAGAGGGTTGACTATAGTAGAAGAAAATGGCGAGTCTATATGGAAATGGATTATAAAGAAGGTCATTAATGATTATATAATGATTCTTTCTTTGATAATCCAACATACAATCAAAATCCATTTTGATATAAATTTAAAATGAGAATACCTTTATTCCTTTAGGTTGTTGAAATAGTTACTAATTATTTTCTATATTTTTAAATGAGGCCTAATGTAATAGGTAGAAATGGTCTTTCTCCATTCCATAAATGTACTATCACAATATGTATGTCGGCATTTGGAATGCTTATTGATTGCATAGAAAAATATTTATACATTGGAGATTTCACAACCCTCAATTGCATGAGATATTTTATTAAGGTTGTAAATGAGTTACTTACATCTCATTCATCAATAAGGACCAATGTCATTCACATTCAACACCTTCTTAAAATGGGTAAAAGACATGGATTTTCTAGTATGATGGAAAGTATCAATTGTATCCATTGGGAGTAGAAGGATTACCCCATTGAATGGATATGTTAGTTTTATCATAATGGCCATGTTGTCTTAACAATCATGTTTGAGGTCATTGCATCCCAAGATTTTTGGATATGACATACATTTTATGGATGCCATTTATTGAATAATTATAGTAATTTTCTTATTCATTGACATTCATTAAGGTCAGGCACTAGAAGTTCATTATATGGTGAATGGCACAAAAATTCATCTTGGATATTATCCATTAGATATCATCTATCGAGAGTGGCCAACATTTGTCAAAAGCATACTTCTTAAAAGATAAAAGAGATGGCTATTCACAAAGCATCAAGAATTTGCTATAAATGGTGGTGAGTGTGCATTTGAAGTATTACAAGGATGATTTGCAATTATTTGATATCCATTACATATTTGGTACCAGGAAACAACGTAATAGAAAATATGATTATTGAGGGTAAAAGAGATACAAATGTAGGTAATTTTTCTCATGATATTTTTTACTATAATAGTACTAATGTACCACCTTTTATGGTTAATCATGGTCTGAAAATGGACATAAATACATATCTTGAAAAAAATTACTCAAGTTGCAAGCCGTGTTACATCCCAACAACTTAAATATGACTTTTTGAAGCCATATGATAATTTATTGCCGATAAATTGACTTTGTGCTCATATTAGTTCTGTATGTTCAATTACATATGATGGATTCATTTATGTTATATTAATTCTTGTTGTTGTGTTGAATTGGATACTATACAACTATTGTGAAGAAAATATGTTGTATTTGTATTTCCATTATAATATTTATATAAAATTAAAATAGATTTTATTAGCTTTACATGTGTTACTAATTATCACTGTGGTAGCATAAAAACTCAAATAAATTATAATTGGAAATTTTGAAATTATTCATATCATAAATTTTTTAACAGTCCTAACAATTTAAAATAAAAACGATCTTTAAAATAATTTGTAAACTTATGTTTAAATAAAATTGATTATATAAAACTTTTAATTAGTATGTATAGATTAAAATAAATTAAAAGAATGAAATACTCTAAAAAAATGTGATGGTAAATATTTATTATTTTAGCCATACAAGATTAAAATGGATATAATGGTGTTAAAATGCAAATAAACTAAAATTATATGGTATCATTTTGGCATTATTAGAAACACACGTCATAATATAATTAGATTCAGATGTGAATATCTTATCATTAAACTTTTCATTTCTGGATAAATATTGGATTAGCTTTTGAAAATAGTTTAGGATTTTTCCTAGGTCCCAAATGGCAAATATGTCTAAGTCTACCCCTAGAAGAATATATATTGTATTACCGGAGAATATGTATTTCACTAGTACAATTGTATAAAATATTATAAAATAGATATGCATCATGTTATTGAATAATGTTTATTTTAACAATATAGAATGTTTATTGAAGAGTTTGTATAATTTTTCTGCACTTATGTAATATATATTATGGAATGGATGTGTATTATAGGATTGGATAACATTATTTTTTTTTCTCTCTCTTGCACACTTTTTCTATATTTTTATTTTATAGTTTAAGTTAAAGATAATTCATTCTAAAGTGTTATAATCACTCACTAACAAGGAGAAAATGAGCAGAATGACGGAGCACTATAGTGGAATGTGAAATTGTTTAAGACAAAAGAGTTCAATAATTTGCAAAATTCTTCAAGAGTTGAATAAATTCATAAAATTACCACCATTTGTAGCATATAAGCTGCATGCACAAACGGTACAGTCACATATAATTTGCATAAAACATGGGATAACTCATTGGAAATAAATCAAATATCATAATATTTGTATGAAATTAACCTTAAGCACATGGCAAAGCATATTAAAAGATAAGAAAAGCAGAACTCGAAAAAGGAAAGCGAAGGATATAGGGTCATTCCTCAATCCAACTTTATACCGAGTGTACTTGTCAAAAGAGGTTCGACGTGAGCAAAGTCCATGTATTTATGACTCATGACACGCATGTCCGCATGAAGTATGAATAGTGCATTGACGAAAATGAGTAATGTTAGGTTAATAACTAATTGGTTAGGATTATCCTCTCATAAAATACGAATCCCATGTATATAATTTTACCTATGATATTTATATTTTGTGATGGAGTTGTAAATAAGTTGTGAACGATTTAGTGGTAAGCAAGCCTAATCTTGACTTAGAAAAGGTTTTGCGTAGGAACATTAAAATGTAACCTTGTTTTATTCTAATATTATATATTTGTCAATATCAAACATAGTAGTCCATCGAAAAATATTACAACAAATTAGACGGAAAGTATACAAGCTGAAGACAAAAGAAAATAAAAAAAAGGTGACTAAAGATAAGAAATTACTTACCTTCGTTATCTTCAAATTTCAATGCTTAATTCGATGATGATGACAGAAATTAAACCGGAGAACAATGAACGTGAACTTTGTGGCCTTGGGTGTTTCTAGGTTCGTTCTTTTGGTTATTATGTTTATGGGTTGCGTCGCTCGCATGTACGCCTGATTATCTAGACAATATGAAGGAAAAAATTACTCCAAAATTATCTTTTTTTTCCTTTTCCTTTTCCTTTTAATTTTTTATATTCATAATTTATTTTAGATTTATAGGAGATCCGTAAAATCAAGTATATTATATAGGTGGAGACAATATAAAAATATTATAATATTGAAAGAGGAAAAATTCGAACTTGAGACACTTATGACAAAAAATTCTTAGAACATGTTATCACACATAAAACATGGCACCCCACATAAGAAAGAGAAGGTACATAATGTGTGATCAATCTAATATGGTTCCATTGCCGCAAAATGGACCATACGTAGATGGTATTTTATGCACATGTCGTTTGGAGGTTTCAATACCTCACTCATACACTTTGCTATAAAAAGTTTTCCATTTAAAAAAAAAACAAAAATAAACAGAGTGCATGTCTAAATTTTATATTTTCATCGTAATTCTAATTAAACACATTAATTTTCCAACGAGAGCCTTAACCAGCTTTGCTAGGGGCCATATATCAACAAGTTCACATGCATGTTGAAGAAGCTCTTTAGTATGTGTTTGGTTGGTCTATATTTATGTTTCTTTTGATTGATTTCGATGACATACAAGCAATGATATTTAAAAAATCCAAGATTCAAAATTTTGATTCGATATTTGTAAAAATATGGTCCAGAATTTATGATATTAGATCATGTTTTTAAAGGATGTCTGATTTTTAGGATATCAATTTTTTTATCGGATTATTTGATATAGAAAAATATTCGGTATTTGATTGATTATCTCAATAATATATTGCAGTATTATGATTTTGTTATATTATTTTTTAAAATTGTTTTATTATTCAAATAATTAAAATACTAATAATATTTTATTATTCTTTTTAGATAAAATAAGACACTCTTATAAATTTAGATATAAATATTAACTAATCTATAATTTTTTTTTTTTTAAAATTCTTCTAGAAATTATTAAAATCATATATTTTATATTTTTATATATCTGATTTATATCAAATTTTAATTTTTGAAATACTTAAAATTTTAAATACTTAATTTAAAAAATACGAAGCTAATATTCAATTCGTTGAATCCATTCTTTTCGACGATAAAATCGAATAGACGTAAAGTAGTTTGAAGCACGGTCCCGCTTTTTCACATGCTGCTCATGTGCTAGCTATACCTCAAAGACGACAACACATGAAGCCGCAAATTGCCATTACAGTCTTTGAAGTCTTATTCATCGCAAACTGAACTTTCGAACATCATCTCGAGCTGCTCCTCTTAAGGAAAAGGTCGGAGCACGTCTCTTGTTTGAGTAGCTTAAGCCCGCATTCAATACTCGAAGGTTTAGGAGATGTACTTTCAATGTCATGCTGAGCTGTATCTCAGATCGATGTATAATAGACGGGCTAATAGTCCTAGTTGAACTTCTCCTATGCCTTTTTTTTTTTTTTAGTATCAAATTTATATACACAACAAGATATTTGCAACCTAGAGGCAGGAAAACTAATGTAAAGATCAGCTGGGTATAAAAAAAAAATCACCATTTCGCTCTCGATATTGTCGCACATGCACCCACACACTAATATGACAAACTCTCCAGTGAGTTGAACTCATCAATAAAGAGATTAGCGACCTAGCGAATCTGACTAATCAATTTGCAACAACCACATAAATTAGACAAATCACATCGCTCAATAAATAATATTAAATAAATTTAACGTATTGAATTATAAAGCTAAAAACTCTAATCCAATAATCACTAAAAAAATTCGTAAGTATAAAACCCTATCTTAGAGTAAAACTCAAACAACCACACCTACTACTATCGCCATATCAAATGGCCAAAGTAGTAGGCATGGTGGTTACTAAAATCTACACGCGGCTGCTAAAATTGGATCTACCTTGCAGATGTTGACACTATTGTCACTATATTATATTATGACAAATTATTACCTAGTCACTTCGCGGAAGTGCTAATCCGGCCGGAAGACAATAGAGCCTGATACTCTGATCTTGTCATAGCTTTGTTATTTTTGCGCCCTACAAGAATCCCTGTGGATAAAAACTCAAGAACCCAAACTCAAAAAATAAACAATACAATGCATAAATCAAATCAAATAACCAAGAACAATTTACCAAAGTTGAATCTTTTTCACTATCTTTCCAAGTAATATATAATTTAAGAACACTCAATCCCATATTTTCTTATTTATCAAGATCAATTATCTTAATTAATTTCTTTAATTAAAAACCTTGCTTCTGATTAAGACTTCCCTCTATATCATCCCGCTAGACTCATAATACAAAAATCCTCTCTCTTAATTCTTATTTTGTGTTACATATGTCTAATGTTATATAAGAGACTCTTTTTATATATCCCAATAGGATCATATAACCAACCAAAGAGAGAAATCAAACTTAGAAAATAAGCAACAAAGAAAATCAAACTTGTAAAAAATCGCCACAAAATAAGCTAGACAATTATGCAAGTGTGTTGATCAATAGCAGGAGTTGTGTTCATCAACACTAAAGGTTAGTGTTGAAGAATAACTTATTCATTCTTTCCTTATTCTTTCTAAAACTTCAGAGGGAAAAATATTCTGACACTACGGACCCATGTACACCTCCTTATATCATTATTCTCTTTAATGTCCACTATTCTAGACCCTTTTTTAGCATACACACACAAACTTGAATCTTAATGATCCTCCCTTTAATACCCCATGTGTCCTCATTCATGATCGAGTTGCATGATCATATCATCACCCTCCTCTTGATGATGCCTTTCTTGAGCCAAAGTTGCTATAACACTCTTGCTCACAAGCATGGAGAGATTTCCTCTAGTCTTTATACCAAGAAAGGTCACATTCATCTGTTTCATGACCTTCACCTTATCAAACTTCAAATGAATATCACAACCCAATTCATCCAACCTCATTAAGGAAATATAACTTTGATCAAGCTTTTGAACATAACTTACGTCTGCTAACTTCCTAATCCTCCCATCTTGGTTCTTGATCTTAATATCTCCAATTCCTTTAAATTTGACCTCCTCCTCATTGATTAAAGGCACCAACCTATCGTTACATGGCTCTAAGGACTTAAACTAATCCTCCTACGGACATGTGTTAAGAAGATTTTGAATCCATTATTAAGTCCCCTTTCCATGCATCCCTTTCCTATACTAAAAGAGCATCACCAATATCCCTCTCATATATTAAAGCACAAGCACAATGCTTCCCATTCTA
The DNA here is from genome assembly GCA_030549775.1 of Tamarix chinensis. Classification (NCBI taxonomy): domain Eukaryota; kingdom Viridiplantae; phylum Streptophyta; class Magnoliopsida; order Caryophyllales; family Tamaricaceae; genus Tamarix; species Tamarix chinensis. Next base: position 26,302,011 of record CM060173.1, on the reverse strand, counting down.
GCCTTTCTTGTAATGAAAGAACTTCCTTTTGATATGCCCCACCCTATTATAATGAAAGGACTTTGTAGTTTAGTTCTTCTTTTTCTTACCTTTCTTGGATTTCCCATGTATCACCCTATAAATTAGGCACATATAATATGTGAAAATTCAAGTGCTTGTTGATGATTTAATGGTGTTTGATCTTGTTTTGGAAATGTACTTTGGATTTGATTCGCAAAAGATTTGAAAATTTGGGGGGCAGGAAGGAAAGAAAATGGTTTTTTGGTGCACTTGTCGACTAGTAATATAAATCATCGACTAATGTGTCATTTTTCAATTTGGGTTTTGGTTTAAGGTAACTAATTGACAGGTTATGAAATACTGATCAACAGGAGGAACCAGTCAATTAGAGTTAAATGAGGCAAGCTGAGCCAAGTCAAATCATGACCTTTTGTCGTGAATGAGTTGAGATTGCGAGATTTTGTAGTATAAATGAACTCGAGTCCAAAATTTTCATGCTCAAGCTTGACTCATTTATTAAATGAGCCTAAAAATAGGTTCAAGCTTAACTCGTTTAGCTAAATTAACTAGTAGTGCCTTTAACGACACGAAGCTAGAAAGCTCGTGAGCTGACTCTATTCATTTCCAACCCTAAAGTTAATGGATTCACTAGACTAACGGATTGATTCGCCTAATATAAGGGATTTTCAAATTTGATTTTAGATGAAAAACACTTTCCATAATCTTGAATCTTATTAATCAACCTTTGAAATATTTTCTATATCTTCTTTAATGATTTGTGACCATTAATTTAAGTTTTTCCCTACCTCGAATGGATTTGGGGACCAAATTGATCAAAAAGTGATCGATGACCTCACCACTATCATCTTCTTCTTTAGTTCTCTCTATTTTGTATATCATTGGAATAAACAGTTTCATCCCTCCAACCTTATTAAGTCTTTCAGACTTGGTTCCCTCTCCCTTTCATGGCATATTTCCCGTATCATGATGTTGAAAATTAGTACCCTACACCTTTTTAGCAAACATCGTTTGAGCTCAAGGAAAAAATGCTACCTCAAAACTCTTGAAACTAGCCACATCAACCCAAATTTGAGCAGCAGAATTAAAGTTTGGTGTTATATACCCTCCCCTTTCATTTCTCATCAGATCATGGGTATACTAGCAACTCTAGCCTTTATTTTCCTCATTTTCTCTCAACCACTAAATTGCCTATATTTTTCCTTGTCTTTTGCCTTCACTCACCTTCTCCTTTTTATCCTTGTCTTTTGAACTCACACCCCTCTTCTAATTCTTCATATATATATATATTTCTTATTTTAATCTTTAATAGTATAGAGATAGATATATGAAAAAAAAAAATTAAGGACTTGAATCCTCCCCTTGATTTTCTTATTTCATAAAGGTCAAGTTTTCTAATTCTCTTCACATATTGTTTTGTTTCTATTTTATAATATCTTGAGGAGTTTTACTCAGTTTTAATCTTTTATTTTCAAGGTGTTCAAGGATTGGGCATTTTCAACTAAGGATTTTCCTTACTTTGTGTGATTTTTGCTAAGCTTCACTTGAGGTAAGTTATTCTAGCCTTGTAATTTGGAGTGACTGAGCGTGTGGATTGGTGAAGGATTTGGAATTTTGGTTTATGAAGTGAACATGTATGATAGTAATAGTGCTTGTTGTGAACCATGCCTTCAATTTTCTTATTTTGGGAAAAGTGAGTTATATGTATGCATCTTGATAATTAATTGGAAATGCAACATGATTGAGGGGTTTATCATAAATTTTCTTAGTTTTTCAAGTGTATAAAGATATTTATGTGGTATGATTGATGTTAGAGGCCTAAATTTGTGTATGAAAATGTATGTACACATTGTTTTACATAGACCAATCAACTAATTCAGTCAAACTAATCAACTTGTCTTTAGAGCAGTAAAATGGTTAAGCCAACCCATCGGCTGGTTTGTGTATGTAATTAAATTGTTTCAACTCAAATTAAATCCATCAACTAGATCGGTCAAGTTGATCAACTAGTCTCAAGAATAGTTGAATGGTTAGGCTAACCCATCAATTAGTTTATATATGGTATTACTTACTTGGGTATTGGATTAAATTGATTGATTGGTTTTGGTAGGAACATTAGGGTTTGGTAGTGTCAAACTAATTTATTGGTTTATAACACCAATCATGGTGGTGACCCTTGATGTGGTTCATGATATGGAATATTAATTACTTAAAGAGAAATAAATTGTTTAAGCTAATAGATCTTCAACTCTAAGAGAAGTCGACGGGGATTGTTATTATTATATTCACTTGTGGTGGTGCACCTATAAGCAGAGGAACCCTCATTGGTTCTAATACCTCTCCTACTCTATCTTACACCTATGAGGTACTTAGGGGGCATTGACACTTGAGGGTTTGGATACCTAGCAATGTAATGAGTTGGTTGCTACCTTAGCTTATGACTAAGAGTAGCATGGTCTTATATTTATTTCATATGGTTACTCATTAATCACTATTTAAGGTGTTATAGTGTCTATTTCCATGACGGAAAATTTAATTACTCACTTGATATTTTTACATGAATGTAAACGTATGATCACAAATAGAAAGAGATAATAGTCGAAATGAATCTTAGAGGTGTACTAAATTAGCTTTGTGTTAAAAATATGTGTGACCTTATTATGGTTATTTCATTAATATGATACATGGGTTTCCCTATAGGTAGTTAAGAGCTAACTTATAATTGATTTATTGATGTTTGCATGATCTAACTATTACTCATATAAATAAATGACTATATAACATTATTATCAAAATATTATGGATGATTAAAATGGAATGGACCTTACAGTCTATTTAAGTAGCTTACAACCTTAGTATGTTACTTCACATGTTCTTATGTTGTTATCTATGATTCCTAAATTTTATAGTAAGCATGAATTTCCTACACTTTGTGTGAATCATTACATTTCTATACATTCCATGGCTTTCATTGAGCATGATGTTATCTACATCCATATGCACGTATTAGGTACCATGTTGAGAATGTCATGCTAGTAAAGCTTGTGAGATGATATGTTACTATATAAACATGATACTATTTGCAATCATGACTTGTATGCTCATTATGATCATATGTGCATCATAAAATCCTTTGATAAATTAACTTGGTTTACTCAATACAGAGAATACTAACATTCCATTTTAATCAGTCACTTGCTTAACCTTAAAAGAGAGGAATATGTGCATGCAGTTGAGGGTGTCCTATAGTTGACCAATTTATGCATTGGAAATGGGGCAAGCAAGATTGGATGTTCCCATGGATGTATTTTTGTTGGTCCTTGAGAGACCTAAAAATTTCTCTATCTTTCCCTGTTTAAGTAAACCCCATCTTTATGTATTTTCATTTGCCTTGGATTGATATGGTCTTGGTTTTGTAAAACCTAACACTTACTATATTTTAGCTATCTATTTTGTACACTTAATTTCTTGTGATCTGTTGGTTGGATACTTAACCTTGTATCTAACATGGGACAGATGGTAGAATGTCTACCCAATGTTAAGTGGGAGTTAACACCCTTTTTTTCTTAAGAATGTTTTCGTAATTCTACTTCCACAATCATTTTAAAAACAAAAAAATGTTAATGAAAAATAGGAGTGTTAAAACCCATCTCCATGCAAAAAAGATCCATCCATTGAAGTAGATCCCCATTGTCCTACCAATTTAATACTTCAAGTAAAACCATTACTTCCAAATAAATCTTCTTCTTCCTAATGAGCAAGATTTCCACTACAAAACTAAACTTCTTTGGGAGAGAAGCTCACAACAAGAGATATTGATACTCTTCCTTAATAGACTCATCCAAACTTTTCAATTGAGTGATCAAGCAGTTGAATATAATAAAATCCCATCTCAAGAAAAAAAAAACAAATCCTTATTCATGAACAACTTATTTTCCAATAATTTTGATGTATATATCTTCGATGGATTTTTCCACGACTCTTCCAAACTTATTTCTTCAAGAAGCATTGTACTTGATCTTTGGAGCAAGGTTTAATTGGATCATACTTTTTGCACACAACTTTATATCTACTAACTTGGTAGCATCCACATCTTTTGGTTTATTATCCCCAAAGTATTGTGCAGACCTCCTTGAATAAGAAAATACTTTATTTTAATTTGTGATAGTAATTTTTTTCTCTTCTCATCAAACAATTACATTACAAACTTTCCACCTAATACCTTTTCAATCCTTCATGATTCGGATTTGTAGATCTTATGTATACTAGTACTTACCTCACTCCAATACCAATTGTTGTGATAAAACCTTATAATTTGGTCTTATGATATTTATGTTGTTCCTACACTCTCCAAAAACCCTTATGGATAGAAACTCAAGAAATAAAAACCCTAGAAATAAGAACTATGCAAAATATACATCAAAATAAGGAACCAATAACAATTTACCTAACTTAAATATTTATAATTATCCTTGCAAATAATATAGAATTCAAGTATACTCAATCTTTTTTTCCCTCACTAAAATTATTAAAAACAACTTCTTGATTAATCTACTCGATGAAGAGCCTCGTTTCCAATTAATAATTTCCTCTAGATTACTCCTTTAGATCTAGAATACAAGAACTTTCTTTCCTAATTTTTATTTTATATTCCATATGCCTAATGCTATACAAGATACCCCTTTATATGTGTCATCAAGACCCTAGAAGAAACAAAATATATAAGTTGAATTTAAAATATAACCCATGGAGAGAATTGATGTCACAAAACCACCGTGAAAAAATTAAGGTATAATATAGGTGTGTTGATCAACAACCCACTAGGGAGGGTCGTATTGTAATATCCTATAACTCTAAACACATGCATATTTATGCTTTTGGTGACCATTATTTTCATATTATTTCTATAATATGTAATACTCCATAATTTTAAGTATTTACTTAATACTAGTTTTTTTCATTAACAATGGGTCTGTTATATAGGTATAATAAGTAATAATAACTATTAAATAGTCAAATTTAATTTGGTAACTTAAAATTTATTTGTACTCACACTTTTATTTTAGCTTCTTATTTTGTAAATTATAACCTCTCATCTATTACAAATACCCTGGTAATTAGATGGTATTGATTACTTATACCTCTTTTTCTTAATCGTTAAGTTTTACATTTTAGTAGTATTTTAAGCTAAATTCTTCCTATCTAATCGGAGAAAATGCTAAAATATCTAATTTTCCTATTGTAAAAATTATCGACTATAATTTCCTAATCGCTAAAAATCATAATATGAGAAATATTGCCAATATATTACATGATAGGGTTTATTAGTGTGAATCCCCATATCTTTTTCATTGTTTATTTTTTTTCCTTTTATTGTTGGTGAATGTATAATATAAACCTAGCCTATTTTGCTAATAAATATATCTCAAAGTAGAAATAAACCTTAGTTGGCTATTATTTTCTCTCATTATCAAATTCTCTTTATATACACCATCACATATTTGATTTCAACTTCATTAATTTGAGATCGAGTACATTCAAGGTTAAATTTTTTGAGGCTATAGTTTAATTGGAGATTTGAGATCCAATGAGCATTCTTTAATTTTAATTTTTTTAGGATTATTTTGCTTAAATGCCTTATTTTAATTAAGGTCTTGATTTCTGGTAACATATCATAACAAATTTCTTTTGAAAACTCTTTTTACGATTTAAAGTACTATGTATATGGGTATTGTGAATCTTATGATACTTTGAGAAATCAATATTTTATTATTGTATGTTGAAAGTTGTGAGTATAAATCTACAGATGGGTATTAATATTTTTAACAAATTTTTTTCTAATGATAATGAGTATGTTGTATGGGATGAATGGTATGTTCTAATTGATTATGGTTGTGTACATGATTATAGGGTGCCATGTTGTTCATGATTTTGATCTTGATACTCCACAATTGTGATGTGTGTTTGATACCCCAAAGTTAATACTTTATATTTTCTTACCTTATTACATATCAAACAATGGGTTAGAAGTTTAATTTTCAACACAAATGCCAAAAGTACATTATAATCCCTACAACAAAATATATATTGTATTATAGTGAAACCTTTCAAATCAGCCAAAATCAAAGATGTGGATTAGAGATGAATTTTGTGGGTTATTTTTGATCTATGATGAATAGGGGTATTGTTGATTGTGTTGAACTCATAATTATAGGTTGACTTAGTTTGACCAAGTTTGATCTAGTTAGACTATGGTTGACCGAACTTGATTTGGGTTTTGACATTCTGATTAAAGATATAATTTGGTCATCATAAGTGGAATTTTCAATTTTTGGGTATGTTACCTTATTGGAAAGTTACCTACAGTGGATAAAATGGAGTTAAATAATGTGGTGGATTATGTTCTTTTGCGTGACAACACTTAAAAACATACAATTAACATAAATTGAAAAATGAGGATGAGCTAGGGTCCTTTGGTGTAGCCTCCATGAGTCTAGTAATGCTAGATGTTCTATTTTTATTTTGGTTGTGCTAGCTATCTACATTGAGCTAGTTGTAATATATATATATATATAGATATAGATATACTCTGCTTTTGTTTTGGTTGTGATGCTTATGTATATTAGGCTAGCTATGGTTGTATAAATTATGCTTTTGTTTTGGTTGGATTTGCTATCTACATTAGGTTAACTATGGTTGTGCATATTATACTTTTGTTTTGGTTATTTAGATCCTATCCTTGGTTGGTTGTGATCCTATGAGCCCTTACTATTTAGGTGATCTGCTTAATAAGTTGGTTTCCCATACTTAGAACATTAAAGCTAGTTTTTTTTTGTGGCCACATAAGATGATGAAATCAATAAAAAAGGGATTATCCATACAGTTTGATTAATTGTGAAATATGGTTGGTTTGCACATTATTCTCATGTAATATATGTATGTATGTATGTATGTATGTATGTATGTATGTATGTATGTATATGAGGTTTATATTCCATTGTACTTCTGTGTGACTTAGTTGTTCCCTTAGCTAGCTTGTTAAATATTATAAACAAGATTGGGGGTGATCCATGATGTGCATGATGAGTAGATCATATAGTGTATATTAAGTGTGGATGTATCTAAGGTGTTGATGATATGCATTGTGAGGAAGGGTGAAAGTGATGGTCATATTTGGAGATTTGTTTCTCATCATTGATTTTAATTAAATATTCAATCCAAACACTTCTTTAGCTAAGGTTTCAAACACTTTGTTTATTAGCTTGCAATTTGTATTCAGGGTTCTATGTTCTGGTTATCATATATATTATATATAGATGTTGAAGTTATTTGATTCTAGTACAAAATATAACTAGTGATAATTGTTGGAAATGATTCTAAGTTATATTTATGTTTCACTTGTGTTGTTTCCGTTAGTAGCTATTATAGCTTTTCTTTGTCCCATAAATTCCTAAGGATATATTATGTAAATTCTATTTCTCTATTATTATTATTATTATTGAAATTTTATTACTTGTTGATTTCCCATGTTGTAGAACATTGAAGGGATTTGAAGTTGTGAGAAACTTATCATTAATGTTTAAGTTATATAAACTATAAATCAAACTACATTAAACAATAAACCATTGTTTGGGTTTGTATAATTTGGGAAATGGTTTTATTTGGTTTATTATTTTTCAAATTATAAAAGAATTGTTTGGTATGGTTTTTGGGGTGAAAATAGAACCAAACTACACTATATTCACCCCTAGTTGCGATCATGGACATGAAGCTTAATGGTTGAGGAAAATTATTGTTGATATTCCTTTATGGCGGAAGTATATTGGTTCATTTTTTCTTCATTTTGACTCACGAGAAGCTATCCATAGTCAAATAGCAAGTTCTATGATGGCAATAGTAGTGTTAATAATTTGATTTATAATATCCTTTATAGTGTGCTCAAGTATGATGTTATTTCTCTTGATTTTGTGAGATCAAGGAGAAATCTAGCGAATTTGTTGACAAAAGGGCTTAATAGGAAACTAATTTATGAATAATGAAATTGGTATACTTGTATATGATTTTATGCTGATACCTAGTCCAGATTGAATGGGTCATAGATAAAGTCATATGCTCACTAACTCCTACATTTAAGTTTATAAATAAAAGCTCATATATTATTCAACTATGTTGCATTTCCTAGTAGTATATACTATAGTTTTTAAAATTAAATTTGGAGTATTTAATGAGTTCCATAGCCCTAGTTCAGGTGGTGTTAGTAGTATACACTTGACCGACTTGCTTATATGATTGGGAGGATAATATCTACCTATGAGAAGTACCTTGGACATACAACCTAAAGTAGTCATGAAACTAAGGTATATTGAACTACTTTATTCCCAAGAGTTATCTTTATTATATTTTCTTTTATCACCTTCAAGACTTCATTCACTTGATAATAATGGTTTCATAAAGTTTTCTTATTGTTGACCAAGTGGGGAATTGTTGATTTTTTTTTGTGTGTGTGGATTTACTCCAAACTTAGAGATTGACATTAGTAGTTAATAGAGAATTTATTCACTTTATATATCCCCATATTCTTTGTAGTTGTTAAAGTGTTAGAAAGGGCAAATATCTCTATACACGTGTTGCCTTTGCCAAGCTAGTCAAATCCGTTTCCATCGACGTTTAGATAACTTGATATGATATCATTTTTAGGACTCGTTTGATCTACTACTACTATTTTAAAATGGTTTAGTTGTTAATGGTGATTTACTTCTCCCAAAGTTAATGGTATGTAATTACTCCAACTTTTTAATCCACAACATTTTAATTTATAATTACTTAATAACCCATGTTAATTTATACCTAAATTAACTTAATTACCCATGGATTGATTTTTAAGAAATTAACCAAACTATTGCTATACATACCCCATCCAGCAACATGGTAAAATACAACCAACACAACAACTCCACTTTTTTTCCCTCTCTTCCTCTCTCTATTTCTTAGTTTTCTACTGTATATATATTTTCATCTCAGTCCGTTTCTATTTTTTCACTACAAGTTCTTAGAAAAGTAGCTTTTATTCTACAAATTGGATTACATTGTATCCAATCAAGAGAAACATTAAATTTGGGTGTTGAAGACCCAATGCTATTTTTTACCATTAAAGGGAGTCTTTTTAACTTCTTGATTCATCCATATTATTTTATAAATAAGTTCTTTGTATCTAATTTTGTTTTATTCTTTGGTACTTACAATGGTTCGGTATATGAATGAGTCGTCTAAGATATGAGCGTATTACAATTTAATTAGTCGATTGACCAAATCACAAATTCTTGTTGGCGAGTCTCCTCTCAAAAAAAAAAATTCTTATTGGTGAGTCAAATTCATTTAAATTTTTCTTAATAATGTATATGTTTGTTTTCACCTTTTAAATGAGCATGTATGAAAAAAATAAGATATGGAAATTTTGTGCCAATCTTTATTCCATATTTATCTTGAAATAATTAAATAACACATACTAATATGTGTGTTTATCATTTACTTTCAATTGAATATTATTTCTTAATAGAAATTTTGTATGGTAGAAAAATTCAAAATAAAATAAAAACTCTAAATAAACCATAGTTTGTTTAACTAAGATACATATACAGAGATAGATCGTAAGAATTAAACAAACTATGGTTTATTTAGAGTTTTTACTTTCTTTTGACTTTTTCTACCATACACTTAAAAATTTCTATTGAGAAATAATAGTTAATTAAAAGTAAATGATAAACACCCATATTAATAAGTGTTATTTAATTATTTCAAGATCAATATGGAATAAAGATTGGCACAAAATTTCCATATCTTATTTTTGTCATACATGCTCATTTAAGAGGAGAATTAAAGGGAAATGAAAATGAAAAAAATGAAGAAAATAAAATAATAGAAATCAGTTTTCTTTCCATCGTTTGGTTATTAGGAAAACTTTGTCAAAATATAACTTTTAGAAATTGTTTTTGGTGTTGGGTTTTATAGAATGAAAATTCTAAAGAGAGTTGATTATAATTATTTGAATACTATTATATATTTAATAGAAATTAAAATTTTCTAAAAAAATTATAAAAAATCCATAAACTCAATACTAATGCTAAAAAATAAGAAACATTCTAAAGTATTACATAAATAACATATAATAATTTTCAAGAAAATCTAAAAATATATAAAATATTCTATATTTCTTTCCATTTCAAACATGATATAAAAAATATAGAATAAAAAATGATTTTATGGCTCTTCACTAATGCACTCATTAGTTCCGTAAAATATCAATAACCTTCAAAACACCCTACTAATAAGAGATGGAGTAAATAAAAATAAAATAAAATAAACATCTTTATCTACTCCATGCCTCTAGGCCCCAGTATAAAAATTTAGAGACCAAAGCTCATGTTAACCAACAAGGCTTCTAAATATTACTATATTAAGATCCCAACATATATATATATATATATCAAGGATATAGGCAATTAATAGTTATCAACAATTAATTTAATAGTTAAAGTGATACACTAGGATCATTGAAAATATCGGAACCAAACTCCAGGCATAACCATATAGCCTTATCATCGAGTGAATTACAAATAAATTTTGAGCAATATTTCCAAGCATAGTATAGATTTCCATCTAATGAACTTTCTATAACCCATCAAACTTCTTAAGATCATAATACAACTAAGATTCAAAGAAATTACACATATTTTCTCATCAAGAGGTACTACAACTTCATTAATCCATTATTTTAGATCCTTCATCTCTTCCTATTTGTAATCTCTCACTTTTCTATTTTTTGTGGTTCTTAATCCTAATACACCAGCCAAAGTAGAGGTCACTTTATTATGTTGTTCTTGCTCTATGTTCCAACCCTCGAGTGTTTTTTCCTCATGTTATTGTCTCTCTAAGTGCATATGTTGTTCTTTTGGATCAAAAACCAAATTTCTAGTGGCCCAAACCTTTCCAAACAAAATATATAATGTATGGAATTTTGAATTGGCTTGTACCAAAATTGTTTGGCATCTGGAGGAGCCTACAAAAAAATGATTACATACTTTATCAAATTGAGAATCGAATGAGCCAATAGGCCCAATAATAAGTGATGCATCATATTGAGGTAAAGATGCAAAGTAGATGTAAGCATAAAATACATTTCAAAACATAATTTACAACATTCATACAGTAACACCCCAAAATTCACTATTTTTTTTATAAAACGGAAGCAATTAAATTAAAACTTGTGAATTTTGGGAATGTTACCGCCGTGATTAGTACGAGCCCAGCCCACGACCGTTCCCATATTAACCACAAGGCTAAAAGAAATTTAATAAGCATCATAAATCAAATCTAATAAATAAGACTTCAAATAAGCATTAAACAATTATAATATAGAAGTCAAAGTGAGTGAAAAAGAGTCATAAACTAGAGTGCATTGTCAAAGTTCCAAAAAGGGAAATAAAGTTTACATACGATAAAAGTTACATCTAGGATACTCAATACAAATTAAAAAGTCATAGAAGAAAACCCGACCACATCACTCTTGATTCTCATGCCAAGTTCATACTCAACACTCAGCCCTACCTGATACCTCATGAACATTGAAGGAATGAAATAGGTATCACCAACTTGCACAAAGTCAGAGGGGCTTTCTGCTTGTGGGAATGAGCAGCACCCATAAAACAGGTGGTCAGTACACTATGTACTGAGCAAGTTAACCATACACTAAGGCCGATACACAAAAGCACACAATCCAAGCATGATAATATAACAACATACGATCACTACAGATAAATAAATAAAGGCCAAATTATAATTTGGATGAATTAATTATTTAATATCTGATTAATACTCATTTCACACCATGTTTTTTATCAATCCATATGAGTACAGGAACCCTACTATTATAGCCAGTGGATCGGTCACTTATAGGGCAATACGCACCTAACCACTATTATAGTCGGTGGATCGAATCACTTATAGGATAGAACGTCCTAACTACTATTATATGTTGTGGATTGGTTTAGCCCCTGCTCATATGGTCTTCCACTGTAAGTACTTAGTGTCTTTTATGTGTCTTAGAAAACTTAGGTTTGGTTTATTGAGCTCAGGATCCCCCACTATTCTAGCCGGTAGAGTGGTCACTTATAGGGCAAAAATGCACCTAACCACTATTATAGCCGGTGGATCGGTTACTTATAGGGCATAACGCCCTAACCACTATTATATGCAGGTGGATCGGTCTAGGCCCGGCTTAATAATCTTCCAGTTTACATGATTAATTTTTTATAGTATCTTATTTAGAAGTTTCACCCTAGATATACATGACTAACTCTCTCTATGCTTATCCTCCAAAAGGACCTATCCCATATCATGAGACTTATGCACCTCCTAACTTGTCCCAACATATTTTCCTCCTTACCCTAACTCACAATAGAGGCCCAACTCCTAAGTATATGGGTTAAGGCTCACTACCATACAACTCCAAGTCCACTCACTCCCTTATTTTAGGGTTTTCTCCAAAAATCCTAATTTGAGCCTATGTAGCCCATCCTTCTCCACCTCACACAACCCAAAATATTTTAACACCCCACACATCACAACCCTTAGATTCAACTCTCATCATCTCACTTTACTCACCAAGTACACGTGTGACCACGAAACCCTAGGTAGCCACACGAAACCCTAGTTGCCCATGCCAAACCCTAACATCCTCATTTTCACATGTCACCTCTCCATTTATCACTTTCTACTTTTATTTTTTCATGATGCTCATGCTCATCCCTCACATGATAATCTTCCATACTCATCTCATACTTCATTCACTCTCATTTATTTTTCCTTTTTACCACCTTCTCATATTAGGGTTTCCTTCCAAACCCTAGCTCGGTCTCCTATACACCCTTATACTGTCCCACATACTATTTTTCTCCCAAGGCCTCCAATCACCCAAACAAATCCTACATTACCTTCCTCACAACCCAAATCAACTTTTCATATGTAAAATTCATCCCCATGTAGACTTTATACATCCTATGCAACCCTTCCAACTTTTTCAAGCAAAATCCTAGATTCCTCCATGCAAAACCCTAGATTCTTCCATGTAAAACCCTAAATTCCTCCATGAAAAACCTAGATTCCTCCAAGAAAAACCCTAAATTATTCCATTCATAGATCATGCAATATTTAGGTCAAACCCACATCCCTTGGTCAACTTATTTCCCTTTTGTCAACATACTTCCCTTTGGTCAACTTACTTCCCCATTTTCCATTCCCACACTTTCACCCTATATCATCACATTACATATCATAGCATGCATGTTCTAAAGGTCCACAACACATCACATCATAATCACAGCTTACACATATTATACACATGACATAAAATAACACATGAGCATACCTCATCTCCAAGCTACACTTCACATAAAATAGTTATAATGATAAGCATAATATACATAACATATCATGACACATGGAATACAAGGCATATAAAACACATAACACACATAAGGCCTTAGCTACACACTTACCTAACACGACATTGGTCTTAGAGCACACTCCTATTCCTCCTTAAGGTTTTAACTAGTCTCACCTGTAAGAGGGAAAAATTAAGGATTAGGTTCCCTCCTACCAAAAATACTAATATTTCCTATTTTATTCTAAGATTAGGGTTATAGATAAAATAATAATCTAATAATAGTAACACTAACTAAATACTAATTTTGCTAAGGATAATATTAATAATAGTAATATCGGAAAAGATGATAATATAAGGTTTGAAGATTTTATCCTAATAATAATAATGATAATGATAATAATAATAATAATAATAATAATAATAATACAAATAATAATAATAATAATAATGGTATAATTCTAAATAATATAAAATAAGGGCTTCAACCCTTCACCAAAATAATAATAATAATGATGATGATGATGATGATGATGATGACGACGACGACGACGATGATGATAATAATAATAATGGTATTAATAAAAAATAAAGTGAAATAGGGTTTCGACCCTGCATTGAATAATAACAATACTAATCATAATAATAAATAATAATGATCATGATAATAATAATAATAATAATAATAATTATATTATTATTATTATTATTATTATTATTATTAGTAATAATTGAAAAAAGGATAAAATAGGGCTTCGACCCTTAATAATGATAATAATAATAATAATAATAATAATAATAATAATATAATGTAATTAAAATCAATAAAGCTTAATAAATTAGGGTTTAGGGTACCACCTTGGGTTGGTGGTGACTGGCGGCATCGATGGCGGTGCATGGTAGCGGCGGCGGTGGCAAGAAAAAGGGAAGAAAAGAGAGATAATTTAATGTTGGGAAAAGGATAGGGAGAATGAGGGTGGAAGTTGGGGTGGTAGAGGTTGTCTAGGTGAGAAGGGTTGGAATGAGGGTGGTGGTGCAGCCAAAGATGGCAGCGCACAGCAAAGGTTGTGGTTGCTGAGAGTGGAGGAAAGGGAGAAAGAGAGGAGGAGAGGGAGGAAGGGAAAAAGGAGGGTAGCAGGAGGTAGAGGAAGGCCTATAGGGTAATTTGGCAGGTGTAAGAGGTGGTGGTTTTGGTAGTAGTGGTGGCAAATGGTGGTGCGAAGGGCGGCGAAGGTGGAATTGTGTTTGATTAAGAAGGAGACTTTGCACGATTAGGGGGCTCGTGCAAGGCAAATCAAGGGTGGAGAGTGGTGTAGTTAGGTAGAGGTTGATGTAGGGAGTGGCGCTATGGGTGGCTTGAGCGACGGAACTAGGCTACGGCGATGACAATGGTGTTTGAAAGGGTAGTGGCACATGGAAGAGGTTTTCTAGGCTGCGGGAAAAAGCTCGAGACTAGGGCTGGTAAGGGGGTATTTATAATGCCAATGAAGGGGGATAAAGTCAGAGGGGAGACAGGAGAATAGGGCAGGTAGGTGGGAACACTCCGGCTAGCGATGACAGGCCGACGCAAATCTTGCCATGGTAGGCTACGATTGGCCCAGGAGAGAGAATGGCATGTGAGAAGAGAGAAGAATTTGTTGGGTCGAAACAGCAGGCGAGTTAGTATTGAAGAGAGAGGAGAGATTGCCCGATCAGCGGTGTGGTCGGTGGCGAGAATCTCGAGGAAGTGGCAGGCTGCGACGGGGAAAGAAGAAGGAGGAGGAAGAAGGTAGGGGTGTGGACTGGCGATCCAAGGAGAAAGAAAAGAAAAAGAAAGAAGAGACGACCAAGAGGCTGGGGAAAAAGTATGTGGTGCGGGCCTAGGCCACGTAGGAGGAAGGGAAAGAGAAGGGGATTGGGTCGATGGGCTGGGCCATTTCAAGGAAGAAGAAGAAAAGAAAGGGAGAGAGGAAGGAAATAAAGAAAAAGGAAAAAGAAGGAGAAAAAGAAATAAAAGAAAAAGGGAAAGGAGAAAATAGGTGAGTTGGGGTTAGTTAAAATAATTTGGGTATTTGGAATATTTATAAATAATAATATTGTAATAAAATTGTAACACCCCCAAAATTCACTACTGAAAAATCTCGTTTTATTTAAAACAAATAGTGGAAGAAAAATATAAGACGGTGAATTTCGGGGATATTATTGCCACACTTAGTACCAGACCGATTTACTCATACCGTTCCAGTACCAAGTGCTAAGGCTAAAGGAATGAGATACACTTTGCTAGATTTCCAAAACATGTTTAAATTAGAGTAGCGCAATACACTTTACAAAATTAGAATCCACCAGTGGTGGTTACAAGAACAAGAAATACATGTAAGCCAGAAAGTAAAAGCAAAGGGAGAACCCTAACAGTCCAGATAATCCTTACTCTCTTTCCCGTTGCCTGTTTGAGTAGCACCTGAATTTGAACCTACGAGGGACACTGCCCATTGAATAGGCAGGGGCCCCACTAATGGAACCCTTTAGTACTATGGTATTGAGTAATCCTTTAAAATCACACTTAAAAGTAGGCCTGTAATGTCACACATGATACAAAACTACATGTATATATAACAAGATGTGTATATAAAACACTCACATGATTAACAATCACATCAGATATCAATAGGTAGCTATGAACAATCGATACTTTCGGGCCTTAAGCCATGTCATAGTGCAAAATCAATACATTCGGGCCTTAAGCCATTAGTCCATACTTATTCATTCAATCTCATATTTTATATCCATGTGAGTGCGAGAACCCCACTATTATAGCCGGTGGATCGGTCACTTATAGGGCAAAACGCACCTAACCACTATTATATGCCGGTGGATTGGTCTCCAGGGCAAAAAGCTCCTGGCCACTATTATTCGCCGGTGGACCGGTCTGGCCTCGACTCACATGATGTTCCACTATAAGTGATTAGTATTTTTCCATAACATTATACACATACATAACTGGTTTTATTGAGCTTGGGACCCCCACTATTATTGCTGGTGGATCGGAATATATATCAACATCATCCAGGGCAACACTTTCCTGGGCCACTATTATATCCGATGGATCGGTGCTCATAATCACTTGCCAGGGCAACAGGCTCCTGGGCCACTATTATAACCGGTGGATCGGTAATCAATATCATAATTCAACTGGGCCCAACTCATAATCTTTTACTTTTATGATTAGTATTTTTCCTTTCTTTGATTAGCACAACAAGTCCATTTATTTGCCTCGGATGGGAGATCGAGAACCCAGGACAAAAAGGTACACCGGTCGTACTTGTGCATAAAAGCTACTCAGTACCCTTCAACCACGAACCCAAGGACGCAAAGGTACCCTAGTCGTACTGGTGCATAAAGCTACTTAGTACCCTACCCCAAGGACACCTAATCCATAAGTATACATACCCCCTAACTAGGTCCGTAGAGCTAGATAGAGTAAGATATAGGGCTTGGCTGGGGCACAAAGGCACACAGCAAATACCAGAATAATCGTGGGCTAAACCATGTCTTTAGGGTAGCGACCCCTAAAGAGCCATTATTCCCGATCTCGAGGTCTTTCACTTTAAGTATTAGTGTCTTAATTAAAGTGATCACGAAAAGCACAATAATCAGATACTTATTCACTTTCAATTGTTCTGATATCATTATTCGTTTCTTATTCAAGCGGTTATCTAAGATAACACAGAGAAATCATTAAGGCCATCATAATCTCATATAATTCCGAATTAGGATTCGTTCTCGTAATACTTACTAATTACCATATATTATTACCTTAATAATCAACGTTATTTGAGTCATATTATGAAATTCAGCAATCACAACGACATGTCAGGTACAAATTACTCATTTACCCCTTACTTATATAATTGCTAAGTCATCCCTTCCTTACTTGACAAATTACTATATTACCCCTTACTCGATTTAGTTTTCTAAGTTATCTCCTACGCTTTTTAGATCACCATTCACCCCTCATAATTGCTACACTTATCATACTTCCCCTTTGGTTGGTTAGATTACCGCATTGCCCATCTCCGTTGTTATAATTACTAAATTGCCCTTGAGTTGGATAAATTACCAAATTACTCTCCTTCATTATCATGATTACTATTTTGCCCCTTTAATTGGTTAAATAATTACCAATTTACCCTTTAGTCGGTTAAATTACCAAATTGCCCCTTTAATTGGACAAATTACCAAATTACCCTTCTTCTTTATCATAATTACCATTTTACCCCTCTCAATTATTATAATTGCCATTTTACCCTTTTCAATTATTATAAATCATAAATTACCCTTCTTCATAATTACAATTATTAATTCACCCTTCTTCATTATTATAATTACCAATTTACCCTTCTCCATATTTATAATTATTAATTTACCCTTCTCCATATTTATAATTATTAATTTACCCTTCTCTATTTCTATAACTATTAATTTACCTTTCTCCATAATTATAATTACCCATTTACATCTCTCTATTATTATAATTACCATATGACCCTTCTCTATTATTAAAATTACCATAATGCCCTTTTATTGGCTAATTTACCAAATTATCCTTTTCTATTATCATAATTATCCAATTGCCCCTTTATAATCATAATTTAATTATCAATTTATCTTTCGTCATTATCATTATTATCAATTTACCCCTTACTCCCAAGTATGCCATAAATATCCTTTTAATTTACAAAATTACCCTTCTACCCCTTACTTCCAAATTACCATAGTATCCTTTTTATTTATAAAATTACCACAATACCCTTTTCCTTATAAAATTACCATAACACCCCTTTTACTTTACAAATTACTATTTTACCCTTTTACATCCAAAATTACCATTTTTATCTTTCCTTACAAAATTACCATCTTGCCCTTCTTTTCCAAAATTACCATATTACCCCTTTACTCCTAAAATTACCATAATACCCCTTACTTATAAAATTACCATTTCGCCATTCACTTGTAAAATTACCATATTACCATTTACTTATAAAACTACTATTTTGCCCCTCTACCTCCAAAATTACCATAATGCCCCTTTACTTGAAAAATTGCCATCTTTTCCTTTACTCATAAAATTACCATAATACTCCTAACTTCCATAATTACCACAATACCCCTTTTCACTTGTAAAATTACCATATTGCCCTTTTGCCTTCAAAATTAACACTTTACCCCCTTTATTACACCACTTCTATTAAATTAACATTATCACATGGAATAACAATATTAGTACTCCATTAACAATATCCAACTCCACCAACCATTATATTTTAACATAATACATATTAGCACCCACACATATTAGGCCATAATCTAGCACAAGGAATATTACTAAAATGTCCCTAGGGCTAACAATAATATTATTCATGCACAAATGGTCACAATAACATAAAATAACATGCATAATTAATTAACACTTTCATTAATAATCAAATTCTTCCCTTGGGCAACATTTCCACACATATCACATAAAAGAGCATACTTTCCTTTTTATTAAAGAATACGAGCAAACATATAATTTATATTAACAACCATATATCAACCATAATAACATATTAAAACTCCTAATGTGTAAACATACGTTTAACATGCATTTAAGTGGGGTTTAATGATTACCTTAATCCCCCGCAAAATTCAAATCTTATCGGTATCCCGGTTAAAGATTCAAGCTTTGATTAGAAAAACCAATACCTAAAAATAATATCAATATATATTAGAAATAATAAATTCAAGATATAAGACTTTATAAATTTTGATTAAGGAAATAATTAGTTTAAATATTATCATACCTTAAAGTTTTTAATAAAAATGGCCAAATAATGCAGGAACTCATGCTGCATATGCAGCATGAGCTACATGCAAAAATAAAAGGAGGAAAGGCTTGAAAAGAGGGTGATGGTAGGTAAAATGGTTATTTTCGGGTTGGGGTCTTTAGGCTAGAAAAGAAGATAGATGGGGGAGGTTTCAAGGCAAGGGAATGGTGTAGGAGTGAAGAGGGGGTGTAGGTGGATACTGGGGATGGGTTGTTGGCGGCTAAGGGCGGCGGATGTGGCGGCGACGAGGTGGCTAAGTTGGCTGCCGAGGTGGAGGGCTTGAGAAGGAAGGAAAAGAGGAGGGAAAAATGGAGGTGTGAAAGGGCTACTTTCGACCAACTAAGGCATGGTGGTGGTAGAGGGGGTTGTAAGGAGGAGATTGGTGGTCTGGGTGGCAGAAGAGGCGGCCGGACGACGGCGTAAGGAGAGGTTGCAGGTGGGCTGTCGAGAAGGGTGCAAAACAGGGAGAAAAATAAGAGGGGAGGAAGAGGGCTGCAGGATGCCTTGAGAGGGACGTTGTGGTGGCGCAATGCTGAGGTGGAGGGTAGCAGGGAGTGGTGCAGGGGGTTGGTGAGGCGGCAGAAGCGGCGGACGACAGAGGCGACGCAAAAACAAGGTGGAAATGGGAGAGGAAGAAAATGAGGGAGGAGAGGAGGTTGGGGGTAAAGGCTCGAGAGGATGGGGCAGAAAATGGGTTGAAGAGGAGAAGAAAAAGAAAAGGGAAAAGAGAGGGGGCAGGGGCTGATCGGCGGCAATGTCTAGGGTGGCAGGGTAAGGTTGACGAAGAGGAGTAAGGGGAGCCATGCGGGACGGGGTGCATGGCTGACCAATTCCAATTTGGTGAAAAAATACGGGGGAGAGAGAGGGAGAGAGAGGGAGAGTGTGTTGCAGGTGGTGGTAGTGGTTGTAGGGGCGGTGGCCGGTGTCTCGATGGTCGGGCATGGCGGCAGGTCTGGTGATGAAGACTAGTCGGGGTCTCAGGGTGATTGAAGAAGAAAGAAAGAAGGGAGAAGGAGGGAGACTGGACCGGTCCGGCGCAGGGAAAAGAAAAAAAGCTGGGCCGGTCTAGGGTGAAGGGTAGAAAGGAAAAAAGGAAGAGGGGGTCTGGGCTGTGCGTGGCTGGGGCGAGGGAAATAGGCCAACAACCCAGGCACAAGGAAGGGGAGGAGCCTAGCAGCCCGAGCCAAGAAAAGAAAAAAAAATGAAAAAGAAAGGAAGGAGGAAAAGGAGAAAAGGAGAAAAGGAGAAGGAAAAGAAAAGGAAAGAGAGGGAAAAGGGAAACTAGGAGGAAATAATTTAATTTAATTTATAAAATAATAAATATAATATTTTTGATAATATCTTTAATTTAATAATTTAATTCAATATAATTTGATATATTGGTTCAAAAAGGATAATTTTGGTAAAATATTAGTTTGAAAACCTATTTAAATAAAAATAATATGATAAAATAACAAAATTTTTATTTTTAATTTATTATAAACTCCTATCCACATTTACATACTCAAAAATCCATAAAATAATTACACTAAATAATTTTAAAAGCTAATTTATTTTTAATAAAAAGCTATTTATTAAATTAATAGTTTCCTAAAATTTTGGGGGATTACAAAAATAATATTTAATTCCCTTTTTAGGCTAATTTAAGATTTTTGAAAGATTTTTCCTAAATTCCATTTTAATTAGCAAAACACCCAAATTTTTTCTAATTAAAATATTTATTATTTTCGTCTTAATTTTCCTTAATTAATTCCCTTTTATTTTACAAAAAAATAATTTATTTAATTAATTTTCTAATAAATCCTTAATTAGATATAACTTTTAAAATTAGGATTTTAGGGTATTTTACTCACAAAATATATAATCACTAATAACTACATTGTCTATGATATATAAGAATGAGAGGTTACTAGAGTTACCAATATATACCTTTCCAAAATAGTTACATCAGCTTCCACCATTTTGGTAGATTGATTAAAATCAAACCCACTCACTTGCAAGATCGTAGAAGAGAAGGAATTATTCTTCTTTAGTATATTGATTTGATCCTTTATATATCTAATCGAGGAACCAAGATTAAACTAAAAACTAACCCATTTAGCAACGTTTGTAGATACTGCTTTAAAAAATGAACCACTATTTTTTTACCCAAATACATCTGATCGGTCAAGAGATTTATAAGAAATGTGTCCATATTTTCATCCCAAGTTAGATTTTATTTTCATTTGGTGGTTCAAAACCACCAATTTGTTCTTATATAAATAAGATCCATAATAATCATATAGTAATGACCTTATCACATGGATAAATACCGTGGTATAACTATTATTAAAGATGAACCACAGAGCATTTTAAGTTGAGATATGCTTATAATGTTTTCAATAATCAAGTAAGATCCACAATCAAATTCTATAAAAATAGATCATTGGTAGATTATATTATCATTAAGTACACTTCCCAAATAATTTTTTTCCTAAGTGAAATTCATAATAATTATATCTCTACCATTGGATATTTAAATTAACCCTCTACATTGAAGCTATAATTTCATCTCTTAATTGCTCATCTTCTTTACACTCGTCTACTAAACTTGTAGGTGTAACATGTGATTGTGTGTTGAAAATTTTGATCTTGCTATCAACTTCCAAAATCAAAATTTCATCTAGATCTACTCCCATAAGATAGTTGTGTAAAATGCATCCAACTGAAACCATGCATGATTGAGTTTTAACATGATAGAATGGTTTTTTTTTGCTTCTAAATATTGGAAAATATTTCTTCTAGACACAAAATTCCCTCTCAATAGTATTTATCAAGGAAACCTTAGATCAAAAGGCTCCCAAGCATTCTCAAGATTTTGAATGCTATATTCCTTAATATGGTACTAAGTACTGCAATATGGTGTAATATATCTAATCTTCAATTAGAAACATGCATTGTCTAAGTAAAATCTATCCGATGGAACAACTAATATGTTTATGCCTCTAAATAAAGAACTATCAAGTATCCTTGAATCAGACACTGACCTTTCTCATCCTGGCAACACATATAAAAATTTCATATCAAAAGAGAAAGTATCTAACACCCTTTGGGTCAGAAAATCCTTTCTATCATAATAACTTTGTATCAAATTATTTTGTATATTCACACAAAATTGTGATCCATCAATTGGTCTAACACAATCCTATGCCAAAATTCCATAATTTTCTATTAAAAAAAATTGAAGTTGTAATATGTACTAATGCATATATTTTATAACATTGTGACACTTGCCTTAAAATATGACCAAAATTTTGATTTTTCGGAAATATCAATCGGACAGTGAGATCTCAGGTTGTTGCAAAAATATGTGATCCAAATAAATGATAACATTCAACACTTCTTCAAAATAATGCCTCAATGTTTCACTGGACCGCCTGAAGTCTAATTTTACCCACCAATTTCTCCTATTATACCCTATAATACTGAGAAACATGGCTACTCTCTACTCTATGCAATTGGAATGAGTATCACTTTGTCTCCTAGAACCCCTCAATATTGAGACAAGCCTATCAAAAACTTCATTTTCCTTCCTAAACTAGTTATGGTAATCCTCATCTTTTTCCAATATAAGTTGATCTAAAAGACATATTATTTTTATAATCTCAAAATTCAAAAACATCCCTATCAACATGCTTATGAGGACATCCCAAAGATAATAAACTAGCAACATATGCTCCAAAAGCGGACACACATGTTACTGTCCATCTTTTTAATTTGTCCCACTCCTCTATCTAGTTAGTATAGCATATCATGAAGAAGGGAAAAAATTTAATAAATTTGACCATACATGACCAATTTCACAAATTAACCATAAAAAGAAGGGATCAATTTGAAATTTATGAACAAATATGGGCTAAGGGAAGAGAAAGAAACATTGCTTATGTAACACCCCCAAAATTATGAACAGAAGAATTTTATTTTTAGATGTTAAATGTGAAAGATAAGATAGTAAATCACATGGTGCTACAAGTTGTTATCAAAGCCTAGTTTGATTAGAAGAGGAAAGGAGAAGGTTGGCATGCATGGGTAGAGGCGATGTAACATGCAATGGGTAGATGGGTAAGGGGAGTTTGGGTGTAGGGGTGCAGACGGGGAAGGAGGAGAAAGGAAAGAAAAAAGGAAGGGTGGGATGGGCTAGGCAGGCAAGGAAGGGAAGAAGGAAAGATAAAAAAAAAAGGAGTAGGAGGTGGGCTGGCTGGGACCAGATGTGAGGCATAAACCTCGAGGACAAAGTTTGTTTGAAGGAGGTAGTGATGTAATGCCTAGAATTTTTTTAAACCTTGATTAGAAAATTTATCTTTTTATCCAAAAAATTTAATCTTTAAATACTGATTTAATTATTTATTTCAAACTTTAACCCGCAATTCAAGATAAATTAGTTAATAAATTAATATACTTATTTTATCTTACTCTTTTTATTTAAATAAACCCTAAACCCATAATTTTACCAAATTTGTTTTCCTTGATTTGATACCATAATTATTAGATAAATTAATATAATATTATCCTAAAAACTTAAATTTAATCTAATTTTTAATTCTAACCCTACATCTATTTTGTTTTTCTTTTCTTCTTTTCCTTTTTCCCCTTTTCTTTTTTCTCCTTTTTTTCTTGTTCCCTTTTCTTTTGTCTACTCTTTTATTTACTCTCTTCTGAGTCTAGCTCATTCTTCCCCTCCCTCTATTTTCTTTCTACCTTCATTGACTCGTCTTCTTCTTTCTTTCTTATTTCTTCTCATTCTCTTCCCCGAGCCCCAACCCACTTTCCCTTCCCCTCTTTTCTCTCCTTCTCTCCCCGACCAGCTCTGCTAGCCCACCTCCTCCTTTTTTTTACTTCTTCCTTTCTCAGCCTACTTAGCCTAACCCGCCCTTCCTCTTTTCTTTCCTTTCTCTTCCTTCCTCATTTACACCTTTGTGCCCAAACACCTCTTTACCCCTCCACCCCCTACATGGTGCATCACCTCCGCCCATACAAGCTAGGCTTCTCCTTTCCACTTCTAGCCAAACCATGCCTACAACCCCTACTTCCTTTCATCCATTTCTGTCCCTTCTGACCCCTACAATTCTTTTCCCTTACCTGCATCAATCTGCCCTACAACTCCCCTGCCAGCCAATGACCCTACACCATGCAATGTCCCTACTCTGCCTACACCTTTTCCCCTTGAAAACTTCCACCCCCGTCGCACGCCGAACCCTACCTCCTCTCTTCTTCTTCTTCTCTTCTCCCTCATGCCCTACCTCTTCTCCTCCGACCTCCTTTCTTTCTTTCCTTCTTCTTCCTCCACCTTTATTTTTTCCTCACCATCATCAGCAACACACATAACCTCCACTGTCATCTTAGACTCCACCATTGGCCACCTCCCTATTCCTCTTTTGTATTCCTTATTCCTCCTCTCTCGCTACTCTATTTTTCTTTTCCCCCTACAGAACCTCCTACCAATCCCTACACCTGGCACCCGTTGCACCCTTCGCATTTATACCCCGGGTAATGATAGTTTTGTTCGTTGTCACCCCTCCACTTAAAGCCAACACTCCTTCCACCTCACATCCTCTTTATATGACCCAAACCTCCACCTCAATACAGCCAGCCACCTTCCTATAGCCTCTTGCATCCATTTCCTCCACTTGACACACCACCAATGCCTCCACCACCTTCTCTCACAAGTCTCATCCCAACTCCATTTCACCCACCATCATAGCTCCTCTCAGCCTGCCTACCTCTAACTACAACCACCACCCACTCCTTTACCATCACCCTACAACCACCCCATCACAACCTCCCTCCTTCATCTTCTCATTGTTCTTCTTCTCTTTTCCCTTCTTTGCATTGCCTCCTTCTAATAGCCTATACCTTTTCTATCTATCTTCTCTATAGGCCTCGTCCAACACCACCACTCCACCTAAGCACCACCTCCAACCATTTACCAACTGAGTTATCTCCTCATCCCTACATGAATGGCTCACGCTACACATGTAGTGTAAGTTGTGTTTTTGATTTTTAATTATTTTGGTAATTCTTAATATATATGAGTAGTTTAATAATTTATATTTAATAAATATTTTAATAATTATTATTATTTTACTAATAAAATATTAATATGGTATTTTTGATATTATTTTTAAGTAAAAAAAAGTTTTATTAGAAGAGCCTAATAATTTTTAGGCCATTACTGGTAAATTTTACCTTTGTTGGAAAATAGGTAACCTTTATACCCCCAATAAAATATTTGGATATCTTATGATGAGATATAAGGGTTTTGACATATAATTTTTTAAGGCATGATTTGTTATAGATAATTATGCGATTATTATTGTTATCATAAAAAATTAAAAAAGAAGGCATGTTATCCTATGTAAAATATCATGTGTACAAAAGTGTGATTTACATGGATCTAATGTTGGGAAGTAATGTTGTATAATACATATATGTGAAAATTTAGGTTAAGCATGTCTAGATGCACTTGTAGAAAAATTATTACCATCATGTTTGTTCATTTAAAGATATCATGATATTAACCTTACTCAGGATGTCTAATTTCTTATAATTGTTACTAAGAATGGTTGTAGGTATTTTTTTTGTTTAAGAAACATATGGTTTTGTGTGATTATCAGTATTATATGATTTAAGGGTAATTTGGTAAATTTAAATGTACCATGATGATTATTCTAATAAACCTCTATGATAAGTATTATTCAATGTTAAGTATGAGAATAGGAAATTTGTTGTTGTAAAAACACATATTTCACCATGATTATTAATATTATATGGTTTAGGGGTAATTTGGTAATTTTGAGTGTACCATGATGATTATTCTAATAAACCTACATGATAAGTATTATTCAATGTTAAGTATGAGAATAGGGTTTTTATTATTTTAGAAAAAAATGTTTCATCATGATTATTAATATTATATGGTTTAGAGGTATTTTGGTAATTTGGGGTATACCATGATGATTATTCTCATCACCATACAAGATGTGTATTGTTTATTGTTAAGCATGAGAATATGTATTTGACGTTCTAAAATCGCATGTTAAGGGTTTTATGTGCAGAATTGTGTATAAGGGAAAAATATTCATTTGGGGTGTCGAAAAATAATTTATTTATGGTATGTTATCCTTTTTATGATAAGTTGATAAATAAAATGAAATTTATAATGGAAATGGATGGAAAATTGGTAACTTTAGCCTTAGGGGTTTTTTGGTCATTTTTTTACCTTAAGTGCCTAAATAGGAGTAATTGAGTATAGAATGGCCTTAGCAAATTTTTTTATGTTGACATCGACAACGATCTTGATTATGGTTATCTCAAAATTTTTGGAAGTAAATAAAATGGTTAAGTATGAAGAATTGGATATATGTGATTAATATGTGTTTTTGTGGTCACGCTTATAAAATACTAATACATAAAGTGAAAGACTTCGAGATTGAGAATGGTGGCCCTTTAGGGGTCGCCACCCTAAAAACATGGTTTAGCCCATAATTGTTATGGATTTTGCTGGTGTACCTTAGTGCCCCAACCAGGCCCTATATCTTACTCTATTTAGCTTTGCGAACCTAAGTAGAGGTTATGCATACTTTTGGATTAGGCATCCTTATCGGTAGATTAATGAGTACCTTCATGTACCAGTGTGAATAGGGTACTTTTGTGCCTCTAGGTTGATAGTTGGTAGGATACAGTGGTGCCCTTGTGCTCCGGTAAGACTGGGGTATTTTAGTGTCTTTGATTTCGTCTGATCTCCCCTTGATTAAATAAAAAGAGAAATATCTGATATTTGAATGGAAATAATTATTGGGTTGGTTGGTAGTAGTCTTTGTGCGTACCTATAGTTTAGTAGTAGCTTTTGTGCCTACCTGTGATGATGTGTGTTGTTATTGGTTATGTTAATGGGCCAATCTATGTTATAAGAAGTTGCGAGTTTGACATTGAGAATTGGGACTATGGTCATAACTTGAGAATGATGTGGCTTTCTAATTACACTACAAATAACATCTCTTGGATGCTCCATTGAAACATTTTGCTTATTCCCAAATGAACGTGCAACGGTGGTATACAGTCTTGATGTTATATGGTTATATGAACTATTGCCATATTTTAATTAGTAAATGTGTAATTAAATGTTCACTAGTTATTATGATGCATTTTATGTGTTCCATGCGAACCTTGCATATTATTTTTGTATAATGGGTTACTTAGTACCGTTATACTGAATGATTCCTTTCTTGGACCCCTACTTATTCAATGAGTAGTAGCATTTGCAGGTTAACTTGCAAAATCTGTTCAAGGGTATCCTTTGGGTTGAGAGTGTAGGGTTATTCGACATTTTTGTTCAGTGTCTTTTGAATCGGAAGATCCTATACTTCTTACTATTTTTATTTTTTTTTCACTGACATTTTGTAACAAGTGATAGTGAGTTTTATTCAAAATGTTATTCATTTTTTTTTAACTCTTTCGCTACTACAATTTACAATTATGCTCTTAATTTAAATGGAATAATATTTTTAGCTTTAACACATGGTAATAGAATGGTAAAGTAAACTAATATGGTACTAAGTGTAGTGGTAGCATTCCGTGATTTACTATCTTAACTTCTACATTTAACTCCTAAAAACAATTTTTTTTAATTCATAAATCTGAGTGTGTTACAGCTCAACTGTCGCATATACACATGGTTCTCAAAAAAATTAACTTGGGAGATAAAGAGGTTAATGTAGACATATCACAAGACACCTTTGACTATAAGTCCATAAAAATCAAACAAGGTTTTGGAATTGACAACCTAACCTTTCCTTTTATAATATTTTTAAACTCAATTTTATAAGGGTAATGATGACTAAAGTATATATATATAATAATCATTTGGATGACATCATACCTATCCCTTTTATATGAAAGATGCACCAAACCCACCCTAAAAAAAAGGAATAAAATAAACCATTACGTTGGTTGCATTCAAATAAACTAAATATCCCCACACAAGCTAATGTAGAGTCAAATACATAAGCATCACACAACCATATGAGAGAAACCCTAAAATTTCAACAACTAGAAAAAATCAATGACAAACATTACCTAGGTTTCATTCAAATAAATCATATATCCCCACACACATCTGTATAGAGTGAAGTAATTTTATTTGCATGGTTTTAGACTCTTAAAATAAATAGCATATACTACACATCAATGAACTTTCATATCACAAAGTACTTGTTTAAAAACCCAACAAGATACTTAATTTAGTTTTTTCTTTAGTTTCCATGGCATCATTTGTATTAAAATGATGGGTTATCGGTAGATTTATCTAATGTTGGAACCCTAATCTTACCTCATACTTGATTCCTCATTAACAACCTTAATACATTAAAAATAAACCTAACTCAGCAAAGGATATATATTGTTATCTTCAATGTCAAAATAAACCTAGTTCCACAAGAGGATGGATTAATATTATATTATATGATTCACTTATTAACCCCATAAATACATAGAAATTCCAACCACTTGCATTAGAGAAAAAAAATAAGATATGGAATGCATTAGCTCATCTAGACATATGAAAAATGTTGACATACAAAACCAAAAAGGGACAATTATTGATTTTTTTTTAACATAGTCATGGAAAACCCAATTAGAGATAATAAAAAGTAAAAAAAAATAATTGAAAAGGAGAAAGAGAGTATTTTATTATTGATAAAACTACGAAAATATTATTCCATGCCAATGTCCATATTTTTTTTAATCAATATGCTATATTTTCCTTAAGCTAGTGTGCGACTGTAACACCCCCAAATTTACTACTGAAAAATTTCGTTTAAATCAAAAGGTTTAGCGGAAGCGAAAGAATTAAAACCGTAAACTTGGGAGTATTACCGCCACACTTAGTACCAGACCGGTTCACTCTTACCGTTCCGATACTAAGTGCTAAGGCTAAACTAAACAATCATTAAGTAAGAATCCTCAAAACATAGGTACATAGTTAACATAGATCATTCACGAAAACACGAGTTAACAACAGTTAGAATATCGTTTAGGAATACAACTTAAGAGTACAGTTCCAAAACAAGAAGCGTAGTACAAAATATAGCTAAATAAAACAGATCCCAAGGGACCAATATCCGGACCGCCTACTCACTCAAGTTAAGCATTCCACCCCAAATTAGTAATCGATCAAACCTGCATAGGAGGTCTGCTCCCCACCATTGGTGGATCATCACAAGACCCATTCAATCAAGGTAGTATCAGTACGGGTCCAATACTGAGTAAGGGCGCTGGTGCGCTAAGGCCAAACATACAATCATACCCCATAGCACACATAGCACAATCATATAAACAACATGCGATAACCCGCAAGACAAGGTCTGAATACTTTTCTGGTGACTTATTCTTTATTCTCATTAATGATGATACGTCCATTTCACACATTCTTCAATAATCCATGTGAGCACGGGGACCCCACTATTATAGCCGATGGACCGGAAATAAAACACAGGGCAGGACGCCTCTGACCACTATTCTTACCGGTGGACCGGGCTGGCCCCGCCTTAACATGGTGTTTCACTGTAAGTACTTAGTATCTTTCCCGTGGTTTAACTTATTTACTTTGGGTCTATCGAGCCGAGGCCCCCACTATTATAGCTGGTGGACCGAAAATAAACACACAGGGCAAAACGCCTCTGACCACTATTATAGTCGGTGGACGGAAACGAAACGCACATGGCAGAACGCCTCTGACCACTATTCTAACCGGTGGACCGGACTGGGCTCGGCTCAATAGTCTTTCGCTTTACATTATTAGTGTCTTATCCGTGTCTTATTAAATCACACAACACCCTTGACACGCATGCGGTTAATACTCTACTACTTTCCCCTCCAAAGGGACTGTCCCATGTTTTGAGACCCGTACCTCTTCTCACACCCGACATCCCCCCTAGGGTTCTTCCTCGGAGACCCTAATCGGACCTATGTGGCCCAACTCTTCCTTACTTACCCAAACGTTACTTTGTTCTCTATCACACACCTCATTCTTATTTGGAAATTCCTCAAATGTATTATTTTATTCCCCAAGTTCACGCGTGACCGACAAACCCTAGTTGGCCACGCCAAACCCTAGCATTTTACTTCCTCAACAAGTAACCTCCCTCTTTCACCCCCAAGTCCCTTCTCTCATTTAGAAACCCTCACTCTTCCTTTATATAAGTGAGTTCTCACCACTGATGCACGAGAACGGCAGTAAGGTGCCATCCCCCGTCCCCATACGTTTCTGAAACGTTTCCTGCTTTTTAGGGTAAATTTTTTATTAAAATTATTTAGTTAATATTTTTATTAAAAAAATATTGTTTAATTAAATTTCTTTATTAATAATAATTATTAATAATTAAAATTAACTAATATAAGTAATAATTTTAGATTTTTTTAAAAAAATATATATATAATATTTATATATATATATATAATTTTTTAACGTTTCCTACCATCCCCGTTTCCTAAAATTTTAAGAAATGGCGTTAGGGTCCTTATAAATACTATTAACCCTTATTCTAGTTTAAGGTTAGGGTCCTTATCCCTAGTAGGGGCGTTGTACAAAACTAGGGTTTTTGCTCTAAATTATTATGCTAAGTATTACTCATTGATATATCTTTAGTTTCAAAACTCATTGTTACACTTATATCATTAGACCCGTTAGTTCCATCTTTATAACATTAGTGTTTGCTAGACATAGTAAAATAGTGATAATAATGGTATTAGTAAACTACTAATAGTGATACTTATGTTGGTGTTAGCATTAAAATATTAATACAATGGTTGTAATATCAACAAGTTAACACTCCTAGAGATAGTAATGATAAAAGTCATGTTTTGAATAAATAGTGTAAGGGCTCCTATATTTTGTCACCCTAATAGAATTAGAATATGGGTAATATCAATAATAGAAATGACAGTAATGTTAAAGGTATTAGATATGGTAAAACAATATTACATAGTTACAACACTTCACATAAGGTTGGGTTAAATAGTAAGAATACTAATAGTGGTAGTAATCTTAGCGATAGTATTAATAAAATAATAGCACCAACACTAATGGTTAAGTATGTTGAAAGTTAGGGTTTTGGGAGAGATTATGGCTTGTAAGAAAATAACACCTTTAGGATACAAAAATTAATGATGGTAATAACAATAATAAAAGTAATAATAATAATAGTATTAGAAATGTTAATAATGAAGGTAATGACACTAACCCTAAGTTAAGCATAATAGGGGTTAGGGTTAGAATGGGTGATAGTATGATGACATTAAGGATAATAACAGAAATGGTATTAGTTAATAAGCTAATAATAATAATAATAATAATAATAGTAATAATAATAATAATAAGTTTAATAATACTAATATTAGTTATAAACTACTATAGGGGGCATAAGAAAAGGGTTTTAGGGTGCAGATGAGTGGAAGACCACCTGAGGACGGTGGTGGTCCGGTGGCGGCGCGAGGCGGCGGCGATGGAGGAGGATAAGAGAGAAAAGATGGAGGAGGTGGTTAGATGGGAGGAGGAAAAATGAAAGTTAAGTGTGGGGGAGGAGACAACAGGGAGAGGGGAGTGGAATGAGGGTGGTGGCGTGAGAAGGGCGGCTGCACGCGGTGGTGGATGTGGCGGCCGAAGGAGGAAGAAGGTGATGGAAAATGGTGGAGGCCGGTGGAGAAGGAAGCAGGGGGTAAGAAGGGTATGGGAAGGTAGGGGAGGACCGGCAGGTTACTTTGGAAGGTGGAAGGAGGGTGGAGCACGGCGGAGGTGGCGGCTACGGGCGGCGTAAGGGGCGGCGGCAACTGGAAGAGGGGTTTTTTAGCAGGGAGCTTCACACGGCTATGGTGGCACGTGCAGGGCAGGGTGGAGGGCGGTGATGGTTTGGTTTTGTCGAGGAAGGTGCAGGGGTGTTTTTGGTGGCCAGCGGTGGCGGCGGCGATCACCGGCGGCGGCGGAAGCTTCGTCTAATTTTTAGGCGACAGAGAGGTAGAGTTTCGGGGTAATTTTTGCAGCACAGGTTATGGCTGTCGAAGGGGGGTATTTATAAGCAATTGGGGGGAGAAAACGACGAAGTCGGAGAGGACACGCCAGGTCACGGCAGTACGCCGTCTGACGACGATCGGGCAGGCCTACAGATTCTTCGTCAACAGGTTCTGGCTCGGTCTGGGTGAGAAAGGAAAGGGGGTAGGGCCTGGGCGGTGCAGGACGGTAGGCTGGGACGAATCGGGAAAGAAAGGGATGGAAAAAGGACGAGAAGGACGGCCGAGCTGAGATGTTTTCGGCGTTACAGCGGCGAGCCGGTCACGGCCGCGAGGAAGAAGACGACAGCGGGGGTAGGTTGGACTGGCGGTCCAGGGAAGAAAAGAAAGGGGAGAAACCGGCCGGTCGACAACGGTTATAACGTTCATTAATCGCCATGCGGCGCTTCGGCGGATCGAAGGGCAAAACGCTGTGTCGCGCTCAAGCGTTGGCCAACGAACGACGCTGGGCCACGGGGAGGGAAAAAGGAAAATAAAAAGAAGTGCTGGGCGGCCTGTACGCGAGACGGGGAGAAGAGGAGGATCTGGGCCGGTGGGCTGGCTCAGTCGGGGGAGAAAAAATGGGGAAAAGAAAATGAGTAACGGAGGAAGAAAGAAAAAAGAAAAAGAAAGGAGAAAAAGGGAAAAATGATAAAATGGTTGGGTTGGGGTATTAGTCTTTATTTATTTATATATTTATTTTAGATATTTAATTTTAATAATAAGTACTTTAAGTAAAATAATTAAATTTATTTTTAAATTAATTAGACTATTTTGGATAAATTGTCCTTAACTCCCATTTTAATTAGTAAAATGTCCAAAATTTTCTAAATAACTTATTTATTATTTTCTCCTTATTTTCCCTCAAGTAACTTCCTCATTATTTAATAAAGTAACCTATTTTCTTAAATTTTCTCTAATAAATCATTATTTGCCATAATTCCTAAATTAGGATTTTTGGGGTATTTCATCACTACCCCCCTTAACACAGACTTCGCCCCCGAAGTCTCCTGCGGCTCTCTAGGGTTAGGGTTGGGGCATTCTAATCTTCTATATTAACGCATCACTAGCTATGCTTAACCTAACTACCCCCTTAGGGACGAACTAGGGATTGTTGTGCCTAGGGTATAAGCTCAAATTAAATACTAAATATCAAAGATTAATGTTGGGAGAATTTAATCAAAAATCTATTTATCGAAAATCTATTTCGAAAAGATCCGAAGGCTTAAAATTAATAAAAACTATATAAAGAATTTCGGAACCATTTTCGGAAGAATTTACCATCGAACGTAAAAATTTATATTACTTACGGAAATACATTATAAGATCCTGAAATAATATTTAAAACCTATAATAAAAAATTTAAGTCAAATTCTAATAAATCAAGACTAATTTTAATAATTTCCGAAATCGGTTTTCCGCAAACTAAAAAGCGTAGAACGGAAGAAAATTAATTTCAAAAAGAAATTCTTAAATAAGTTCCAAAATATTTTTAATTTAAACTTACCGAAAATATCACATTCAAATAATTAAAACGTCGATAAAATATTACTTCCGAAAATGATTAATTACATTCAATTATGAATTCAAAATCGCCGATAAATCCATAAAACGAATCAAAATTAAAATAATTAATTGTTTACATCAAATTACGCTAATAAAATCATTAGACTTAATAAATCTGGATTTTTAAAAATATACGGGGTATTACATCCCTACCCTCTTGGAAAGGAACTTCGTCCCCAAGGTTCGAGAAACCTAAGTAGTGGAAACTTAACGAAACAATTGAATAAAACATTCACCAAAGTAAATAGGTTAAAAGAATTTTCGAAGAAAGGTAAAACGATGTTTACGAAACTAAACCAAGTAAAGTTGGATCACACAAGGCATAAGAGGTGGAATAAAAGAAGGAGAATCGGCGCCCAAAAAATCAAATATAATAGAATTCAACAAGGAAGAAGTACATACTTAAGGTCAAAACAAGTCACAAAACATATTGCTTTATTCCTTCATAATAGGCTTTTTTTTTAAATAATTTTTTTTGAATTGAATATAAAAATCATTGTGTGTATGTGTGTATTATGATAGTTATGCATTTATTTAAATTTAGTTTTAAATAAATTATGATAAAATTAGGGTCAAGGCATCTCATTTTGGCACCGATGCTGAGTCCTCTCTCAACAATCAATACTGCAAGCAATGGCTCAGGGACTCAAAAGCAAAATAGTAATTACAAGGATCCAGGGGCAAGAGAGGGGATGAGGGAGGAGAAATCCAAATTTGAAATACATGTTGGCTACAAATACACAGAAGAAATGGAACAGCTCACTGCTAGAGATGTTAAAAGAATATTATGCTAATATGTATATTTAGGAAATAGGAAAGTATATTAGCTGTTAGAGAATATTATATGTAGGAAATAGGAAAGTATATTAGTTGTATATAGTTGTACATATTCTGTAATATTCTGGAAACTCTTTTAGTGGGTGTACTCGTGTATATATATACATTGTTTAAGAGAATAAAACACACAAGATTGCTGACCAAAATTTTACATGGCATGAGAGCTTGGTTGTGCGAACCCTAGCGATGATATATTAGTCAATTCAACATGGTCAGAAACAAGAATAGTGAAAGCTCGAAGAAGACCATCGACTCTTCTTCTCCCTACTATCTCCACCCATTCAACAACCCTGGTACTGTGATTAGCACCTGCATCTTAAACGGAGACAATTATGATGTATGGGAGAAAAAGATGAGGAATGCTTTGCGAGCCAAGAACAAATTGGCTTTTATTGATGGAAGCTTGACTACACCAAGCACCGATTCCAGAGAATTTTATCTTTGGGAGATGTGTAACTCCATGTTGGTAGCATGGATAGGAAATTCTATTGGTCCCAACCTTCAACCAAGCATAGCCTATATGGAAGATGCCAAGGCATTGTGGGATGACTTGAAGGAGCCTTTTTCAATTGGCAATGGACCCCGTGTTCACCAACTAAAGACTGACATCACGAATTGCAAACAATATGGTAAATCAATCTTGAATTACTATATTGAGTTGAAGCGAATGTGAGAGGAGCTAGATAGCTACTCCAAGGTACCATTCTGTCGATGTACAGGATGTACATGTGGATTGACAGCTACGTTGGTGAAAGAGCATGAAGAAGAGAAAATACATCAATTTTTGATGGGCTTTGATGACTCTGTTTTTGGGACTTTACGTTCCAACATTATTGGAAAAGACCCGCTCCCTTCAATGAACGTGGTATACTCTAGATCTATTCAAGAAGAACGGTTGCAAGGTTGAGTTTTGCTGTACACACCACAGTCAAACCAAAGTTTGATGACAATAGCAATGAAAAGTCTCTCTGTAGTCATTGTGGAAAGCTGGGTCATAAGTCGAAAAATTGCCACCGAGTTGTTGGATATCCTGATTGGTGGTACAATTTGCGTCTTGGCGGAAGAGGACGAGGAGGTCGAGGCGGTACAGGACATAGTGAAGGACGTGGCGTTCTTGTAACCGCCCATGCTACTCAAACTGGAAGACAAGGCAGTGCAAACTCTTTGTAGGGGGCTACTTGATGCTAATCTGACTAGGTTGTCAGGTCTGAATAACAATAAATGGAATACTTTAATGTCTCTTCTCAATACTCATAAAAACACTTCCATTGAGAAACTTACTAGTAAGAATATTTTTGTACTCCCTGGCTCCTTGATACTGGATGTCCAATTCACATGGTTGGAACAAAAAAATTATTGTTTGATTTAGTTGATATTGCTCCATCTCACGTGGGATTACCTGATGGAAGAAATACTACTGCAATTCAAGAAGGAAAAGTCAAATTGGGAGATAAAATTACATTATCCCATGTTTTATTTGTTCCAAAGTTAACCTGCAATCTTATTTCTATCTCACAGCTCATGGAGGAGCTGAAATGCTCATTTACTTTTACTCACACATTTTGTGTGTTATAGGACCGCCAGTTGAAGACCTTGATTGGTGTGAGTGAGTAGTGTGATGGGGTCTATCTTTTCCGTAGTGTTATGTCGGTTCGTGCTTACAATGCAAGTGGGGTGGACATCTACAACTTATGGCATCGTCGCATGGGCCATCCGGCTCCGAAAATTGTTAGTTTACTTCCTGATATTGATACCAACAAATGTAGGGGTGAAAGAAATAAATCTTGTGATGTATTTCTTAGGGCTAAACAAACTAGAGAAGTTTTCTTTCAAAGTGGCAATAAAGCTTCAAAACCTTTCTCTTTAATTCAATGTGATATTTGGGGTGCCTATCATACTCCATCCTCATGTGGAGCTACTTATTTTCTAACTATTTTTGATGATTTTTCTCGAGCCACTTGGGTATATTTGATGGCTGCTAAAAGTGAGGTTCGTTTCATTCTTCAAAAATTTTGTGCTATGGTGTCCACACAATTCAGTACCAAAGTGAAAATTATTCGAAGTGATAATGGTAAAGAGTTCACCTCGTTACAAAACTTTTATGATGACATGGACATAATTCACCAAACCTCTTGTTTTGACACCCCTCAACAAAATGGCCGTGTAGAACGTAAACATCGCCACATCTTGAATGTAGCTCGGGATCTCTGATTTCAGGCCAATCTTCCTATTAAGTTTTGGGGGGAGTGTGATTTGGCTGCATGTTATCTCATCAATCACACCCCTATGCCTTTACATCAAGTAAAACCCCCTATGAAATGTTGTTTGGACAACCTCCTTCCTATAACAATATACGCACTTTTGGTTGTCTTTGCTATGCCCATTATCGCCCTCGAACTAAGGACAAGTTCAGCCCCCGTAGCAGGTGTTGTATATTTGTTGGATATCCATTTGGAAAAAAAGGGTTGGCGTTTGTATGACCTTGATACCAGTGATTTTTTTTCTCTTGTGATGTTTTTTTTTCTGAGACAACATTTCCATTCCTATCGTCTCTTGTCCTGCATTCTCCACCTCATGCTATGTCTTCTTTACAGCCATCATATTTTCCTTCATTTTTCTCTGACAACTGTGAATGGGTTTTTCCCAATTCTACCCATGATATATCGCATGAGCAGTTGGAGACCTCTCCTGGTCAACCAATTGAAATATTGAATCATGAGGACTCACCTATGATTACTAGCCATCAATCTCCCCATGTGACTGACCCTACAAGGGAGAGTCCTCCCTCTACATCTACTGGATAAGAACACCTTGTTGGTAGAGGTATTCTCCCTCGCAAAACTCTTACTTATTTGAAGGATTATTACATGACATACACTGCGCAATGTTTACCATCCACTGTCTTCCCTGTGCCGTCAACGTCTCCAGGTAAGCCCTATCCTATAGCCCATTTTGTGACCTGTGACAATTTTTCTTTGAAATATAGAAAATTTTTGGCATCAATTACTACAGGGACAGAACATACCTGCTTTGCTGATGCAATGTGCCATTCTTGTTGGAGGGACGCAATGAAACAGGAAGTGGCAGCTCTTGAAAGAAATGCTACTTGGACTCTTGAAACACTCCCTCCAGGAAAGAAGGCCCTCGATTGTAAGTGGGTCTATAAAATTAAGTATAACTCAGGTGGCACTATTGAGCGTTTCATAGCTCGTCTTGTGATTTTGGGCAATATACAGATTGATGGAGTGGATTATAATGAGACTTTTGCTCCTGTTGCCAAAATGGTCACTGTTCAAATTTTTTTAGCTGTTGCTATAGCCAAGCATTGGCTAATTCATCAAATGGATGTTCATAATGCTTTCCTCCATGGTAACTTAGCAGAGGAGGTTTATATGCGCTTGCCGCCTGGGTTTGCCTCATCTCATCATGGTCAGGTATGTCGTCTTCGAAAATCCTTATATGGTGTACGTCAAGCTCCCAAAAATTGGTTCTCTAAGTTGACTAATGCTCTTACAGCTTATGGTTTTGTTCAATATTATGCCGATTATTCATTGTTTACTTATCACAAGACTGATGTTTCATTGAATGTTCTTGTCTATGTGGATGATCTAGTTATTGGTGGGAATAATGCTCCTGCTGTTGCTAAATTTAAACAATATCTCAGCACTTGTTTTCATATGAAGGATCTTGGCCCTTTGAAATATTTTTTAGGCATTGAGGTTGCTCGATGTTCTGATGGCCTTTCCTTATCTCAACGTAAATATTGTCTTGATATATTGAAAGAAACTGGCTTGTTGGGTGCCAAACCAGCTAGCTTTCCTATTGAACAAAACCACAAGCTTGCTCTTGCTAATGGCCCCCTCTACTCTGATCCGGAACAATACCGTCGTCTTGTGGGTTGATTGATCTATCTTACTTTGAATCATCCCGAGTTGAGTTATACTGTCCATACTTTGGCTCAATTCATGCAACACCCTCGTGTTGAGCATTGGGATGCAGCTATTCGAGCTTTACGTTATTTGAAAGGATGTCCGAGTCAAGGCATATTTCTTAAGGCTAATAGCGACTTTCATTTGTATGCTTATTGTGATTCCGATTGGGCCAGCTGCCCTTTGACTCGTCACTCTATCATTGGGTATTTTATACTATTAGGCACCTCTCCTGTCTCTTGGAAAACAAAGAAGCAACCTACAGTGTCCTGTTCATCTGCTGAGGCTGAATATCGCTCTATGGCTGCCGCTACTTGTGAATTAAAGTGGTTGAAAAATCTTTTGTGTGACTTGGGTGTGCTACATTCTCGCCCTATGATGCTCTACTGTGATAGTCAAGCTGCTTTACACCTTGCCGCCAACCCTGTTTTTCGTGATCGTACCAAACTTATTGACATTAACTGTCATTTTGTTCGTGCTGCTATTCAAGATGGTCTCCTGGCTACTACTCATGTTCGTTCGTCTCACCAACCTGCAGACATCTTTACTAAAGTACTTGGCAAGCACCAATTTCAGTTTCTCATTGGCAAGTTGGGAATTCGTGAGCTCCATACACCAACTTGAGGGGGTGTAGAGAATATCATGCTAATATGTACATTTAGGAAATAGGAAAGTATATTAGCCATTAGAGAATATTATATGTAGGAAATAGGAAAGTATATTAGCTATATATAGTTGTAAATATTCTTTAATATTCTGGAAACTCTTTCGGTGGGTGTACTCGTGTATATATATACACTGTTTAAGAGAATAAAACACATGAGATTGCCGACCAAAATTTTACAAGAGACATGAGGAAAATAGGCATCTAGCTTGCTTCAAATGTTAAAATGAAATCAGGGGGAATGAATTACTGCAGCTTTGCTTTGCTCACGGAGTGCCAAATTTTCCAAGACACAAGCAAGTAGACTAGACTTGAGAGTGGGCACAAATTTAAAGCAAGAGTCGATTGTAGTACGGGGTATTCTTCCAATCAATTTCGCTAAAGATCTACTCAAAGTACATGATAAACTCATTAGCTTTTTGCTCCATTTGGATTGTGGGAAATTGAAGTAAATATAAACACTAAAAATTAATCATAAAGGAAATAGAAGTGAATCGAAGTAAATGTTTTGAAACATTATTTGAATAATGTTAACTTTAACCGGACGAATTGGAGTAAATATTTTAAAATTTTGTTTAAATTGAAATGAATGTAAAAAATTTACTTATATTTTTTAGTTACCTCTATTATTTATAAAATTGGATCTTAATAAAAATAAGTTTAACCAGAGTGAATGGAGGTAAAACTTTAACCTCAATTAATTTAGTTGAGGTTAATAAAATATGTTCCCAAATGGAATAAATCAATTGATTTATTTTCATTAACCCTTGTTCATCCCAATATAAATGCACTATTAGCTCGAAGTATTGAGTCTATTTGCTCGGTTGTCCATGGAGGAAAATCAAGTCTATGTTGCTTCCAAATTGCTTATTCAGAATGGGTGTTGTGGTTGTACTTCTTTCCAACAACGGTTCAGACAAAAATACTGCTAAATATAGACTTCAGCACATAGCATGTACCCATTTAGGTGCTAAAGATGTTGCATGTAAGTGTGTGTATCGTTATTGCGGCTAGTAGTTCAAGTTTCTGGAGAAGCACTCATAATAAACATGGAAACTTTAGGTTCATGAGTACTACCATACTCTAAGGAGATTAAGTATGTTGTTTTTGCATTATGGAGGAAATCGCATTGGCCTAATCATTATCTAGATAAGAAGAAGGACCATATATACCAGATTTTATGAAGGATTTTGATCATTTTTGTATACAAATAAGTGGGAAAGCTGTGTTTGATGTTATCAAGTCTAATTTGAATTTAAGTGATGAAGATGTTGAAGCATCAAAGATAACACTATAGATTTGGGAATACTTTTTCGTCTTCTACTTGGTATTCTTTGTGCTATCTTGAAGCTAAAGTCAGGGGGTTGATGGGAAAAACAAGGGGTTCCCAATACTAACAATTACCCAACACTAAGTAGATGGTGTTTAGTTTCAACAACAGCAAGATAACAATCTACAATGATATCAAATCAGCAAGTAAACAAGTGCAAATGCTCAAGCAAACAAATAAAAGAGAGACACAATAATTTTTACGTGGGAAACCCTCAAAGTGAA
Source organism: Tamarix chinensis (assembly GCA_030549775.1). NCBI lineage: Eukaryota > Viridiplantae > Streptophyta > Magnoliopsida > Caryophyllales > Tamaricaceae > Tamarix > Tamarix chinensis. Next base: position 26,261,079 of record CM060173.1, on the reverse strand, counting down.
AGAGGTAAAACCCACGGGACCTAGTCCAGAAAATTGCTCCACTATAAACAAAGATGATTATAACAATCCCCTTACAATGAGCATCTAAAAGGTACACAGCCCACCAAAAAACTCATCAACCAACAAACAACCAAACCAAGAAAAATGATGATGTTTCATCACCAGAAAATAGGGGCTCATTACAGTAGAAATATCTCATAAACTAGAGCATTAATAGACAAACCAACCTTTAGATTTGAATAACCAGATGTCCCGAAGGTTTTTCCAAATGTTAGCTAAATCGGAGCACGTTTGACCTTCGATCGGAGCACTTGATTAATAATGCGCATGAGAAAAACGACCAAAACTGCACTTTGTAAAAAACCTTTGCACTCCCAATTTTGGTGTTTGATAGCCTTTTGAATTCTCTCAATACTCCTTAAAAAAACTGAGAGTAAAATACTTCTCAAGGAATCCAAACAATAAATGAGCCAAGACCCTCTGAGCTGCCCCCATAAATAAGATAAATAAAATATGAGTTTTTCCACATAGGAAGGGGTTCATGGCCCAACAAGTGAAACCAAATATGCATGAGGAAATTTTTTCCACAGCCATTAACCCATATGAATTGGTTGTGCAGACTGAAAGCCAACATTGTAGTGTAGCATAGACCTGCAATATGCAAACATAAAGTAACATGAATGAGAACCTTAGTTATGTATACGTATAGCATAGACCTGCAATATGCAACATCATCATAAGTTATGAGCCACAGAGATAGGAGACAATTCCCTATAACTTTAAAGAAGTGCCATGTTGAAGCTCCTACGGATTGTTCAAGCACTTAGCCTACCATGAGCCACTTACACATTCCCCCATCTCGTAGGGTGGAGGAGTTGACCTGACAACCAAATCAATGTGAGGGATGTCATTGGAGCCCGATCGATCGATAGAGGAGAATTTAGAGCATGTTAAAGAAGTTATGCTAGACACGAATGCTATAAAGACACTAAATAGGTGGTAGAAAAAAAGGTAAGGGTGTGCCTAAAATCATTCCATAAATAGAAGTCTTGTAAAGGCGACAGTCCTAAAACTAAAACGCAGTGTGACGAATAGAAATTAGTCACCCCACTTATCTTCAATACACAACCTTGTATGCTACATTAGCAGGAGCTGGGTAATCTGAGTTCTTGAGACCCCCATAAACCCCACCAGGAGTGGCAGCACCCTGACCTCCATCCTTCCATGGAGGAATCCTGGTCTCCTCGTCAAACCCCAAATTCTTGTAATTAGATGTCCTAGGGCTCGCGTTATTTAAACCATTTACGCCATTCATAAGAGAATAAAATGTTGGAATAAGGATAAATAGTCAGAGAAATTATGAGTGAAATGGATTTAATGAATCAAAACAACAAAAATACTTATCCAAAAAATATTTGTTACTATGCTTCAAGTATGAACGTCGCCCTGAAACAAATTATGGCCAGACCTAAGATATAATTACTTAATGTTGGTTTGTCCTTAAGGTTAACACAATGATCTTTTGATATCTTACACTTGAAATTGAATATTATAGAAATCACAGAGTTTTGTCCAGTGAATATATCAAAAATAGAGAGTCAATGAGTTGGAAAATTGCTCAATTTTTATTGTATAAACATAGATGCTAAATATAAAATTATATAGAGAAAAAAAACTCCCCAACCACAACCACGGATTCCTTAAGAATTGGTCTACCAACGGAGCATTAAAAATGCCCATTGGAATCATTCAAAGTGGAGCGGGAATAGGAATTGTTAAAGATTGAGTAAGAAGAAACAAGAAAAAAATCAATAAAAGGAATGTTGAGCTTGGGCCTATAAGAACTAAGACCCATCCACCCTCGCAAATAAGGTCACCCCAGAACGGCCAAACATACTAATGATGGTGGCAGCAGGCACACACATGTGGTATTAGGTCTAGTCAATGACCACTACAAAATAATCCATATCAATAACTCGAACACCAAGGTAGAAAGAAAGGTTTTTAAGTTTTAAAATGTTCCTCCATCCCACCAATGTAGAACAAGGGAAAACACACAACAAGAGCAAAAAGAATTATTTTACTAATGTCCAACAATCCCCCACCAAAGGAAAAAGAAAAAAACTAGGCAAAGAATGAATAATACTTAAATATGAATGTCACAAGGATTAAATTAATATATAGTAAATTGAGGCGACAATCGTGTCTAGGGATTGAACGAGTTTTGAACTACCTTGACTTCAATTGAGATCCCTATAACACATGTATAACCTAGAATTCTACAATTTTCACAATAATAAATGAATAAGCGCTTTTCACGGCCATGCGCACACCTTGGGTACTCACAAATGCTAAAAAAACAGCCTTAGTCTTTCATAGAAGGCGGCTCCACCCTCTCCACCTTCGCATTCTTGTAGGTGAATCCATCAAGTATGTCTCACAAGCACTACCATATACGAATTCATTAAGAGCATAAAAATGCTCAATCTTCATTATGTCTAGTAGTGAGTTCATCAGACCTGTCTTACTACGACCACCCAAAATAGAGCTATGAACTCATTTAGAGACTAAGCTTTGCCTAATAAATCACCATCGCCTTCCATAGGGATGGGAATACAGTGTAATAGAGTAATCAAATGGCTTCATTTGACCAAAAGTGGTATCCAACAAAATTTCCTCAACTCAAAGGATTAAGCCCCACCCCTCTTGATGATTTAAGGATAACTTCCCTTGTTAAACCCTTTGTAAGATGATCTACCATATTTCTTTTTTATCTAACAAACTGTAAGCATATCATAGGATTCCTTAATAGTTATCTTACATAACTATGTCTCACACGAATGTGTCTCCTTTTACCATTATACACAACGTTCTAGGTGATACAAATAGTTGCATGAGAATCACAATACAAGGAAACTAGCACATTTGGTTTCCTCCATAATGGCACATCGATCAACAAGTTCCTCAACCATTCTACCTCTTGACCAACCAACTCAAGGATAATAAACTCAGAATCCATTGTAGACCAAACAATAAAAGTATGTTTAGCAGGATTCTAGGACACAACTCCTCCTCCTAGTGGGAAAACATACCTACCGGTGAAACTGACCTCATCGCTATCTGAAATCCAATTAGTATCTATAAATCCTTGTAACATAGCGGAAAATTTACAAAAATGCAAACACTAATCCTTATTACCTTAAGGTATCTAAGTAAATAATGAATTGTAGTCTAATGATCTCTATCCGGGTTGTGAGTATACTGACTCAGTCGACTCATAACACATGGAATGTTAGGTCTAGTATATTTAATGAGGAACATCATACTACCTATGCTCTCAACATATTCATCCTAAGAAACACTTGAACCTTGGTTCTTTTTCAAATGAATGCTAGAATCATAGTGAGTTTTCATAGGTAATTCATCATAGCAATCAAACTTCTCCAATATCTTATCAACATGGTGTGACTGACTCAAGGAAAATCCATTATCAATTTTTCTCATTTGAATACCAAGAATTACATAAACTTCTCGTAGATCTTTCATATCAAAGTGAGAAGATAAAAATGATTTGGTCTCATTACCACGATCATATTGGTACCAAGAATCAACATGTCATCAACATATAAACATATAATCACACAATCATGTCCAAAAATCTAAGAGTAAACATAAAAATTAGATCCATTTACCACATAACCATCACTCACTAAAGTTTATTCAAAATTTTCACACCATTTTTTAGGGACTCGTTTAAGGCCATACAATGACTTTCTCAATATACATACTTTGTTCTCCTAACCCTCAACAACACAACCTTCAGGTTGCTCCACATTAATTTCTTCCTTTAGATCACCATTCAAAAACATAGTTTTAGCATACATTTGATGAGCTACAAGTCCATGGATATAAACCAAGGCAACTAAAGAATGTATAGTAGCAATCTTAGTTAAAAGAGGATAAGTATCAAAAAATTCAACCTTGTTCTTTTATTTATAGCCTATAGCTACCAAACAAGCCTTAAACTTATATATGGCTCCAATGATTCTCAATTTCCTTTTAAACACCCATTTGCATTTAATTGGTTTGCTCCCTCTCGGCATACCAAATAAATCCCATGTGTGATTATATATTATTGAATCTAACTCATTTTTAATTGGTTCTTTCCAAAAAACTATCATTTATTGAAGTTACTACTTCATTATATGATTTAGGATCCTCTTTAATTAGAAAGGCTAACACAAAGTCCTCATTGATCCTATCTATATCATATTCTCAATAATAAAATCAGCCAATAAATTAGGCCTAAAACTAGTTTCTATCCTATGTATTTTTGCTTCTCCTAGGTTCACTAGAAATTTCATTATTTATAATAACAGAGAGAGACGACCTGGAAAAAGGCATAGGAGAAGAATTAGAAGAACCAATAATATCACATGTATTCTTTCTCATGGAAAACAAGTTTTCAAAGAACTCTGCATATCTAGATTCACAAATAGAATGATCACTTAAGATTAAGATTCTATAAGGAGTACTATTCTAAGCAAAACCAATATAGGCATAATCAAATGTTTTAGTTCCCACAGTAATCCTTGTAAAATTAGGTATGTAACACTCCACATTTTACTAATAAAAATTTTCCATTTACGGCAAAAGCATATAATCAAAATATTGGGCGTTACCATGATAATAAATATAAGCCTAGTTTACCATACCATCCTTACATCAATCACAAGGCTAAAGCTATTCATAGTAAAATAAGGTAATTAGAAATGAGAGAAGCTTTATAAATAACCATATGAGTTTTGAGATTAGATCCGAGGTATAACATCCAAATACAACAGAAAAAAGGGATACTATAAGGCAAAGAGTCCAGAAGGTATTTGGGTAAAAACATCTTCCAGATAACATAACTCTTCGCCCAAACACCTAATACAGATAAAATTTAATCCTCCCCACACAATGCACCAAAAGAAGAAAAAAATAATCCAAATAGTCCTTAAAGACCTGTATAAAAACATCAGGGTCCTCTTCTCATAGGAATGAGCAACATTTATAAAAAAGAACGCTACATATTGAGTAAGGTAACCATACTATTGAGTTAGGGATCGACATAAATACATACATTCATAGTAGATGATAAGTACATATACAATTTACGAAAAGTATCACAAGGTAAATACAGGTCTAGGCCTATTTATTAGCCCTACTATTCTTAAACCGATGAAATGGTTTGAAGCACTTCTTAAGGACAATAAACTTGAGCTACTATTATCATCCGGTAGAATGAATCCATAAAAACACCTTATTAGGGAAAAATACTCCTAAGCCACTATTATCATCTAGTGAAACATATCTAAAATACATCACCTTGGTCTTGACCCACATACTCTTCCACTTTAAATCATTAATATCTTATCCATTAGGTTTTTTTTATCTCAAATCATGTTCCTATTCACAATGAATGTAGGACCCCATTATTCTTAATTGGTGGAATGGATTTAATCCCCTATTAGGGAAAACACACCTAAGCCACTATTATCATATGGTGGAATAGATCCATAAAAACACATTCTCAGGACAAAACGCTCCTAAAGCACTATTATCATTCGGTGCAACAAATCCACAAAGCATCATCTTAGCCCGACTCACATGATATTTTACTTTAAATGATTAACATCTTATTCATGATCGATCCACTTGTATAGAACAAATTAAAGTACGTAAGCACATCATATAGTTCATAAGGTCGTTCTCCAAATTTAAGATCCGTATAATCCCCAAAACCCTAATTTAACACTTTTATCATAACTTCTCTCTTGTTACTCTTTTAACCACCAAACTTAGTACTTGTTCCTAAAATATTATTATTATTATCAATATACACAAATTTCAAGGCTTAAATCTAAGGTCTTGCATGTATGATAATAACCTTATTCCAAAAGTTACTATTTTTAGGGCTTATAAACCCTAATTTTATAAATCGATCATAACTTTTCCTATATAGCTCAAACAATTATTAGATTTAAGATACATTTCCAAAACACTTATATTAATAACATATTCAAGTTTCGTGGTCTAAATCTACTATTTTACACATATGATAATAGCCTCCTCGTTTTAGGGTTGCTTGTAATATTCCCAAAATTCACTATTAAAAAATTTTGTTTTATTCAAAGAATTAGCATAAGCAAAACAACAAATTATAAATTATGGGGATATTACCACTACACTTAGTACCAGACTGGTTTACTCCTACCGTTCCAATAGCAAGTGCTAAGGCTAAAAGAGTAAAATACAATTTACGAGAAACTCAAACCATATTTAAATAAGAGTAGCGTAAATAACAATTTACAATAATAGGATCCACCAATAGTGGTTACAAGAATACGAGTTACGTTTAAACCAGAGTTAAAAGAGAGAGAGGTGAAACCCTAAAAGTCTGGATAATTCCTTACGTTATTTCCCATTGCCCACTTGAATAGCACTTGAAATGGACCTGCAAGGGACACAACCCATTAAATAGGCAGGGGCTCCATGAATGGAATCCTTCAGTATTATAGTACTAAGTAACCCTTTAAAACACACTGAAAAGTAGGCCCTCAATGCAACACATAATACAAAACTATATATATATATGATGAGATGTGCATACATAACATTCACATACTTAACAAGTCCATCAAATATTAATAGGTCAAAACGTATAATCAATACTTCTAGGCCTTAAGCTATTAGTCCATCATTATTCAATCATCTCTCAGATTATATATCCATATGAGTGTAGAAACTCCACTACTATAGCCGGTGGACCAGAATACGCACAAGGCAGAACGCTCTTGACCACTATTATTGTCGGTGGACTGGTCTCTAGGGTAGAATGTTCCTGGCCATTATTATTCGCTAGTGGACTAGTATGGCCCCGACTCAAATAGTGTTCCACTGTAATTGATTAGTATTTTTCATGATTTAATTATATATGTGTGTGTGTGTGTGTATGTGTGTGTGTGTGTGTGTGAGTGCCAGAACCCCAATATTATAGCCGGTGGATCGGAATATGTACAGGAAAAAACGCTCCTGACCACTATTATTGTCGATAGATCGGTCTCTAGGGTAGAAGGCTCCTGACCACTAATTATTTCCGATGGATTGGTCTTTCCCCAACTCACAATTCTTTCACTTTCACGATTAGTGTTTTCCCTTTTTTAATCATTACAACAATTCCATTTATTTGCCTCAGATGGGAGATCAAGATCCTAAGACACAAAGGTACATTGGTCATACCAGTGCATATAAGTTACTTAGTACCCTTCAACTATCAACCTAGGGATGTAGAGGTACCATGGTCGTACTGGTGCATACAGCTACTCAGTACCCTACCGACAAGGACACCTAATCCATAAGTATGCATACCCCCTAAGTAGATACGTAAAGCTAGATATAGTAAAATATGGGCCTGGGTGGGATATGAAGGCACACCAGCAAATACCAGAATAACCGTGGGCTAAACCATGTCTTTAGGGTAGCGACCCCGAAAGAGCCATCATTCTTAATCTCGAGGTCTTTCACTTTAAGTATTAGTGTCTTAATTAAGGCGATCATGAAAAATATAACAACTAGATACTTATTCACTTTCAATCATTCTGATATCATTGGTTGTTCCTTATTCATACGGTTATCCAAGATAACATAGAAGAATCATTAAGGCCATCATAATCTCATCCAATTTCGATGTAGCATTCGTTCTCGTGATACTTACTAATTGTCAAATACCATTATCTTACTATTTAGTGTTATTTGAGTCTTATTATGAAACTCTGTTAACACAACGACATATTTGATACAAGTTTCTTCTTTACCCATTGCTTGAATAATTATTAAGTCATCCCTTCTCCACTTGCCCATTTACCATATTATCCTTCATGTTGCGTAATTAATAAATTACCCCTTACTCGGTTTAGGTTACCAAGTTATCTCCCACACTTATTAGGTCATCAATCACCCTTCATAATTGTTACACTTATCATATTTCCATTTGGCTAGTTAAATTACCAAATTGCCCTTCTCCTTTGTTATAATTACCAAATTTCCTTTTAGATGGTTAAATTACCAAATTACCCTTCTCCATTACCATAATTATCAACTTGCCCTTCTCTATTATCATAAATTACCAAATTACCCTTTAGATGGTTAAATTCCCAAATTGCCCTTCTCCATTATCATAATTATTGAATTGCCTTTCTATTATTATAACTACCAATTTACCCTTCTCCATTATTATAATTACCATAATACCCTTTTACTTACAAAATTATCATTTTTCCCTTTACTTCCAAAATTACCCTATTACCCTTTTACTTACAAAATTACCATTTCACCCTTTACTTCCAAAATTACCATTGTACCCTTTACTTCCAAAATTACCATTTTACCCTTTACTTCTAAAATTACCATAATACCCTTTTACTTATAAAATTACCATCTTGCCCTTTACTTCCAAAATTACCATTTTTCCCTTTACCTCTAAAATTACCATTTTACCCTTTTACTTACAAAATTACCATTTTGCCTCTTATTACACCACTTTTATTAAATTATCATCACTACATGAAATATTAATACTAATACTCCATTCTCATCATCCAACTCCACTAACTATCACATTTCAACATAATACTTGATAGCACCCACATATATTAGGCCACATTCTTACACAAGATATATTACTAAAATGCTGCTAGGGCTCAAAATAATATTATTCATGCATCAATGGTCACAATAACATAATATGACATGGATAAGTACTTAACATTTTCTTGAATAACAAAACTCCTTCCTTAAGCATTATTTCCACTCGTGGCATATAAACTAGCATGCTCTCTTTTTATCAATCAATATAAGCAACTACATATATTATAATAAACAACATATATCATGCATAAGAACATATTAAAACCCTAATGTGCTATCATATGTTTATCCATGCATTTAAGTGGGGTTTAACGGTTACCTTAATTCCCGCAAAAATCAAACCTTAATGGTATCCTAATTAATGATTCAAGCTTTGATTAGAAAAACCAATACCTAAAATAATATCAATACTTATCATATTATAAATAAGAAAACCAAAAATATAAGAATTTATAAAACTTAATTAATGAAATACTTAACTTAACTATTATACCTTAAAATTCTATTAACCAAATTAAACTAAGAAATGCAGAAACTGACACTGCTCATGTAGCATAAGCTGCATGAAAAGTAAGGGAGAAAAGGATCAAAAATGGCATGAAAGGAAGAAGGGGGAGCCCATTTCGGATTGGGGTTTTGGGGCTAGGAAAGAGAGTAGGTGGGGGAGATTTAGGGAAAGGGAAGGGTGCAGGGGTGGCAAGGGGGTGTAGGTGGTGGTTGTGGATGGGTTGACGGCAACCAGGGGCAGTGGTGGCGGTGGCAGTGAGATTGCAAAGGTGGCTGCTGAGTGGAGATGGCTGAGAGGGAAGGAAAATGGAGGAGGAAAATGAGGGGGTGAAGGGGTTTTTTTCATCCAAAGAAGCAGTGGGGGTGGTAGGGGAGATTATAAGGATGGGTTTGGTGGTCCAAGTGGCAGCACAGGTGGCGAAACGATGGCGGAAGGAGGTGGTGAAGGGTGGTTGCCGAGAAGGAATAAAAAGAAGAGGAGAGGAAGGAGGTGGGTTGCAGGGTGGCTTAGGGGACGTTATGGTGGTGCAAGGATGTGGTAGGGGTAGGAGGAGATGGTGCAGGTGGCTGGTGAGGCAGATGTAGTAGCGAAGGGAAATAGGGGAGAGGATAAAGGAGAAGAATGGAGAGGAAGGGATCAAAAGAAGGTAAGGGAGCTCGAGAATGGGACAGGAAGGAGTCGTTGAAGGGAAGAAAAAGGAGAGGGTGAAGAGAGAGAGGTAGGTAGCTCGGTTGGGTGGCAGTAGGGTGGCAGGGGGTGGTCAAGTGGCAGGAAGAGGGAAGAGAAGAAGAGGAAAGGAATGGGCCGATGCATGGCTGGGGTGCAACCTAGGTTGGTCCAAAAAGGGGAATAAAAAGATGGGGGAGAGAGAGGGAGAGTGGTAGGGAGGTAGGTGATTGCAGGTTGGGGTGGTTGAGCATGGTCGGGTATGGTGGAGGAAGGAAAGGAAGAAGAAGAAGAAGGGAGAAAGAGGGGTAGGTCGGGCGAAGGGGAAAAGAAACAAGTGGACCAGCTCGGTCAAGGGGAGAAGGAAAGAAAAGAAAGAGGGGCTGGGCCAAACAACGCGTAGGAGAAAGGAAGGAAAGGCTAGGCCGGTCACTTGGGAGAAGAAGGAAAGGAGGGGAAGAAATGGGCATGCAGACGAGCGCGCAGGGGGAGAAGAAGCAGGATGGGGCCTGGTGGCTCGAAGGAAGTAAAAAGGAAAAAGAAAGAAAGAAGAAAAAGGAGAAAAGGAGAAAGAAAAGGAAATAGGGAAAATAGGGAAATAAACTAATCTAATTTATAAAATAATAGAATGTAACATTTTTAGTAGATAAATAGATTTAATAATTTAATTTAATATAATTAAATATATGGATTTGAAAAAGGTTAATTTTAAGAAAAATATTGGTTTGGGAATTTATTCAAATAAAATGAGTATGATAAAATAATAAAATATTTATTTTAATTTATGAAATATTCCTATCCAATTTTATATACTCAAAAACCCATAAAATAATTAAATTAAATAATTTTAAGCTAACTTATCCCAGATAAAAGTTATTTATTAAATTATAAGCTTTTAAAATTTTTGGGGATTACATTATTATTCCTAAATCAAACCATTTGCATACTTTTTTTAAGCTTAGGTCATTCACAACCACTCTAAAAAATTAATATAAAATTATTATCAATTCGAATGATATAAAACCTTAAAATACCATGATTTCCATATTGAACCCATGTTGACCAAATTAACCAAATTACCCTTATCGGCAACATAACCCTTATTTAATGTGAAACTTATGTGTATAGTAAAATTATTTTCGAACCCACATTCTTCTCCAAAGACCTTATCATAATTATTTCACATTCATCATATCATTAATAAACCGATGATACATCCATATTTCACATCGAAGGCTTTTTCCACATAAAATAAAAATATTGCATGATCTTTACTTACTCATTTCTTGTCATATAATATCAACCACATATCGTAGTATCAATAATCATATATTAGTTCACATAATCACAATAACATGGTACAATATAAAATTATGTATAACACTTACCAATCAAAAATCCTAGACTACGACAAGTATCCTTACAAAAACGACTCCAGTCTCTAAGCTCGCAAAATTTATTCCCCCTCTTTCAAGACCATGGAAAAATTACCTAATAAAATCATAATAAAAAATAATTAGGATTAAACCACCTAAGTAAGGAAATTCTTAAGGAAATATAAGGGTGAAGGAAGGAAGAAAACCGAACCAAGAAGGTATTGTTTGGGAAGAACTTGTGTAACCATGCAAAGGGGGAAATAGTGGTTGGTGTGGGAAATGGAGGGTAAGCAATAACACAATCTACCATTGATAGGGAAGGAGTAACGGTGGAGGAGGCTAGACAAGAAGGTTGGTGTTTGGTGGTGGTAGTAAAAGAAGGTGGTGTGGTAAGGTTGGAGGTTCCAAATAGTGGAGGAAGCTTTAGCCAATGCTGGAGAAATGGAGGAAGGAGCTTCAGCCAAGGTTTCCGGGGGGAGTGGGTTGGGTTGCGATAAAATTTATTGTATCAAGGAAGGGAAAAGGAAGAAGATGTTGTGGTGGAGTTAGCCAAAGAGGAAGGGTTAGCTTTGGCTATTTTAGCCAAAGGTAGGGGTGATACTTGCTAGGGGTGGTTGAAGGTGGTGAGGGATAAATGGCACAAGTTGCTAGTGGTAGTGTAATTGTTTTGGTTTGGCTCGCCAATGGTGGCTTCTTGGTTTGTTTTTGTGAAGGCAAAGAGGTGGCGAAGGAGGGGAAATGGTGTTGTGTTGGTTGTAGGAAAAAAAGAAGAGAGAGAAGTGGGGTGGTAGCATTTAATATCAAGCATGTACACACACACACACACATACACACACACACACACATATATATATATATGTATGTATGTATGTATATCCATACACATAAAGAGATAAACAAGAGGTATAGAGGGAAAACTTTTCAACCCCAAACCTCATGTGTAGGAGGTGGGAGTTGACAGAAGTAGGGAATAGTCTGGCAGGTGGTAGGGAGTGATGGGCATGTAAGCATTATCTGTGGACAATGTTCCAAGTAGGGAGAAGGGGTAAAAAGGAGAAAGAGAGGGATTGGCCAAGAGGGAAATGAGAGAAAAAGGAAAAGTGGGAAAGGAATTGGAGTTAATATTTTTAGTTTTTGGTTATAACTAGATCAATATAATTTAGGTTAGGATAATAGAGTAGATTAATTATCAATAATTTAAGATTAACTTAAATTTAAGGGTTAGAGAATTAATATAAGGTTGATATATTCATTTCCTGATATTAGGAGTAGGTTACTAAATTAATTACTTAGGAATATAGTTAGCAAAAAAATTGGGGTATTACAAGGTAAGCCAACCTTAGCTAGACACCCCAAACATTTATAATTTTTAGGTTAGGTGTAAAACCTTTCCATAGGTCATAGGGTGTTTTATCTAGCCTTTTATGTGGAACATAGTTTAAAATCTAACATGCATACAAGACAAATTTCCCCCACATATGGTCAGACATACCTTAACTCAAAATCATAGCATTCATCATTTCTTTAAGAGTCTTATTTTTCCTTTTAGGTATGCCATTATGTTGTGGGGTATAAGGGGCTCTAGTCTCATGAATAATATTATGACTATCACAAATTCATTTAGGAAGCTAGTTCCATATTTACCACCTCTTTCATACTAAGTTTCTTTATCTTACAGTCTAACTAATTATCGAATTCTACTTTATAATTTAAGAACATACATTTAACCTCATATTTATACCTATAAAGGTACACCTTAGTATATCTCAAGTAATCATCAATAAATGTCAGGTAATATCATTTACCTCCTCTACTCTTGGTTTTCTTAAAATCTACCAAGTCCATATGGACTAATTCAAGTAGCTCATTTGTTCTATCTGTGACATGTTTAAATGGCTTTCTAGTAAATTTAGCTTCCACACAAATAGGACACTTCTCATAATTAGTGTGGGTCAAATTAATTAATTTAAAACTTTTAAGTTTGTTTAAGGAAGCTATGCTCACATACCCTAGCCTACTATGCCAAATATCAACAGACTCACACAAATAAGTAGAACTAGCATAAGTCATTTCATTGAAAACAAATATAACAATGTTCGATACAAACAGACCGTCAACTAAATACCCATTTCCCACAAATACCCCTTTTTTTAGTTATTACTACTTTATTAGCATCAAATACGAGTTCCATGCTAGCTCTGATCAACATACTACCAAAAATTAAGTCTCTACGTAGGGAAGGTACAAAGTAAGCATCACTTAATGACAATTCCCTTCCAAGAGAAAGTTTTGGTAGACCCTTTCTCTTACCAAAAACTCTAGTTGTGGCTTGATTGCCCATGTAAACTAGATCGCCCCTGATCAGCATTCTTGAATTGGCTTAGCATCTCTCTACTAGCACACAAATTATTTGAAGTGCTTGTGTCCAAAATCTAATCTGCCATATCATTCACCAAGTTGAATTCCACCACAACATTTATCACATCCTCAGCTTTAGCAACATTATCCTGAGGAGCTAGAGGTGTAGGAGCTTCTTGAGTCTGGCTTCCTTAACCTTGCCTCTTATGGAACTGGTATGCTTTATGAAATTTCTTCCTATAGATGTACCAGGTCACTTTCTTTTCTTGGATCTTATCCCCTTTTTTTAAGTTTGAAGGATTCTTTTATTATCCCCTCTTTTGATTCATATATCCTTTTCCTCTGAACTTATCTTTATTAACACTAGAGAGAACCAAGTTAGTGTCAATAGAATTAACAGCATAAGAAATAGGATTATCTTTTATTTGATTGTCCTCTTCAATCTTCCTGTGGCTAATTATATTCGATAAAGTCATATCTCTTTTCTTATACTTCGGGTGGTTCTAGTAATCATTCCAAGAAGTGGAAAACTATTCTAACAAAATATTATCTTATAATGTTTCACATATCTCCATCCCCTCAACTATGACATTAGTAATCAAGTTCTCGAACTCATGCACTTGCTTTGTGATGGGCTTGTTATCGACCATATGAAATCTCAAGAATTTTCCAACCATAAATATCTTCATACCTGCTTCATCAGACCCATACCTCTTCTTCAATTAATCCTAAATATCCTTAGCATAATTGACGTCACAGTAAGAATTGAACAACTTGTTTGTCATATGAGATAATAAGTGACCCTATACTATTTTTTTTATCCCTATCGTACTTTTTCTTATCTACCTTATCTGATTTCTTTGTTGCAGGAGTGGCTAGAGTGGTAGTGGGAGTCGCTACAACAACATCTTTGACAGGTAGATTGGTCATCAAAACATAGTCAAAAATAAGAGCTTCGAATAGAATTAGGACTCTTTGTGACCGTTGATGGTAATTGTTGCCATCGAGCAGTTTGACCTTAGACATATATGGAACAATTTTTGAAGCAGCTGAGACCATATTTCTTAGTATCAAAATCAACAAAACCAATAAGGTTCACCCAAAAAATAATAAGTCCATATTATGGATCACAGGAGTTGAACATAATGATATTATCGACAATTAATACTGAGAACAAAAAAAGAGATCTCATGATTATTAATAAGGCAAAATAAATTGGGAGGCATAATCAATAAGACAGAACAATTAATGATAGTAGTTGAACACAACCAAACAATAGAAAGTTAATTCCCCAATCACAATAACAAACAACCAAAAATTAATTATTGCTTATACAATATATAATTCACTTTAGATTATGAGGGAAATGCATTTAATGAATCGAAACAACAGAGATACTTATCAAAAATAATTGTTGTTGTGCTGCGAATATAAATGCTGCTTTGAAGAGAGTTATGGCCAGATCTCAAGTGTAATTCCTTAATATCGGTTCCCCTCTAAGGCTAACACAACGACCCTTCGATCTTATATGGTTGATATTGAAGAGTATAGAAATTGCAAAACTTTGCCTAGTGAATGTATCAAAAATGCAGATTCGATGAGCTAAAAAATTACTCTATTTTTATCATATGAAAACATATGCTAAATATAAAATTATATAAAGTAAAAAAAAACCTTCCCAACCACAACCATCGATTCCTTAAAAATTGGTCCACCAATGATGCATGAAGAACGTGTGTTAGAATCATTCAAAGGGGAGTGAGAATAGGAATTGTTAAAGACCAAGTAAGAAGAAAGAAAGGAAAAAAAAATACTGAAAGGCTCAAGCATACTAAAGCCAAGACCCATCCACTTGCACAACTAAGCTTGAACTAGATTGACCAATCGAATAGATGGCAGTAGTGGCGAGTGCATGTGTGGTATTTGGTCTATCATATCACCACTACAAAAAATCCCATATCAATAAATCAAACACTGAGGTGGGTAGAAGAGTTTTTAAGTTGTAAATTTGTTTCCCTTCCCACCAATGTGGGATAAGGAAAAACACACAACAAGAGCAAAAATACTATTATTTTGTCATTGTCCAACATAAAAATCAGTATGATTGAAACTAGAACCCCTCGAAGTAGAGTTCCTCAACAATTGCATAGAATAAATCTCTACATTAGGTCTAGAAATAACATAATCAAACACTACAAAACCTTTAAATGAGGAGACCAAGGAATAGAGAAAAATAACTGGGGTTGTAAAATTATATGTTCAAATTAATCTGGTAAGCCGTGACTTGGTTGAGAGGGATTCCTGTTGAAAGGGATCATGTAGTTAGAACTAGACTGTAGAAGGCCTTGAATGTTGCACTCTAGAGGATACGTGGTAGGAGGACGCTCATGTAGAAGTAAGCTCAAAGAAAAACGAATGTTGATGGAGTCGGAAGACAATTTCAATGGATGAAGACTTGAGGGGAGGAAGATGAGGTCAATGGAGGAAGACTTGACCTGCCAATGGATGAGGTGAGGTTAATGGAGGAAGAGTGATGAATGGAGGAGGAGAGGTCAAAGGATAAAAAAAGGAGGAGACAACAACGAAAGTTTTAAATGGAGGAGGAGGCATGGTTGGCTTTGGCTAAAAACTTTTCTCTGACTTTTTCCCTACTTTCTTCAGATATCGGTAGGAGAAGTTAGTATGTAATACTTTCTTTTTCTACCTATTTTCTTTCTTTGTAATTTTTTAGGTAACTGACATTTTCCACCAAATTTTCTGTCTTTTCTTCTTATCTTTCACAAACCAAACACACTTTTAGTATTTTATATGAGAAAAATTAAATATCTTATTAATAGTAAGAAAAATCCTTTACACCAAACATACATCCAAGCAATATGGGAGAAAACAAACTAACAAAAATGACTACAAGCTGCTTAACCTATCATGAGTATGAATAGTTATTACTTCATGTTACATTATTATTATTATTGTCGTCCGTCGTTGTTATAAAATAAGTGTTCATGTGTTTACTTTTGTTATATTGTTGTCTTGATTAAAAAACTTATTAAAAGAATATTTGTTATATCATGTGACCTCATCTGCCATGGAAACCGTAAAAATTGTATCATCATTGGGTATTTGGAAGAAAATAAACCAGGGAGGTATATATCTTAAATAAAACAAAATAATAATAAAAAATTGGTTCTGCATGAAGTAACAAGTGTGATATGGCTATGTTTCACTTTTATATATCTATATATATATATATATATATATATATATATATATATATATATATATATATATATATATATATATATATATGCTGCAAATGATTGTTCATTGACCTGATGATCAGACCCTAATTCTTTAATATGACACGTAATTAACAAAGTCCTGCTTTAATTAAATAGAGAAAGTTAAAAAGATGTACTACAAGTTTAATGAACTATTTGCTGTATTGGTAATTAAATTTACCATGAACGTGCGCATCGGATAAATAATTAATATTGTTACCATTCTTGTACAACAGTTTATTTGTTTATGAATAATTCACTTATTGACTGCGTTGTACGGGAAGGGGACGAAGAAATAAGGACAAAAATAAATATAAAAACATTATTCATTAAAAAGTTAGAAAACGAAAATGGTTGAAAACATTAAAACAATTTATATATATATATATATATATATATATTTAAATAGATTAAGTCTACTAAAATGAAGAAAAAAATTCTGAAATTATTATTTATATTAATTAATTTTAATTATTAATAATAGTATTTTAATAATAATATTAATTAAATAATATTTTTTTAATAAAAATAATAATTAAATAATTTTATATAAATTTTAATTTCGAAACATTTTTAGGACTGGGGACGGCACCCGACCGCCGTCCCCGTGCATCACAGCTTATTTGCGATTGTGATTAGTGGCTAGAAAGGTAAGTAGCACATCGTGGCAGTGGCAGACACAATTAATCATAGTTTTCATTAAAGTGGATCTCCCCGTCGAGACGAAGAAAAGGAGGTTAGGTAATATTGGAGCTAATTATTAGAGATTTTTCTAACAGGTTTCCACTTTTATTAGAGAAAAAAATATTATTTAATGTTGCAAATTAATTTATTTGTTTATATTTAATACACTAGTTATATTTTCTTGGTATAAAATTTAGGAAAATGCTAACACACATCCACTTATATATTTGACACAATAATTGCATGATACTATAGTTTTAAAAACCACACCAGTAATTGAACCGGTATCATAACGGTTCATTGGTTCAGTAGTTGGACCAGTGGTATATTTAAAGTAAAAAATATAAAATATATAAAAAAAAAATTAAACTACACGTGAATTTGACTGGCTTCCAATCGATTTTTTGACCGGTTTTCATTGGTTTCGAGATCCTGAGAATCAGTACATGAAATCTAGCCGATGACCTGACCGGTTCGCCGGTTTACTGATCGGACCAGCCGGTCCGATCCGATTTTTAATACTAAGCATAATACTACTGCCGGCACTGAGCTCCTTATTTTGCAGTAGCTTAATCAGGTCTGACATTATGTATAGAAGTATAAGATAAATATAATATTAATTTTCAATAACACAATCGGTGGAGCGTCTTATGTAAGAGATTTTATATCCTAAGATGTATATTTATTGATATAAGATGTATATTATTGATAGAAAGATGTGTGTTATTTTAAAAACTATGTGATTGGATGTAAGATGTGTGTTGGTCACTACAAAAGATATATTAACTTTATAAAAGACACATCCGTCAATATAAGACGTATATTCTTTTTGATAAGCCATTTTTTTTCAATAAGATATCATCGAAGTTGTTTATTATTTTGACTATAAGATGTGTGTTCTTTTAGTTATAAAATATACATTTGTCGATATATATATATATATATATATATATAGATATATTATATAACATGCGTATTTTTTTATAGGAAGATGTGTGTTCTTTTCTAGAAGATATAATCAAATATAAGATATGTGTATTTACCACTACAAGATGTTTATTAACTTTTATAAAATGTACATTTGTGGATATTAGATGGGCATTCTTTTATATAAAATATATGTTATTTCTATTAAGATGTTCTTAATGATGTGTATTCTTTTGGTTATAGGATGTTTCATAGATGTGTATTGTTGACCAAATAATTATTTATTATATTTTTTAACATGCTAATTTTTCTTACATTTATATCAATAAAATATATGTATTTATATTATGGAAGATATCTATACTTATAAGCTATGTATTTATATTGTAAAATATATGCATTTTTATTTTTCTACCCAAGATATATCAATACGAATGTTTGTTTATAGAATAAAGTGTGATATTTTTTTGGTATAATTTTTTTAATAATCTAAGTTAAAGATAATTGATATTAAAAATTATAAAATAATTATAGCTTATGACATTATCTTCATACATCCTTCCTTCCCTACAAAATTTTCGCTAGCGTACAAAAAATAACAAATTTACTATGGTGTAAATGATATTAAATACTTATTTCATATAAAAAATTATTTTATTAATTTATATATTTTTAAAATAATAATTTTTAAATTACACCTACACCCTTCAGTAATAATAGCAATATATATATAAAATAAAGGTAAAAATAGAAAGTATATTTAACATTTCAAAAATAATATTATTTTTAATATAAAAATTTAATAATATAATAATTTTATTTTTTATAAAAAAAACGCATTTATTAATAGTATAGTTAGCAAAATTGTAAAATTTAACTCTTAACATACACCAGGAAGACCTATTAGACAAACTGTAATTATTAAGTGCCATTAGTCTTTTACCGGTCTTTTCCTACAATTTCTTCACCATAATGATTAAATGAAATCATTCTCCGGTCGATAAATCAATCTAAAACTGCCAACTCGTAAACTCATTTGTTCTCCCTTCACCTCTTTTGGGCAATTGAGGGAAAGTAATCATTATGTAACTTTGTCGGTTGTCCTTGTAAGTTGTAACCCTCGAAAAAATGCTACTTACCTAAATTTCAAACCATTACTCTTCCGGAGGCCTTTTTTTCCCATATATCATGAGAGAGAGAGAGAGAGAGAAAAGGGCATTCTGAAACCCACAAGATAGAAAAAGCATGGTGCAATAAGTCTGATATGGGTTTAACAGGGTGGAAAATTTTTTTCCTAATTTTTATTTTTTTTTATTTAAACTATTTAATAAAAAACATTTTTAATTAAATATTTATTTTAAATTAAATTCAAATCTAAAATAAATATTTATTAAAAAATATATTAACTTTATACATACTATATAAAATAATGTAAAATATAGAAGAAATTTTTTTACCAAATGAGGTAAAAACAACGCCACGAGAAAATACATCCTGCATTTTACACAAACACCGGCGACCAAGCTTGCCGTGTCCTAGAACCATTCCGCACACGAAAATGATGTCCAATATTCCGAGGATATGAATGGTAATCGATTTGGTCTAGTTATTTTTAATTAAATATTTTTAATTAAAAAACATTTTTAATTAAATATTTATTTTAGATTAAATTAAAATTTAAAATAAATATTTATTAAAAATATATTAATTTTATATATACTATATAAAATAATGTAAAATATAGAAGAAATTTTTTTACCAAATGAGGTAAAAACAACGCCATGAGAAAATACATCCTGCATTTTACACAAATATGGGCGACCAGGCTTGCTGTGTCCTAGAACCATTCCGCACACAAAAATGATGTCCAATATTCCGAGGATATGAATGGTAATTGATTTGGTCTAGTTAAATTAAGATTTGTTTATATCATCTAAATTTAGATTTAGAATTTTTAGCTTTTAAAATTTTTGATTTAAATTTATATGGTCTAGGAAATAATTAGATTCTAAATGAGTCATAAACAGATATGACTATTTTTAGAACAAAAAAAGTTGAACAATTTATGTAGAAACAAATATATTCATATTTTACATAATTTAATATATTTTTTTATTAAAAAATATTCAAGTAAAAATACTAGCATTTTAAATTATTATTTTGATTTATTAAATGGTGTTTCAATAATTTTAGAATAAAATATTATTCATGTTTTTTTATAAAGTAAAAATATAGAAATAAAAATAAATAAAGAGTATAAATAATATCATGACAAAGATAACAAATATAAAATTAGTGTGTGTAGGGGATATCCAACGAGAACTAGTTATATTGTGAGATCCAATACTCTCACTAAAAGAATCTACCCATAATAAGCAGTGAAAATTATTCTTAATAGGTAGAAAAAAGTATTATAAATAATTTAAGAAAATATAATATTTTAGTGTTAGGAAAAAAAAGGTGTGATACTTGTATAAATATTATGTATTTATATTTCAGGTTTAGAAACTACCTACGGTAAGTGGTAAAAATTAATTTCAGTAGGTGGAATAAACTACAATAAATCTCTCATGAAACAATATTATTTGAATGTCATTTTTATAAATATTAGGTATTTATATTTTAGGTATTTATATTTTAGGTTATAAAATTACCTACAATAGGTGATGAAAACTACCTTAAGTAGGTAGAGAAAACTGCTATAAGTGTCTAAAAAAATTATCGTATTTGAATGCTAGACAAAAGAATCAATGTATTTTTATAAATATTAGATATTTATATTTTAAGTTAAAAAAATTACCTACAACAAATGATAGGAGTTACTTTAAGTAGCTTGGGAAACTATGACCATTCTCAAATCTCACCATAAAGGATGATTATCATTAGATATATCATATATATAGACACACACACACGCATACACATACATATATATTAAACGAATCCAACAGATCAGGTCTATGTTCAAAATTATTGGACCAAATCCATATCTATTTAAATATATATGGATCCAAACCTACTAGATTCGTCTCGGACCCGATCCAAATACACTAAAAACATTGATACCACACTTTTTGCTTAAAAAGAAAAAACTTTCCAGCATCCTAATCAATATATTGGCTGTTTGAAATTGACGAATATGGCCGTGGATAAGTGGTTGTTGTGGCCACTATGACCTACATAGTTGCTTTTATTTTGAATATATTAAAGGTTGTAGCTTCTTCTTTGTTGAAGTTGAAGCTAGCCTGAAGGGCCGTTGGATAAGTTTTAGAGGCCTTGTACTAAATAAAAAATAAAAAATCTCAACCTAGGATCCTCTCAAAATTTTTGGCAACGTATTAAAAATTGAAAAAATAGACCTCTAAAAATAAAATAAATTATGATAGATAAACATAAATTAATTAACTAACAACAAGAAATAATTGATATAAATATTCGTTGTGATAGCGTTTGGAGAGATTAAAATATATGTAGCTGGCTTAAAATCTAAAATAGCAACTCATTTAGAAAAATGAATTATTATATATATATGAAGATATTGCATAAACTAAGGGATAAAATTCAAACGCCAAGTCAAATTAAAACCAGAACATCAAAATACGTTCAAAAAAATATTAAAAGAAGAAGGATAACAAATGAATAAAAATTGGTGATAAACAGAGAAAGAAAAACAAATAAAAAAATGTGAAAACAAAAGATGAAAAAAAATTGAGTGATTAGTTTAGGAACGTGAGCCCGTGACCTAAGCAACTGACAAAAAGATGCTTACCATATCACACATCTGTACGTCATATTGGGATCTTCATTCAAAGTTGTGACTGAAGTAATTATAACAAAATAGTCTACAAAAATAAATAGGCACACATAACGAATTCACGGGAGTCAATTCCATGATCAATGAGCAATAGGCTTTTACTACATGCGCAGAGCAAACTACCTGCACTACTAGTGTTTCAACTAACGATAACGAGACTACTACTATATAGGGGGCCATGTGTGGTCAATCATTTTTCACATGATAATCTACGACCCTCCTAACCCGATTTCCTTCGTCCACCGATTAAGCTAAGTTAATAGACAAAAGAATGGAGGAGGAGAAGTTGATGTGCAAGAAAAGTGATGGATAAGCACTAGTTGGGTTCGGTGAGATTCCGATCTAAATTTATTTATATTGTTTAAATTAAGATCAAACTTAAATTTATCATGTTTTAAAAGTTTGAATTTATATTTAAATTTATAGAATCTAACCCATAAAGAGATTCTAAATAAGTTTTATATAGATCCGACTATTTTTATATTTTTTAATAATCTATATATATATATAGATATATTTACAGTTTATATAGATTAATATTTTTTTTTATTTTAAAAAAAATCTTATAAGTGAAAAGATAAATATTTTAAAATAACTACTTTAATTTTTTAAATAGTATTTTAATACTTTTATAATAAAATATTATATATATTATTTATAAAATAACTACATAGAAATAAAATTAAAAAAATAAATAAGAAGCTCCAAAAAAATTATGATAATGCTGACAAACATAATATTACTATGTATTTATATATGAGTATATATACATATAAATACATATATATTAAATAGGCTTAGCGAATTCGGTATAAGTCAATGACTACCATACTCAGATCTATTTAAATATATATGGATTTAAACCTGATCTAAAACCTTCATTTTCAAAAATCATAAATCCATATCCCCTAATAATAAGACGAATCTAGTAGGTATATGTCAAGTTCAAAATCCATTAATATGAGGGAAGCAAATTTTAAAAGTGACAACAGAAGGTGAGGGGGTAGTACGTAGTTTAAATGTATACGAGAGAGTTAGGGTTTATTATAATATGATGATATTGGGTCTATTTTGGGCTGAATTCATAAGAGGTTTATAGGATGTGGTATAAATGATAGTCAATTAATTAAAATTAAGATAAAATTAAAAATTATAATATGGTTAAGATTAAATATAGTAAATATATAAACACACACTATGAATTAGATAGATAAATTAGGAATCTATATATATATATGTCATTTTCTAACGTCATTGTTTCCTAACTTTTAAAAAAAACTAATATTTTCCTATTTTTTTGCATCTTTGTTTCCCATCCCGGTCTCCATGTAACATTGAGTACAATGAAAGGACTTAGTGCCTTTAATCCTAACAAACATTAGGAAGGGAGAAACATCCAATATAGGGGGACTTGGAGAATTTTTTTCCCAAATCATTTTTTATTTCTATTTCATTTAAAAATATCAATTGGTATAAGCATGATTGGTAAAGTTATCTACTAGTGAGTCATATGAATCATATTTACTCAATCTAGACTCATATAGACAACGTCTATCACTATTAATAGCAATGGATCTAACCAAGTGATGCCAAGGAACATTCTTAGCTTTAAAGATTAATGAGTTACGAGCTTTCCATATCTCATACACAGCTGTGGCTAACAAACACCTTACTACCTCCATTTTATGAGAAGCTCGTCCATGTACTTTAACAGCCGACGTTAGTATATCTTTCCAACTTGTGTTCGTCCTTTGTCTATCGAAAAAACTAGCTATAACTTAGATAATGCACCCCATATAAATGTAACTATTCATCAAGTTTTGAATGAATTCCTCTTGGTTACAAAAAACGCATAAAGCATTCGTTGTAATCAAAATTTTATGCATGAAGTATTTGGTAGCTAGTTATTTGTATGCAGCTAACCATAAAATAAATGTACTCTTTGATTCTACGGGATTAATCTAGACTATTCTCCACTAGGGTTTAGGCTTTGATTATCTTCAAATCCTATCATAGATGACACCAATTTTGTAACCTCCATAATACTCAATGGTAGCAGAAACTAGAAGCATATCTCCTTGAAGATGGAAAATACTTCTAGTTTTCCAGGCTACCGAGGTAAGAAGAATGGTTGATGTGATGTCAATCGTTCCTATATAACGAACATGCACCCACAAAATTCATAATTTTTTTTTGTCATTTCTAGATTCCATAGGTGTTTTCCCATAGCTACAACATTCCACCATTCAATGTCAAGAATACCTAGTTTCCCTCTCCTTTTTGGGTAGACACCAGGTAGCCCATGAGACTAGAGATTTGTAAGACATATCATCTTTCCCTATCCACATATATATTTGGCAAATGGTATTAACTTTTTAAATTAAATGTTTTACAAGAATTAGCATTTTCCTCCAAGATATATGGTAACCAAATATGATATTATTGATAATATGTAGCCTTCCTACATATGAAAGCAATTTAGAATACTAGTGGCATATCTTACTTGTAACTTTATCCACCAAATTCTCCATTTGATGAGTTGTGAGGCAAGAATCAGATGTTGGTAGGCCAAGGTTTTTGAATGAAAGCTCCCCAACTTGAAAAGAGAGATCATTTGCTATGGCTTCAATCACATGAGGTTACATCCCACCACAAATCAAGGTGCTCCTTTATGGGCTTATCTAGAGACTCGATAATTAGCCAAAATTTTGGATTATCTTCATGATGCTTCTAATAGAAGAGTAACACATCATCTGCAACAATGAGGTTAACAGTGCCTACCTTTGTGCATTGAGGGTGACTTGTAAACTCAAGGTTGGTTCATAGTTTCTTACACATCCTACTAAAGTACTCCATGGCAATGACAAACAAGTAGGGTGAAATTAGGTCTCCTTGGCAAAGGCCCCTCTTACCTTCAAATGGGAGGAGGTTGCTCCCATTCAAAGAGATGGAAAAATATGTGTCCCTAACACAGGACATAATAGCTTTCACAAAATGAGGTGGAAAAATCAAAGCCAAATAATACTTGTTGCAATAAATCCTAGCTCAAAGTATCATAGGTTGTAACACCCCCCCCCAATTTTGGAACTGAAATTTTTGTTTTAAAAAGTTAATAGCGAAAGCCAAAATACAAAATGTAGGGATGTCATGCCGCATCCAATATATAAGAGGCACTCCCTATGCCCAATCTATGTTTGGTGTAAGGAAAAAGTAACCTTATACATGGGAATTAGGTATGGGAAGTACTTGTTTCTACCGTGATACATGATACGAAATAGAGAGAAGTGAATAAATAGCAAAAATAGAGGATGAAGAGCCCAAAGAGAGATAGAGATATTTGGATAACCATATCCTTTACCAATTCGTTTAGCGCTCACCCAAGGTGAGCACATCATGCTAATAATAATCAATCACCTGCAAAATAGGGTAGATTTTCTCATAGGAATGAGCATCACCCATGAAAAGGAAAATCAGTATGCTTGGTACTGAGTAAAGTAACAATACAATCAAAACTGGAAAAACATATAATTACATACATTCATAGTAAAAAGTAGTATACATGCGAGATATAAGAATTGATACAAGGTAATTATTAGTTTGGATTCGTATTATTAGAATATATAAGGATCCATTCTTTTATTTACATTGGGCTCAGAACCCACTATTCTCAACCAGTGGGACGGTTATTTCACCCTAGGGTAAAATACTCCTAGCTACTATTCTTACCAGTAGAACGATTAATAGCATACAACCCTGAAAAAATACATCTGGCCACTATTCTTACTAGTGGAATGATTAATAATATACCCCAAGGGAGAATGCTCCCGGCTAATGCTCTCATTTGGTGGAACAGACATATACAACCGCTCTTGACTCACGTAGTGTTACACTTTACGTGATTAGTGTCTTATAAATGATTATAATCATTTTGGGAATTTATTTTAAATTGAGTTCAGGGACTCCACTATTCTCAACCGGTGGAATGGTTATTCCACCCTAGGGAAAAATGCTCCCGACCACTATTCTTACCGATGGAAAGGTAATAACATACAATCTCGGGGTAAAACACGATTGGCTGATATTTTCGTCCGATGGAACGAACATATACAACCGATCCTAACTCATGATCTTTCAATTTAAATTATTAATATCTTATTCATGATTGGTTTAATGAGTAATAAACATAATTCATGCAAGTGAGACATCAATATACATATAACAAGATTGGTCTCAAAGATTAAGATGCTTATTTCCCTGAAAACCTTAAATTCACAATTTAAGCATAACTTCCACCATATTAATCATTTATCCACCAAATTTAGTACATGTTCCTCAAATAATAGTATCATTAACATACCAAAATTTTTAGTTCTACCTCCTACGTCTTACACATGCGATAATAGCCCTATCTCAAAAGTTAATATTCATAAGGCTCCCCAAACCCTCATTTCACTGCTAAGTCATAACTTCTTCTATAAGTCTCATATAATTACCAAATTAAATATAAATCCTTAAAATACCCATATTGAAAACATATCCAAAATTTTTGACCTAACTCTAACATTTTACACATGTGACAATAACATTACCGTTTTAAGGCTACTATTCCCAAATTAGGTTATTTTCTCATCTGAAGAGCTTATGACACTCATAATCACTCCCAAACACATCACATAATATTATTAGAATATTTTAGTCCATCTAAAATGTTAAAATACCAAAATTCCCATATTAACCCATATTGACCAAAATACCCTTAAAGGTAGCTGTTAACCCTTATTTTATGAAAAGACAATATTTTCACTATCATTATTTCCAAATCCTCCATTTATCAACATACACCTTAAATATAATTATTTCCCACTTATAATATTTCATTAAGCCCATATTACTCTCCCACAATTTATACTAATTCATGAAAATACGACTTAGCGTAATATCATCGTATCAGCATATCTTTCATTATTCTTACTTCCTTCCTATCATATAACTCATATTAATATATCATATCATCAAAAACATGAATTTTAATAGTATAATAGCAATAACATGATAACACACAAAATCATACAAGCATTTAACACAAAACCTAAAGCATTGACTAGTATCCTTACTAATAAGGACTCCAGTCTCTAGGCACACTTATCCTAATCCACTTTTTCCGAAAGTTCTAGAATATTACCTTAGAATAATTAAAAAACATAATTATAATTAATAATATAATTAATGATAGTTTAAGGTAATGGAAGAGAAAATAATGGGGAAAAACCAAACTAGGGATTGAAGGAGGCGTCAGCCAAAAATTATGTAACAAAGGGGGGATCGGTTGGGGTTGACAAGCAAGGGAGGGCTAGCAAAGGCACAACCTGGAGTTTCTAGGGGGTTGTAGCATCAAGGAAGGCTGAAAGGAGGGGGTGTGATCGGTGGAGTTGGCTGAAGGGAGGGGGTGAGCAACGTTGGGAAAATGGTGTAGCACAAGGGGGAGTTTTGGTTGTTATAGCCAGAGGTGGGTGTGTTGGGCTTCGGTGGATGTTGCTGTAGGTTGGGGAGGGGTTGCAGAAACTCTTGCTGAAGATAGGGATAGGAAAAACATCTCTTTCTGTATCAAAGGTAGAGAATAAAAGAAAGAAAATGGTGGAGTAATTGCTACCGTAGGTAGTGGGTGTTTGAATGGAAGTTTTCGCCGGTGGTAGGGTAGGTTATGGTGAGTTCTATTGCAGCTATGGGGGTTGGAATGGTGATTTTGGCTGCAGCTAGGGGTGAGGGAATGGTGAGTCTTGCTGCAGCTAGGGGGAGATACAACAAAGGCTGTCAGTGCTTGGGGTTGAGGTGTGGAGAATGTTTGTCAATGGAGGTATATATGGTTTGGTTGGGCTCGTCGATGGGGGTGATTTTTGGGCTGTTTGGGGGGGTTAATTTATGACACAAAATGAAGGGGTGCATGGGTTAAGAATAGGATGGCATGTAGGGAAAGGAGGAGCAAAACAAGGAGAGTAAAGTAAGGGGGAGGGAATCATGTATGGTAGGGGAGGCATATGATATGAGGGTGGTGTGATGGGGTAGAGGGAGAGTAGGGTGAGGTAAGAAAGTAGATAAGGGTAGGGATAATTTATTTAGGTATAAAACAGGGTAAATTATCCAAGTAAAAATTATCCAGTTATCGGAATAGGTTTATTTGATGAAATGAATACCGGTTAAGACCCAAACCTAGGTTTAAATTTTAATACGTACTATCTAGCATATTTTAGCCTAATAAAATTGTATAACTAATAATTCGTAATAATATTGCACATTTTAATAATATTTTTAGTCCAAACACCCTAAAATAATTATTATAACTAATACACATAATTACTAGTTATAATTATTAGGATTTTTCTAAAAACGGGGTATTACATAGGCTTTCTTAAAATCTATCTTCATCATACTACGAGGAGAATTATGTTTCCAGCCATAATGTCTTATTAAATCACGAGCAAGCAAAATGTTCTCTCCTATTGATCTCCCTTTTTGTGAAAGCATATTGGGAAGGATCACTAATCTTAGGCAACACAGGTTGCAGCTAATTAGTCAACACCTTGGTAAGAGTTTTATACAGGACCGTTCAACACGCAATTGGGAAAAATCAATTACTGTTTCAACATTTGGGACTATTGTGATGAATGAAAGCTCGGTAAAATTCAGGAATTTTAGGCCTTGGAGACATTGTAATACCTCCATTTTTACTATAAAAAAATCATTCTTACAATATTTGCAGAAGCATAAAGACAAAAATACTCATTAGAAAAATAATGTATTACCTCCGAACCTATTGTCAGATAGACATCCTACCATCTATCTTATGTTACATACAAGACTAAGACACCCTGCCACTATCTTATGTTACATACAAGATTAAGCATCCAACCAACCAAACATAAGAAATAGAGTGCACAAAATTGATAGCATGAAAGATGGTAGGTGTTACAAAACCAACACTGTATCATGTCTAAAATAAACGAAAGTACATAAAGAGATCTTTTACTAAAATACGACAAAATAAATAAAATTTTAGATATCTCAAGGATCAATAAAAGAGTCAACCAAAGCATCCACACTCGCTTTCCCTAAACCCAACATATAACTTTGTCATCTACTAGCCATCTTCAACTACCTACACAAAGTCTGTAACACCCCAGTTTTTACGAACTGAAAAATTTTCTTTACAAAGTTAAGCGTGAAAGGTAAAATAATAAAATGATGGGTGTTACCACCACACTTGGGACAAGTCTGATTTCCTCTACCATACTCATACCACGTGCTAGGGCTAAAAGATAATAATTAAACTAATTTATCATACAGTTACATTACTAGATACACCATATGACCAATTTACCATTATTCTAGATTTTGCATATAAAACCCTAGCCTATGTATCTAGTACACCCAAATTCACATAATCTCATTCTTATAACATATAAGACACATTAGACATGTTGGTCATAGTAAAAATCATAATAGAGGTAAAATGATCAAATTGCCCCTAAGGCACACATCCATAATTATTATTCCACAATTATATCTAAGTATTTTCAACCTATTATTTTCCACATACATGTCATACATAATCATAAAATAATTTTTGCCATACTTTGTCCCTAAAATAGTTTACATATGATAACATGCTATTTTTGCATATTTTCAGGATATAACTAATAATTATGACTGCACAAATCATAGTTAACATGTTCGACACAAAAACCATAATGTAATATTATGTGAAATTTAACATTTTAGGAGAGTATAAAAGTTACTTGAATTCCAGCAAAAATGTAAAACCATCGATATCCTATTAAATACTTTGAAATTCTGTTAATCAACTTTCATACCTAAAAATAATACCACAGTTACCGAATTAATATTTTAACACATAAAATAATAATTATAATAATAAATTATTGTTTTTTCTAAAATTACCAAAATACCCTTATATATATAATACAACACATTTACTTAAAATAGCACAAACTCATGTTGCGCATGCACCGTGAGCTATACACATATGGGGGGAAGGAGTTGGTGGCAGGGGATAAGATAGAGGCAATGGTGGAGGCTAATAGTGATGAAAATGGCTCAATGAGCTAGTGTAGGAGGGCACGTCTATGATTGGTGGAGGTGATGTAGGGCTATGAAGGGTAGAGGTGGTGGTGGAATGGCTTGGCCAGTGTAGGAAGAAGACAATGGAAGGCAGTGGTAGAGGCCCGAAGGTGGTGGTGGCTGACATCAATGGAAGATGGAGGAAGGAGTTGAGGGTGGAGGGGTTGTAGTAGTAGAAATTATCGTTGCCCAAGGGTGTTGTGTGGTATGGTTTACCACAGGGGAGGGTTGAGGATCGAGAAAACCTACAAAAGGAGAAGAAAATAAAATCTAGGAAGAAGTAGGAGAAGAAAGGGAATGTTGAAACGGTGGGGAGGTAGAAGGTTGTGGTTGCTGGGATAATGAGGCGTAGGTTGTTGGGTGTTGGTGGTGTGGCACAAGGGATGTGGGAAGGAAGATCTCGACGGGTTTGGTTGGAGGTTGGGTTGGTGGGTCAAGGGTGAGGGGTGCTACTAAGAATGGTGTATGGCTGGAGGCTGTAGGGAGGGTTATGGTCGAAGGGGTGGCACACGAAAATGGAGGGTAAGGGAAGGCTGAGAGGATGAAGCCAAATGGAGCAAAGAAGAAGATTTGTGGAGTGGGATGCAAGGGTTGGTTTTGTTGGGTGGGTTATATGAAGGTTGGTGAGGCAAGGAAAATAGAACAAAGAGTAGAGAAATGGAAGGTGTTGTTGTGTGGTTGCATACATAGTGGTTGAAGTGTAGGGAACAACAACGACAATAACTGTAGTTTCCTAGAGGAGGTATTATGGGGGAGTAAGGTGAGGAGTTGGGGGAGGGCTTTGGCAAGACTTTCTGTAGGGAAGGAGAAGAACGAAAAGAAATGGGTGATAGGAAAGAAGAAGAATAATAATACAGGAAGAAAAATAAAAAAAAATAAAAAAGAAGAGGAAGGGGAAGGGGAGGTTGAGTGGTGGTGCTCGAAGATGGATAGGAAGGAGGGAGTGTGTGTATAAAGGAGAAGAGAGAAGGGGTTATCATATATATATATATGGGTAAGTTTGGGATGGGAGTATGGTAGAGTAGAGACTGAGGGATGAGAGGTATGGGCAAAATGTAAGAAGGGGAGGGAGATAGGAAGAGCGTTTGGGGGAGGAATATAGGACACGCAAGGGTAGGAGAATAAGGGTGTGTAGAGGGTAGATTTTAGGCAGGTAAAAATGTAGGGTAATAGAAAAATATGTTTATTTTATTTTATTTTTAGGTTTAATTTGGCTAGATTAGGATATTGAGTATGAAAATAATCGAAGAAAAATAATTAGGTTTAGAATGGGTTAAATAGGAAGGAAAAAGGTAAAATAATTGGGGATAAATTTTAGGAAATTTATTTTGGGTTATGAGTCAAAGGTTATTAATAAAATAATTAGGCCAAGGTTTAATGGTTACTTTTGAATAAAATGGCTAAACATCCGAAAGAAAATGTTACAAAATTTCGAGGTGTTATAAAGTCTTCTATTTATGGGATTGAATAAGTCAAGATTGATTAAATGGGTTAGTCAGTATACTACATATTGAATAAGTCAAGTTACTTTATTATGAGAGTTTATGATGCATGTATAGTCATGATAGATCACATTAACATGTTTATACACTAACATACCAACTCTCATGCTTTACTAACATAGTGTTTTGTATATGCATATGGAAGTAGATAACCTCGTGCTCAATGATAGACATGGAATTCATGGAAAAATCACACTTCACACCAGATATAGGAAAATCATGGCTCATCATGCTTGCCACAAAATTTAGGAATTATGGATAACAATATAGGAACATGTGAAGTTACATACCAAGGATGCAAGCTACTTAGGTAAATTCCAAGGTCCATTCCTTTTAATCATTCATGAGATTATGATCATATGTTATATGACCATTTATGTATATTTATTTATATGAGGAATTAATTGGATCATCTCTCATAGCCTTTCAATACCCATGGAAACCAATCCAATAACCAAAGGTCATAAGTTTAGTTAAAGCCAAGAAACCACTAATGGACATAAAATCTAGTCATAGCCAGATAAACCACCTTGGTAATTAGACGCTTTAGTATTGATACTTTTAGTATATTATCAGTTTCTAGAATAGAAATGACACCATGATCGACTCGGATCC
Organism: Tamarix chinensis; assembly: GCA_030549775.1. Taxonomy (NCBI): domain Eukaryota; kingdom Viridiplantae; phylum Streptophyta; class Magnoliopsida; order Caryophyllales; family Tamaricaceae; genus Tamarix; species Tamarix chinensis. The sequence goes on along the minus strand of CM060173.1, from coordinate 26,228,524 downwards.
CACCCCAAGACAAACTAATTTTTGATAGATGATCGATGATCGAATAATTTAGTCTCATATAATGCTCCATGATCTTCCATTTTAAATGTTTAGTAATTTATTTACCAAACCATATACTAAACAAGGCCCCACATAACATATCAAATCAAACAAAACAATGTAATTATTATAAGTTATCCATCATAAGCCATAAATGGCATTTAATGGTGATATCATTATTACTTAACCAACTTAATCCATCATTAGAGTTTATTAATGCATGTCAATCGGTGGATTTCCATCCTCCAACAATCATATCATTACATAATACTAAACCCCAAACTTTCAAAACATAAAAAAAATATTAAAGAAAATATTTTAGTTGAGATAGGTTTATTGTTCCTATGAACCAATCAATTGGTTTGGCACTGTTAAACCTTAATGCCCCTTTTGAAACCAATCAATGGTTGGCCTCACTAATAAGCTATTTTAGAGACCAGCCGATTGTTCTGGTTAAACTAGTTTATTGGTTTAGGCTTAGATTAAAAAATTTAATTTCGTAGATAAATTACTCGTTTATAAATGAGTTAAGCCTAATACTCATTTGTTAAATGAGAAGAGCAAAATCTTACCCTAACTTTTCTCATTTATAACCCTAGTTCCAACAACTAATCGATTGATCTATGAAAAATAGTCTACACATGCATTTTCATATGCAAATTAGGCCCCCCCATCATCAATTATACCACATAATTTATCATCTCACACCACAAGCCAAAAATAAATTACCTCAATTAAAGCTTAGCAAAAATTACACAGAGTAGAGAAAAATTCTTAGCTGAAATGTTCAGACCTTAAACACCTTATAAGAGGAGATCAAAGCTTAGTAAAAATTTTAAAAATCTTATAAAGCTTAAATAAAACAAGAGGTTAGGAAAATCTGAAAAACTCCACATATACCAAATGAGAAAACTAAGAAGAGCGTTCAATCTCTCAATATTCTCCTAGATCTAACTCCATCTTTGTTAAGAATAAAACAAGAAAGAGTTAGAGAATGTATTAGAAAATGTGCAAAAGATCAGAAGTAGAGAACAAGAAGAGAAAAGAAAGAAAAAGGAGAGGGAATAGAAGGAAAGGAGGAGGTTTAGGTGATTGAAAGAAAATAAGAAAAAGAGGGTTATGGGTTAATAAAGAGGCTATACATCTCATATGAGGTGGAGGGTAATGAGTTATATAACCTAAAACCCTAACTCTCCCACTTGAATCTAGGCTTCTGCGGTTGGTTTTAGAATTTCAGAGCTAACCCTTTTCCCCATAGCTAAAGTGGTGATAGTTGAGGAGTTTCAAGGCAATGCACCACTGACTTTTAGAAGAAAAAAAAGAAAGGAAAATGGACAAAAGTAGATAGATAGAGAGAGAGAGAGAGAGAGAGAGAGAGAGAGAAGATGATAAGAAATGCTTAGATCATCACTCACTCTTTTACAAATATGTTCCCCCAAATCTATTCGAGGAGAAGAACATTCGGATTATGGCCACAAATCTTTAAATATGATTTAGAAAATATTTCAAACCTTGATTACCAAGATTCAAGAATATTGGAAGAAATTTCATCTAAAATTGAATTTGAAAAATTTCTCAAGTCAGGTGAACCGATTGATCGGTTTGGCATACCTATCATCTAATTCAACTAGTCAGTTACTTCATACCACTAGTCGACTAATGTGCTAGAAAACTATTTTCTCCCCTTTTCCAAAACGTTTTCAAATTCTTTACAAATCAAACCCAAAATAAGTTTTCTAAACACGATCAAATGTCATCAAATCATCATCAACCACATGAATTTTCACACATTGTATGCTTAATTTACTAGGTGTTACAAACACGTAGACCAAGGGGAAGGAATGAACTGTATGAAGTTCCCTATAAACAAAGATGACACATTGAGTTTCAAAGGACCCCAAATGGGCATCATAAGCTCCCAAGATTTGAGACACAAGGTGATAAGGTGAACGCTTGGAGAGACCTAGCTAAAATGATGTGTGAGGTGATCTTGTGGATAGGGTCCCCAATTTTTTAGGGTCCCATGTTTTGAATCTTGTGTTATACACTACATAAGATGGTTTTGGCATAGTGGTACTAATACTTGTATGGTATGCTTCATATGTGTCATGTTCAAGTCCTAGCGTTTTCATATTAGAATTTTATTTGTGCCCCCAAACTTCGTTGGTGTGTTCCCTTTCAAGCACCTTGAATGTCTTTATTATTATTGTTGTTGTTGTTGTTATTATTATTTCTACTTTACAATTGATTCATTTTTCTCATGTTATTTATCACTCTATGCAATGTTTGGTTAAATATAATTAATTAATTAGATAGATATTTATTTTTACACGAATAAAATCTCAAGTATTTTGTAAATACAATAACAATGAAGAAAAATAAAAAAAATGTATCTAATTTAATTTTGATAGTTCCTCATTTTTATAGAATGTAATTATAACTTTCTTGCATTATACTATATGCAAATTTTCTTGTATTATACTCTATATCTAATACAAAAAAATGAAATAATTATTATTATGTGTAAAAATATTTTTTAAATGGAGTTTAAGGAACTTTCATACATTATTTATAAGAAAACAATTGTAACATAATTGTCTTATGGAATATATTTTATTTTTTCATAAATTTATAATATATATTTTTAATGTCAATGAACTTTTTTTTTCTTTTAATTTTACCACTTGACGCCCAAAAATATAAGTGCACGTCACCCAATAGACAGATCACCATTGACGAGTCAAGTCATGTGAACAAGTAACAGAAATTCTTAGGTTAGAATCTTACGTTTCTGTAAATGTCTAAAATATATTTATTATTTGAAAAGGTTTACGGCGAGCCGAGTTTATCCCGGAAGTCGGCCATGATAGATCGTGGATAACTCTGCTAGCAAAATGTTCCCAAATCCCGCATTAGCCGAGAATCCATATACAATTGCTGCTGGCGGTCTCTGGCTACACCTTGGGCCGAAATATGTTCCTGGATGTACTACCACTGACATTTATCTTAATCCCCCCCTCCCGAGGATATGTCCGACCAATGTCCGTAGATATTCCCTGGGGCTGGGTTCCAAACTTCCCTTAGCATCCTCGAGGCCGAGAAACCTTCCAGATCTAGTCTTTGAGCGTCTTGAGAAAAAATATTGCGAGATTCCAGGGACTCGCCACAGAAAATCCTCTGATTTGGCTACAACTGCCATAATTTCCATATTGACAAAAATCAAAGGGTTGACGCCGAAGCAGGAGTCTAGTTGTCGCTTCTTCTTTCTAGGCAATATTAGAATTATTAAGCCAGTCATGCGAGGAAGGGAAGGGCGAAAAAATAGTTACCAGGCTGAGATGGTGAGGAGCTATCCCAAAATCTTCTGCTTTAACTACAGTCACAAAGGGCATGTTACAATGTCTCCTCCCTTGGACAATGACTGCAAGAACCATCCTGTGTAAGGAGTTGCCGTCTTCTTTAGTGATTAGTCAACAAACAATCATATGGCGTGCCCAGCCATAAGCAAATTTTCATCCCTTTTGACGTACTTGCAATCCCTAAACATTCCTCCAGCAGGAGGAAGTAGGGTCTGCCACTGCTTGGAGTATATCATAAGCTACCCAAAGGCTTGAAAAATATCGTTTTGTTTATACTTTACCCAAGGGTTAAATATTACATAGTTTAATAATTTATGACGTAAGAGTAATAAAAAATTATTCTTTTTTTTAGTATCTATTCGAGGGGGAATATATATATATATATATATATATATATATTTAAAAAATTATTTCTTTAAATAAATTAAAGATAAAACGATTTGAAGCATATTGAGATATAAACAATATTATGTATTTACTTTAATTTTTTTGTATCAAAAAATTATTTTATAATAAAATATACTTATGGTTTTAAACTTTTACAGGGAAATTATAGATCACATCGACTAAAATAGTCAGTGATTTGATTGGTATATGATCCGAATAACTTGCTGTAAAGCACAACGTAACTTAATTGGCAGACATGATCAGGAAAATTTCATATCCTCCTACACGGCAATATACCAATTCGATAGGACTGCCCAATCCTCATAATAATCATTCAATACCAACCATTCGACTTGATGATGAACGAAAACGATCCCTCCATTAATGTGAGAAGATGACGAGAATACCACAAATCCCTAGCGTGACAAGATATATGTAACTCAATACCAAAATAAATCTCAATCATATTAAAAAATACATCATATTGAATTCAAATTAAATGTCATACCGTATATGGTAAATCCTGGCGCTGACGAGTATAAGAAACATATATTTGCAACCGCAAGTATCCACGAGGACTTGACTCCCTCCAACCATTAATTTTTACTCACCGACAAGAATCAACGGTACCGCATCATTTAATTTTTATTGTTTTAAGTTAGTTTATTTTAATTTATACTTATTAAATAAATATAATAAATATACCATTATATTTTTTTGTAAAAAAAATATAAATAAAGACATTTATTAATATACTTCTACCCTAAAAAAAATATTATGTAAAGTATTTTTATATATTTTACTATAATTATAGTTATGTTTCATTATTTTTGTATTGATATGTTATAATAGAATTGATTTTACAATTATTATACTTTTGTTTTATCATTAGTGTATTTATGTTTCACCACTATTATGGTTGCATTTCACTATTGTTGTCTTCATACTTCAATGTACCTCTCTCCATATTTCATTGTAGTTCTCATATTTCACAGATATTAGTTATATTTTTTTAAATAAATAAATAAATAACTTTTCATGTTTTATCATAATTTTTTTTATATTTCACGACTATTGTGCTATATTTTACCATTGTTATACTTATATTTCATCATAGTTGCAATCAGGTTTGACTATAGTTGTTGTTATATTTTATCATGTTACTTATGAATTTTCCTAAGAAAATTATATTTTACATTTCACTATAATTATCTTTATATTTCATCACTATTGCATTGTGTTTTACTATTGTTCTCTTCATGTTCTAATGTGTATGATGTTACAATTCACCATTGATAGTTATATTTGTTTGAAAAAACTAATTTATCATGTTTCACTATTATTGCCTTTATATTTCACCATTATTGTATTCATATTTTTGTATAGTTGTCTTCATATTTTATCATTGTTAAATTCTTGATTCACAATTGTTGCATTCATATTTAATATTTTACCATAATTATTTTCATGTTTCATCATAATTGCCTTTATTATTATTATTATTATTATTATTATTATTATTATTATTATTATTATTATTGTTATTTATGAAACGGATGAAATTCATTAATGAATTAAGGATTACAAGCACGAGATGCAAAACCATCCATGATTGTGACATATGGACCATACTTTCCTATTCTAGACTCATATTGGCATCTTCTTGCAATGTTGATTGAAACCTGCACAACCAAGTGACACCAAGCCAAAGTTTTGTTGTTAAAGACCACACTATTATGCATTTTCCAAACCTCATACACTACAGTTGCCATTAGGCATCGAATAACCTCCATCTTGTGTGTAGCGTGACCATGCACCTTAGCCATCACATGAAGAATACCTCGCCAACCAAGGGATCTTCTATAATTACCAATTGTACTTAAAATAGTAGGAATTAGCCTCCCAGCAGTTGGACAATCGATCATTAATTGTTGGATTGTTTCATACTGAGTACAGAAAGGGTAAGTGTCTTCATTCATAAGTTGAAATCTAAACAAAAGACTTTTAGTTGCCAAATGCTCACAAGCAGCAAGCTAAAAGATAAACTTGCATTTTGGGGCAGTAGGGTTTTTCCAAACCATTCTCCACTAAGGTTTGATTCCATCTCGTCGTTGAATCTTATCATAGATGGCACTAATCTTGTAAGGCTCTGTGGGAGTTGGGCTGAAAGGGGATCTGTGTTCCTTAAATACTAAGTGTGGACTCTTTGAACCCAGAGTGTGTTTTTCTTCCTCGCAATGTTCCACATATGTTTCCCAATAGCAGTAATGTTCCACCTTTTTATGTCTAATATACCCAAACCACCTTCATTCATTAGGAGGCAGCAATGATCCCATGCAATAGGTGCTTTGTAGGAAATAACTTCCTTACCTGTCCAAAGGAAGCTTCAGCATAAGGAACAAATATTTTTTATCAGGCTCTTTAGTAAAAGAAAGGTCTGGCTCCAGAACATCTGGACACCAAAAAGGATAGTGTTGATCAGTTGGAGGCATCCTACATAAGATAACAACTTAGAAGACCAATGAAAAAGCTTTCTAGTTATTTTGACAACAAGGGCTTCTATTTGGTGATTTTTTTAAATGAGAATCCGACACTGGGAGGCCGAGATACTTTAGAGGTAGTTCCCCAACCTTGAATGATATATCACAAGCCATTGTTTTAGCAAGATGCATAGGGATACCACCATAGTACAACTCACTTTTCTAAGGACTGACCTGAAGATTGGAGAGGAGGCTAAAACTTTCCAAGGTATTCATGATACATCTGACAGAGGTTGAATCACCTTAGAAAAATAGAAGGATATCATCCACAAAGAAAAGGTTAATAATGCGAAGTTTTTTGCACTAAGGATGCCCTTTGAACTCTGGATCATCCCACAGATTTTTGCACATACAACTAAAATATTCCATTGCAATGAAAAAACGATACAGAGACATAGGATCACCTTGACGAAGGCTCCGTCTTCCTTGAAAAGGATTGAGGACATTACCATTAAGAGAAATAGAGTAAGAGGCTCCAGAGACACATGCCATAACCATTTTGATAAAATGAGGAGGAAATGCAAGCTTAAAAGAACATGTTGAAGGAAATCCTAGCTCAAATTGTCGTAAGCTTTTTTTTAGATCAATTTTTATCATGCTTTGAGGAGCAATATGTTTATGTCTGTAATGTCTTAACAAATCATGGATAAGTAAAACATTCTCACCAATTGATCTACCTTTAATAAAGGCAAAGTGAGATGCATCAATAATGAGAGACATGAGGTTTTGCAATTGCCTTGTAGCAACTTGGTTAAGATCTTATATAAAATAGTGCAGCATGAAATAGGGCAAAAATCAGTGACTCTTTTAGCATTAGGCAATTTGGGAAGAAGAGCAAGAGTGGTACGGTTAAGAAAACATGGAACATTACCTGTAAAGAAGGCCTGATTTATCATATGCCAAACATCATCCCCTATGACTTTCTGTGCATGCTTGAAGAAGGCAAAAGTGAAACCATTGGGGCTAAGGGCCTTAGTCTCACCAATAGTAAAGAGAGCATCATTGACCTCACTTTTATCAAGAGGTTTGATTAATGCATGTTGCATGGTTTCATCCAGAAGAGGTTTTCATGAAGAAAATCTTGAGAAATAGTGGCTTGAGTGGGAGTTGATCCATGCAAATATTTGTAAAACTGTTTAAACTCATTTTAAATACCATTGGGATCTTGGATCCAAGTATTATCATCTCCTCGAATGCAATGCACATCTTTATGATTAAGTCTGGCTTTCATGGTGGAGAAAAAGTAATGATGATTAGAATATCCTATATTAAGCCAATGACACCTGACTTTTTCTTGAGAAAGACTTCATCACATTCGGACAGATAATCAAACTTCCTCCAAGATTCTCTTTATTGCGTCTGGAGATCGAGGCTAAAAGGCTAGGTTGCAAGCTATTATTGAATATTATTAAGCACTTGTTTCTATAGTTTCACTCTCTCCAAAATATCACTGAAATTAGATTTGTCTAAGGCTTTTAGTTTGGGCTTGAATAAATCTAAGCCATTTTTCATATGAGCAATGGGAGAGTAATTGGAAAGTTGGTCCCATACCTCTTACACTAAGGCCAAGAAAGTAGGGTTTTTTCACCACATATTAAAGAACTTAAAGGAGCTTTTCCTTACAACATGGGTGTGGCTTTTGAGCCGGAGGAACGAGGAACTATGATCAGAGAAGGTAACATGATTAAAAATAGCATTAGACTCAGTGAAGTTCTGAAACCAAAAATAGTTGCCCATCATCCTATCAAGCTTGCACATGATCCTGGCATCCCCTATATGATTATTACACCAGGTGAGAAGCTGCCCCGTGAAAGCCAAGTCTTGCATGGAAAGAGAATTCAAGTAGTCATATGCATCATGCATGTCATGAGTGTTCACACTAAGTCCTGGAAACTTTTCTTCATGGTTTAGCACCACATTTAGATCACCCATGAAGACCCAAGGTACATCAGCCTTACTACAATGAGTCAACCAATTCCACAACCGACGTCTTCCAACACTAGTATTGAGAGCATAGATGAAAGTAATGAAGAAGGTAGTATGGTCTTGGAGATCCTCTACTTTAAGAAAAATCCCCTGATCACAATTGGAAACATTGTCCACATGCCATTTATTTATGTCCTAGCAACACCATAATTTGCCATTACTATAATGTTCATAATTATTTATGAAACCCCAACCTGGACATATCCGTTTTACTATATGTGCAGCTTTATTTGCTTTAACACGAGTTTCTAGTATACTAAAAGGTGAAAAGTTGTTTTCAAAAAATCAGCTATGTACATCCTTTTGTTTGTGAGGTTTGTTTAAACCTCGCACATTAACTAATTCTATCATTGAATAAAGGAAAGATCAGGTAGATGATTATCATCGTGATTGCCTTGCAAGTCCCCTAGCTTATCCACAATACTTAAGGCCTAGAATTGGTTCAAAACATGAAGCTCACCTTCATTATTGTTATTAATATTTGTATCAACGTTTCGCCATTATTGTACTTATGTTTGCCATACAAAAAATTATATCTAAATTATTATAACATTAATGTATATTTATAGAAGAAAATATCACCAAAATTTTAGTATAATTATTTTATTTTATTAATTTATAAATTTAAAGATAATTTATTTCAAAAAAAATTAACCAAATGAAAGAAAATGTTGATTTATTCACAAGTATGCCATTTGGAAATTCTTCTCAATCTATAGTAATCAGTTATATTATAGAATTTATGTTATCTACTACTACATGAAACAAGAGAGAAACTAGATCGAAGGTTGATATAGATCACTCTAACAACTCAATTTCCACTATTTGGTCATATTCAAAGATAAATTGGGGTTTTACTTAAGAACTTGATTTCTATGAGATGATTCTTACCATCATTAGTATGGCATATGGTTTTTATACCACTCATATTAGTCATTAAGTAAAAAATGATCCTAAAGTTTCAAAATTCAATGATATGTCCAGACACATTTAAGATCTTGGTAAAACATGCTATCTAAAATATGGTTCTTGGTTAAAAAAAACATTGAAGGTATATAACAACATAGTGATATCGTATCGATATAATTCAACACTTAATCTCAAAGTAGTAGTGAAGCAGGAGCATCTCTATTTCACTCTCAAGGTTATTCTTCAAAGAATGAAGAACAAGAAGAATTAGCATACTTGGAGATTGAACCCACTATCCTTGAAAATTCTTATGCTTCTAATGTTTTGCTAAGTAATTATTACAGATATTGTATATATTTGCAAGAAGTTCAATCTATTAAAGATCTTTGATGTACCAGGCATTACAAGAATTATAAATTCTATGGAAGAACAAGGCTATAAGACACAAAGTTATATTACATATGTTAAATCTATGTATTACATAATTAGAATTTGTGTAGCATTATTATTCTGTTGTATACTTTGTAATGCTTGTAAAATGTCATTGTAATTCTTTTATATATGTTAGTATTATGCCTTAGGGGTTTATTTTATTAATAAGGCTGAATGTATAGGCTTATTAATGAAAAGGTTCTACTTGTGTGCATGTATATATAAACCCTTGTAAACTTGATCTCAGTAGAGAGAATGAATGAATCATATGCTTAATTTGAAATAGAGAACAACACCAAGGTCATGTGTGTTTCTTCTTCTTCTCTTCTCCTTCTATGATTGAGATATTTGGAGAGTACTAGAGTTTCTTCTATTGATAAATATAATATTTCTCTTTATAAGGAAAAATATCTTAGGTTAGATATTTTCCACCTTCCAAGTGCATTTTGACATCAACTTCATCAACTCCCATATCAATCGAAACTTTAAATATTTGTGCAAGATTTTAGGCCATAGAAAGACCTTGGTTTTGTAGAAGATTATAGTTGATGATATTCCATATCAAAATTGGTATCAAGGATGGGTTATTAGTGTCACCAACTCAAGTACAAAATCCATTTGAAGTTTTTGGCATCAACCTAAGATAACTTGGAAATTCTTGTAAGATTCTTGATTTTCTTGCTTGAATCCTTTGAATCTTGATGCATTCTTTTTGAATTATTCAAAAAAAATGCATGTTTTACATTTCCTTTCATTTGATAATACAATCTTACATGGTTCTTGATAGGATATTGATTATTCTTGCATGGAAGCTTTGACATAGGTTTTGAAAAAAAAATCATGTGTGTAATGTGTGCAGAATTATGTATGCTATGTGTAGTTTTAAAATGTTTTGAGCTTTGAGTTTTGTGTGAAAAACTTGCATGTTTACTTTCCTTTTATTCTGTGTAATCATGTTGGTGATTGTACGTAGGTATTTGATGCAAATAAACGTGCATGATTGTGGAGAATACTTTGTTACAACATTTTGTCCAAGTAGTTTGTGTGTGTTTTGTTGAGTTTTGCTCATGTGTTTTTAGTGTTATTGTGCTTGAATATTGATTGCCCTATTTTCTAAAGATATTGCATATTGATATGTTTTTTTAACCTACATGATCTTATACTTTAAAGGCTCGAACACTTGTACAAAACTCTAAGGGTTTCGAATTGAGTTTTTGAAACTTGCTGAATTCTACATCAAGAATTTAGCAAGATAAGTTTTTAAGTGTAATTGTTTTTTCTATGTGATTAGTGGTCTTATTTTCTTATTGTGTTTTGGATACATTGGACTCAAATATGTGTACAAAAAATTAAACAATAATTGTATTGTAGGATTGGTTATTCTTAGGTATAAACAATTCAAACAAAACCTAGTGGAATCTAAGTGTTTAGAATTTTTGTAGTCGAATCATGGAGGGGGAACAAAATTTTCAAGCCATGTTTGAAGCTATTCAAAAACTTTAAAACAATTGCGATGCTACTAATCCTCAACTTAGAAAAATACCTACAATATAAACTCAACTACAAAAGTTAGAGTCTAGGTTTGCCGAACAAGAATCAGTTCAAAACTTCCAAGAACATAGGGAGTTCTATGGAGTTTGATTAGGAAGTGAAATAAAAAAAAATAATCCAAATAAGGTAAGGTAATTAAATTCAAGAATAGATTATGATAAATACTCTATAGGGAGTGGAAGTAATTGAAATCTCTATAACCTTCAACCAAAGTATAATAAAAAAGAAGAAAATGGCATTAAGCTTGAAATTTCCAATTTTGATGGTAAACTTGATGTAGACTTATTTCTTGAGTGGTTACATGAAGTGGAGGCTATATATGAATTTAAAGTTTATTAAGATGAGCAAAAATGTAAACTAGTTACTCTTAATTTTAAGAAGTTTGCTAGGATATGGGATGATAATCTAAAGAGGACTAGGGAACGAGGAGGTATATCAAAAATAAAATCTTAGGAGAAACTAAAAAAGCCTCTAAGAAAGAAATTTATCCCTAAAGAGTATGAATGAGATAAATATATAAAATTAACTACTCTTAGGCAGGCACTACTAAGTGTCAATGAATATGTTAGGAAGTTTGAAAAGTTATCACTTGTATTTTATATCCATTAAAGGAAGAAATTAACCTGTGCTACATTTTTAGTCGGCCTTAATATGTTGATTCGAGACAAAGTTAACACTTGTCTATATGATTCTTTAGATGACACGATTAAACTATCCCTAATATTTGAAAAACAAATTAAATCCACTAAACCTCATGTTAAACAAAGTACTCCATCTATAAAATACCACTTGAGTATTCAAGCTACAAAGTTTGGAGCGAGTAATTCAACTTCTACAAAGTTTGAAGCGAGTATTGAATCAAGAGTTGTTAACAATATAACTATTAAATAATTATTTCCTATGTCTAGATTGGATGATATGTTAAATGAGTTATGTGGAGCATGAGTATTCTTTTAGATTGATCTAAGAAACAAATATCATCAAATGAGAATAAGAGAAGGGGATGAATGAAAAAATACATTCAAAATAAAATATGATCCTTATGAGTGGATTGTGATGCCTTTTGATTTCTGTAATGCAACAAGTTCATTTATGAGACTATTGAATGTAGTTCTATGACCTTTTCTTAAAATTTTCATTATGGTATACTTAGACGATATACTTGTATATAGTAGAAATGATCATGATCATCTTATTCATTTATTCTATTTTTTCTAATTTTTTTTGGTATGCAACAAAGTGTTTATGCCTCCATTTAAGGGGAAAAGAAGTATTCTCTAGGGTGTCCCTTTGTTGCTTTAATTATTTGTGCTGGGGATGGATTATTTGAGTAGAAGTATGAAGCTAGTGTGAGATAATGCATAATTTGTAGGGGAACCCTAGATGCAAGGCTCTAAAGAATGTAAATCTTTAACTTCACTGATGACTTATTTTTTTTTTCTAGTCATGGTGACTTGAAGAGTATATAAACTTTGATAGATGTATTCAATCAATTTTCATATGTCTCAGAGCTAGGCATTAATCCAACTAAATGCACTATTTATTTTTATGGAGTAGATGAGGAGATAAGTGTAGCTATTATGTAATCCCTGGGATTCCATGAGGGATCTTTCCTTGTACTTATCAAGGCATGCCACTTTCCTCTACTAGAGTTTATTTTGCTCATCTACAAACAATGCTGGAGAAAATTACTGCAATGTTTAGGCACTAGATCTCTCTCTATCTCTTGTATGAAAGCTGAATGCATCTTATAAAGTTATTTATTATCAAAATACAAGTTTACTTTAGCTAGGTGATTTTACTTCCAAATAAAGTTATCCATTAATTCATCTATTTTTGTCAATCTTTTCTATGGTCATGGAATTTGATAACAAGAAGGATAACATTAGTATCGTGGGTCCAGTTGTGTAGTCCAAAAGAAGAGAGTAGACTTGGTTTCCTACAGGTGAAACTATGTAATTTTTGTGTGCTTGGTAAGTAGTTGTGTTACATTTGTAGGACTCACTATGGGTTTAATGGATCCATGCAGTGTATCTTAAGTGGAATGGTCTTTAGGGTGATATGTCATCAACTAATTGTTCATGGGTTTCAAGTAAAGTAACGTCAAAAGTGGTAGTTGGAATTTGTATGGCATCCACTCACCCATCTTAGGCATTTTTTTTCTCTATGGTTAGTAGTGCATAATTGATTTCCCACCAGAGACAATTTGGAGGCATAAGGCCTAAGTGTTCCTACAAATTGTGTTTTGTACTATGACCCGATTTTGAGCATCTATTTATGGGTTATCCACTTTCTTAGTAATTTTAGAAGTGTATTCATAAGGCAACGGGAAGGAGACATGTGTTGGGTGGATAGACGATAGAAATGTCGTCATTGGTTGCTAGATCACGCCAACCTAAAGCCAATAAGTAAGTGTTGTGTATATTATCTGTGATGTGTGTAGCCGCCATATTCCATGAGTGAATTTTAGATATCATTTAGAATTACTGACATGATGAAAGATCAATTTTGTATTCAACTTCAGTAATTGTTACTAGACATATTGGGCATGCACCCCCATTATATAGTTAAATATGAGAGGTGGCTTCCTTTATTAGACAAATTTTGTTACTCATGAGGTTGAAGGTAATGGTGATTTTGAGGAAATTAAATACTACTTACCTAAAGAAAATACATGATGCTTATTATGTTGTTAAGTGGAACGATCAATACTTGAATCATTTCAATTGTAAATATATTATTGTTATAGTTTTAATTAATGATTATCATAATTTTAATTAATGAATATTATTTAAATTAATAGCTGTTGTAGTTAAATTAATAGTTATTATATTTTTAGATGATGATTAAGACTTATATAATTCATAAATACATAAAAAATTATCATTGGTAACTATCCTTATTGTTTGAGTGATTGCAAGTGTACATTATCATCATCATCATCATCACTCATTGTTAGTAAGGTTATCTTTTATTATTTTATGATTTTATCAATCGTTCATAATTGTTGTGATTAATAATAATTATATTAGTAAATAAAATTTATTAGTTTAATTAACTTTATCTACTGATAATTATGTTAGAAATAATAAAACTTAATATTACTAATTATGATTAATAGATACTATTATTATAACAATGCACTACAAGATATATAATCAAATAGGGCAATATTAGAATGTTAAATAGGGTAATTGTAAAACTACCCTATTATAGATGATCAAATAGAGCAATTAAAATTTTCCCTAATTGATTTTAACAAATGGGACAATATAAAATATCCCCTATGTAATCCAATCTAATAGGGCAATGAATAAAAATCTCCTATTTGATCATAATAAATAGTGCAATACTAAAATCCCTTCATTTATTCTTAACAAATAAGGCAATTAATTTTTCCCCCTATTTGACACAACCAATAATACTGCTAATGTTTGATCATTTCACTATTCTTGTTTTCTTCTTTTATCATTGTTACTGCTAATGTTTGATCATTATTACTCCATATATTATATATATTAAATATATATTAATATGTGTGTTTATTTATAGAACAAATTAGATCTAAACAACATTATGTTTTAATTATTTCAAATTTTAATAGGTCAAATTAAAGATAGTATATTTCTAAAAAGTTTAAACAAAGTAAAAAAATAATTAAATTACAGATATGTCTATCACCACATTTACTATTATTATTGGTTATACGGTAGTAAAGCTAATATGCACATCATTTTTAATAGGTTCATCCATTTGATAATAATCCGTATGGTAGATGAAGACATATATCAAAAAGGGAGACTTCACGCTGCTTTTTCTTTAAGCTACTAAACATTCGAGATCGGTGAAAGACAACCAAGGATTGCTCCCTTCGACCCAAGCCATCACCACACCACAACAGGAATAATGCCAACCAACAACGATGCATCATATTAGTGATTTGTTGGTCACCAATGGTGATAACAACGGTGGCAATGAGCTACCACCACTAAGCAACCGCAAAACAACACCACCCCAAATCACACTATCTAGCTGAGTAGCACCACCAACGCCATAGAGGACAACATCAAGCAGCAACACGAGCCATTCTCCATCTCAGGTGAGTACTAATTCAACTTCCTACTATTTTTTTTACCTTCTCATTACTAATTAACATGGAGGTCTGAGGTGAGGTCGACTTCGGTTCTTCAGTTGTGTGACGTCGTTTCTCTCTGGTCTTCCTCCTATTTAGCACTATTGTTCCCCATCACCGAGGTACTAACAACTTGTAGTACTCTTGAATATCTTCTTAGTATTTTCAGTCTTCCTTCCTCCTTGACATTTGGCATTTCTAATGGGGCTACAAAGCTTCTAACGGAGCTACGTTGATTGAAGAGTGGAGTTGTGACATCCGACCTTTTGTGCTTAATCTATACATTTTTGTAAGTTGAAATCTCTAACTAGATTCAATTATGCATATGGATTATGCGATATCTTGCCTAACACTAGGAAATAGATTGTAAGCTTCTGTCGAATTCATAATATATCCTCCCGTCTATTAGAGAATGATACATGAGTTTCTACCAAAATATCCAGGCATAATATTTTCTAATTAGCCCAATTAAAAGCACAGCACGACAACCGAATTTTAAATTCCATTAAGATTCCTATTCAGAAAAGCTACCTTAGTCGGTTGTTTGCTATTAGGTATTTCTCCCAATCTATGAAATAAATAAATCATTTTAACAATTTGAACATTTTTTACAAAAATTAATAAAAATATTTATATTTAAAATTAATAAAATATTTAATACAGGTATAATAGAAAAAATAATAATATAATTGTTAACTTTTAAAAAATATAAAAACTTATTAATGGAACAATTTTGTTTAATACTAATAATGGAGTATTATTTTATAAATCAACTTGACCTAACCCATAAGATTCTACATCTAATAAAATATAACTCTCATAAATCAATCAATAATCGATCGCCACAAATTTTTGTTCCCATTTAATTCTTACTTAGATAAAAAAATTATGTTATCATGTGAAAGCAAATGCTTATATCATATCATAGCGTTAAAACAAAAAATGATAGTATAAGTATCACCACTAATAATGCACAAGATGCTACTACAATCATGTATTCAAGACACTAAGTTCAGGTTTAGTGTTGCAGAAACATCATGCCAATTGTATGTAGTTATCATATTTATAGAAGCAATGTAATAAAAGTAAACCCAGATGTAGCTCACATTTGTATATAGCCTTCATTGTTTAGAAAAAGAAGCACAATCTATTTGACAATCTTGTGCCTAAACAGACATTTTCCTCTTTTGTTTGTTGTATCTAGTTATTAAAAAGAAAAGACTAAAATTGTATTCTATAATGATGCCAGTGTGTTGATTTTATTCCGGCCTGCCCTCTTTAACTATGTTCCAGTAGAGTTGTTGTTGTTGTTGTTGTTGTTATTATTATATAGTAGAAAGAAATCAATAATATGGTTTGGACATAGAAAGAACGAAGGTCTGATTTCTAACTTATATTATTATTATTCCTTCCACATTAATCACCCCTACAGAAATAGGATAGGATAGGATTGTTATTGTGTATAACAATAACCACTAAAATTCACAATTATTGATGAGATCATAACATAGTAATTAGTGTTATGATTATTTTAAGTCTGAATTCCTTCTTTCACCCAATTTTCTACTTAAATAAAGTCAGTAATCTATTACTAATTCATAGAATGATTTAAACACCGACTAAATGATACTAGTGAGGAAACAAGCCGACATGCAGCAGACTACTTCTTCATTTTCAACTCAATCCCCCAGTTAATTAATAGCTAGTAGTTATTAATTAATTAGGTCTGACAAACAAGATGCATAACGTTGTTGTCCCTAACTTAGTAGTTTAGTACAAGTTAATATCTCTAGATCGATAAACCCAAAAGAGGAAATCCTACCTATTACACAAATAGATAACATTAGCAGTTTATAACATCTCATCTCTCTACTGGTAATCATTGTATAACAAATAAGATTGATAGATATCGATAGTCAAAATACTATAACAGAGAGACAAAGAGGGACGTAATAATTTAATTTTCTAAGTTTTTTTTTAATTATGGGTAGTATTTATAAAATGGAAACAATGTCAATAACTGCAAGTTATTTGTTAGCAGTATGTTATTTAGACTCTATTAGTAGTAGCCTAGTAGAAGAGAAGGTTGAGTGTTATTCTTTTTTGGCAGCTCAATCCCTGATAGAGGAGATGGATGGACAACTACTATCTTCATGCTAGTAATTGATAACTGTACTAATTATGCATGGACTAAGTATTGAGAATATGTACAATAAAACAAATAAAAATAAGAAATCCACCATGCTATTTGATTATCTGTTTATATAAGAAACTATCAAGAACGTATAGCTGTAAATAATATAAGACCTGATACTCATGTCCATTTTCTAACATATATCTCCACTGATAAGCAACACCTTTTGCTTCCTCCTTTGAAGAATAAAAAGTAAAATTAATAATTGGAGTTTGTTACCTCATATTTGATATGAGGTATTCAAAAGAATCTCACCCTTTTCTTTCTTTCTTTCATATTTTTGTTATGATTGAACCTAGTACATTAGAGTTTGATTGAATATATTTTATGGTTCATTATGGTTTATCGTATGACATTTGGGTTTGTTTGTCTTTGAAATTAAGATGGAATGTGATAGGAGTTGGATGTAGATTCAAAGGGTTCGTGGTAGGCAACAAGAGGCTTATCAAAGAGGTGTTAGAGACTTTTTAGATTTTGCTTTTAAGGATGTCAATCCTACCTCGAGGATAAAGTTGAGGTGTCCTTGTCATATTGTCAAAATTACTATGTATAAGATTGTCAAACCATGCATTTCCATCTTTTCTGAACCTGGCTATAATCCATGGATCTTCCATGGTGAAGAAGAGCCTATTAATCCTACGGATGAACAGATGGATGATTATGACAAAGAAGTTCCTTTAATATCTTATGACATGGCTTCCTTGGTGAATGATATGATGAATGCTAATGATGTAGAGGATATGGATGAGGGCTCCGAGGAGATACTAGATGATTTTGATAGATTGAAAAAAGAGGCAAAAAAGTGCTTGTATCTTGGGTGTAAGACATACTCGAAGCTATCATTCATTGTAACACTCTTACACCTTAAGGTCAGTTATCATTGGAGTAACAATTCATTTATCGGGTTGC
This sequence comes from Tamarix chinensis, assembly GCA_030549775.1. Classification (NCBI taxonomy): domain Eukaryota; kingdom Viridiplantae; phylum Streptophyta; class Magnoliopsida; order Caryophyllales; family Tamaricaceae; genus Tamarix; species Tamarix chinensis. The sequence goes on along the minus strand of CM060173.1, from coordinate 26,210,086 downwards.
TTTGTGCATTGCATAAGGCCTTTAATTATGACCCTTATTTCCCCAAGACTTCTCAGGAAGCAAAAATATACAAAAGAAAGTTGGGGTTAAATTATGTCAAGATACATGCTTGTGTAAACCATTGCATCCTCTATCGGAAAGAGTATGCATATGTTGACATGTTCCCATCTTGTCATGAGCCTAGGTGGCAAGAGGGCACCAGAGATTTTAATGATAGTGTAACTTTTTCAGAATCACAACATGGATCACTAACAAAGCCTAGAATTTTGCAATTTGTTCTTCACTATTTTCCTTTAACACCAAGACTCCAAAGGCTTTATATCACACCTGACATTGAAACACATATGCATTGGCATAAGGAGAAATGTCGAGATGATGGCATATTAAGACATCCAGCTGATTCAATGGCATGGAAGAAGGTAGATGAGATGTATCTAGATTTCACGATAGACCCACGGAATGTTAGATTAGGCCTTTCCGTTGACAAGTTCCATCATAGTAATGGTTTTGGGAAGGGGTATAGCATATGGCCTATATTTCTAGTGCCATACAATCTCCCTTCATGGTTGTTCATGCAAAGTCCATATGTTATGCTATCACTCTTGATTCCAAGGCCAAAGCAGTATGTCAATGGCATAGAGGTGTTCTTGGATCCACTTATTGATGAACTCAAAGAGTTGTGGGAAGTTGGGGGTACAAAGTTATGATTCCTATAGTCACCAAAACTTCAACATGAGGTTTGCATTGATGTGGACAATTAATGATTTTCCTACTTATGCTAGTTTGTTCAGTTGAAGTACTAGCAGCAAACTTGCATGCCCTTTATGCCATAAAGACACTTTTTTATGCGTCTAAAGTATGGATGTAAGCAATGATTTTTAGGCCACCGTAGATTTTTGGGTCCTGGCCACAGATGGAGAAATGAAAAGAAATCCTTTAATAGAGCAGCAAATAAAATGCCACCTCTTATACCTCTTTTAGGAGATGAAATACTAGAGAAATTACATGGAATCCCTAACGTAAAATTTGGAAAGGCTGAAGCACTTAAAAGAAAATGGGGTGAGAGGTACTTGGTTGATCAATGGAAGAAGAGAAGTATTTTCTTTAGGCTCCCTTATTAGAGTAAGCTTTTGATCCGCCACAACTTGGATGTAATGCATATTGAGAAGAACATATGTGATAATATATTAGGAACGGTTCTTGATATTCCTAGAAAGATAAAGGATAACCTTAGTGCTCGCTTAGATCTAAAGGAATTGAACATGCACAAGGAGTTAAACCCCATAGAGATTGGTGATACATATGTTATTCCTAGAGCACCATATCAGCTAACATTATCTGAGAGGAAATGTGTATTAGACTTTTTATCCAAAGTCAAAGTGCCATATGCTTATTCTTCTAATTTATCTTGATGTGCAAGTTTGGATGGTGACAGAATTATAGACATGAAGAGTCATGATTGTCACATGTTCATGCAAGACTTACTTATACCAACATTTCGTGGCATCCTACCAAACTAAGTGCTAGAACCCTTGGTAGAGCTTAGCTCATTCTTTAAGTAGTTATGCTCTAAGACTCTAAATGTGGATGCCTTAGAAAATATGGAAAAGATCATCGTGGTAACTCTTTCTTTAACGCCATGGTTCACCTCACCATCCATTTAGCAAGTGAGGTAAGACTTGCTGGTCCTATGCAAGGTCGATGGATGTTTCAACATGAAAGGTAATAACATATTCATATAAATTTATTATCACTCTATGCATACTTTATAAAATAATGAGAGTACACAAACCATATTTTTAGGGGAATATTCGACTTGAAGTCTTTTGTGAATAATAAGGCACGTCCAAAAGGCTCTATTGTTGAAGCCTATATTATGGACGAATGTGTGACATTTTGCTCAAGGTATTTCAATGAAGTAGAGAAAAAGTTTAATTGTATAAGTAGGAATGATATGGATGAACATCAACTCTTTCCATTTGAGATTTCCATCTTTCAGGAAAAGGGGAGTTCGTTAGGAAAAAAAACATTTAAGGAGTTGAGTCACGATGATTGGAATCAAGCTCAATTATATATTCTAAGAAATTATCTAGAAGTACAACCCTTTGATGAGTAAGATATAATCTTCGGAGTATTTCCTTTTTTTTCCCTTATATTAATTCTTTTGATATGAATCTAATGCTCATATGGTGAAAAATAGAGAGTACGCGAGCTTATATGAGACACAACAAGACTTAGTTGATTGGTTTCGATCACGGGTAAGTGATGTAACATTAAAAAATCATTTGGATATTTTTTGCTTAAATTAACTCTTTTTCCTTTTTGTTTGTCGTTTGATCTTCTAGATATGGAAGCTTTTATGTTGAGGGCGATAAAAGAGTGATAATAGATTTATTGTCTTTATCACGAGGGCCTAGTAAAAGTGTCACAAGCTATTCAGGATACTTTATTAATGGATATATATTTCACACAAAGAAGCGTCAAAGGAGAAGAAAGACACAAAATAGTGGAGTTTTTGTTAAAGGGGATGGAGATAGTGGCTAATTATACTTCTTTGGGGTATTGAAAGAAGTTATAGAGGTGGAATACGATGCTGGCAATATTGGTGATGAGGAACCTACTATGGTGTTATTTAGATGTACTTGGTTTGATGTTTATAATGATGAGCATGGGATAAAGAGAGACAAGTTTGGCACCATTAGTGTCAACCTCAAGAAGCATCTGCCAACCAATGAGCTCTTTGCATTGGCATCCCAAATAAAGCAAGTTTATTATGTAAAGGCACATAATGAAGCAGATTGGAGAATTTTCATAAATACAATCCCTCGTAACTTCTATAATTTTCCTATTGTTGAGGATGAGCCTAGTGAGGATGGGCATTGAGATATTGGCACAAATGATGGAGTACTTAACATTATTGAAGATGATGTTGTGGATGATGTTCTTTTACCAAGACTTGATGTCCCTCCAGAAATCATGACTGCAGATGGGGATGTTGACATTATAGAAGAAGAGGAAAGTGACCAAGAAGAAGAAATTGAGCAAGAGGAAGATGATGAATATGATCTTGCTAGTATATATGAGTTAGACTCAAATAGTGATCGACACTAGAAACATTTTATCGTCTTTTTATTTGATGCTTATTTTTAGTTGTATATCATGTATGAATGGGTTTTTTTTTCTGATGATGATATATAACTACTAGTTAAATTCTGTTTGTATTTACTCCTTTTCTCCTAGTTTGTTTGTTCCGATAAACTACACTTACTAAAGTTATCCTAGTTTGTTTGTCCATTTTTTGAAATTTGATGTAATGTGTATATTTGTTTGCCAAAAATAATACCATGTCTTCTTAGATAGATGGAAAAATATTTGAGTTAGAGGGACAAGCTTTGTCGCCCCATGTGCAACCAAATGGTTCCTTTTCTCCCTCCAAACGAGCACAAAATCAAAGGAAAAGGAGAGATGGTATGAATTATTTTGAAAAATATCATCATCATCATCATTATTATTAATGTTGCATCATACACAAGCACCAAAAATTAAGGTTGATATTCTTATTATTATTATTATACAAGGCCTTATCGCAGTCTAAGTAGAGCTCTTAAATACAAGAAGTTGCGGCGTACGCAAGCACCACAAATTAAGGTTGATATTCCAGTAGAGTTTTATTCTATTGTGGGGGAAAGAGCATTATAATTTATTAGTGAATGCTTTGATTAGGTAAAAGAAATATGCCCCCTTAATGTCGCAAATTGGAAGGATATGCTTGAAGATGTACTTGATCGTCTATATAAAAAGATTAAGATATTTTCTATTATTCTAAGTAATTGTATTATGAAGTTGTTCATATGTTGGATTATAATATGCTCTTAAAAAAAATATAGGGAAAATATGAGTTGCCTCGTGGAAGAGCTATAAATATACAAGAAAAATATATATGTTCCAAACATATGTAACATAGCAAATATCACAATATACTTGAAAAAGTTGAGTAGGAGCTAGTAAGTTGAGAACTCTGGGAACATTGAAAAAGATATTTGAAGTAGGAAAAACCAAGAGAAGAAGATAAGAAATTGAGAGGTAGAAAGATAATGTGTTTGATGTGTGTCCGACGTTAATGCTGCCCTCGTTTGGCCGATACAGTGGCGATGTGGTAGGATTATTAAAAATTTTGATCACCGGTCACTAAGCTGGAATATATGTATATATTTTTTTAAATATTGAAATGTGTTGAACTTTGAACTTATATATCGTATACCACAAGACCTAAGTAATTTTTCCGAAAGCAGAGGCCTAAGTTGGAGTAAAAAATCATAGTCAACTTAATTAAATGCAGTTGTAATCAATGATAGGTTTGAAAATGGAAAACACAACGCCAAACTAAAGCCCCATTTACCAACAAATGTAACAAGACAAGTCAATCATTGCTTAAATGGTCCTTTATATTGAGCTGATTAGTTACATATGAGCTATTTTTGATTAGCCAGTTTTGCTTCATAGTTTTGTGGCCAACGGATGAATATTATTTTGTGATAGCGATACAAACATTATAATGTTTTGATCTGGTGCTTATTATGGTTCTCTATTCTGGAATTGTTAGAATAACTCGGTACATTATACTCATTCTTCTTTTGTCAACTATAGAAAAGAAGCAAAAAGAATCGAATTAATGCCATGTTGATGAAGATCCACTCAGCTTGTGGAGCAAATTCTACCACACGTAACATATATGAGATAGTAAGACTACCATGAGAATACTGAATCTAATTGTAGTAAATAATAAAGAAACTTACCTTATGTTAATGTTATTTTCTAGGATAGCCAGATCAATACCATAGAAGCAATCTCATCAATTTCTGTTCCACATACACAAGATAACAGTGAACCCAAGTACATCTAGTTATAGAACAAAACGAAGAGGTAAACAATGAATCCATGTACATCCAGTTATTATTTTTTTATTTGTGGATGTCTCTTTAGAGTAATACTGAAGTTTTAAAATACTACTTGGAAGACAAATTTCTCTATATCTAAGCAACATTTAAAATAAATGTGTAGTTTTATGTTTGGTTTATTTTTCATTTTTCTATTAATAGTATATCTTGTTTTTAAATACTGTACGTCCAAAAACTTTTATAGTACATATATCTTTAGAAAACTAGTCAAATGCTTCAATAATTGATTTTATTATTAAACTTATTTCAACAGCATTTTCTTGTGTCCTTGTTGGTAAGAGGTGAGTTACTGACTCAAATTACCTTTGTTTGTCGCTATTGGGTTGTGTCCTTATTTGATTCCATTTTATGTTAGATAATATGGCAAATTTAGTTATGGCTCATATGCAACTTCTTTGTCCGAATAGGTTGTTGGATCCTTTAACTAATATATATCAGTTCTAATATATAATTGGTTAAATAAGTTCCATAGTAGAGAATATGTTAATCATAATATCTATCATGATGGTTAGCTGTTATAGTAATGTGAACTTGATTAATAATAACCCAATGTAAACATTATACCTAGACAATGGTAGATCATCTTAGCCCTTACCGATTGCATAAGCCAAACAGACAGAAAGTATGGGTAAGTAAACAAGTACTTTTGCCTATTAAACTTGGAAATTATAAGGATCAAATTTCTTGATGTTGAATAAACTAGCTCCCCTACGTCTTTGATGGGGTTAGAAAGGATCAACAAAAATTGAGATTAGGTGTGGATAGTAAGGCCTTAAACTCCAAATAAGAAGTTATTCATTCATCATCCATGTTCGATCTCTAAGACAATAACATACAATGAAACAACATATAGATATAATCAGAGCAGATCACCGATCTTAGTTAGTAGCATATACTGATCGAGCATATGCTTATGTTACTACAAGTTAGTAGTAGTAGTTATTTCCAATTAAGGAGGTGTTACTTGAGTCATTAATACAAAGGGTATGGTTTCTTGTATTTAAAGCTCGAAATAGTATGGCTATTAATTATTTGTCATCAACTATCTACCTTATATAATAATTATCATCGCTATTATATGCAAAACAGATACATACCTTCGAAGAGATGCAATATATTCTTAGCAAGCCATGTTTTTCATTTAATTGACCTCCTTCTCATAGTTGTTGATCTGCAAGATAATTTTTTTTATATTTTAATTAGGACCCAGACAGGGCAAATTAATTAAACCATATATGTGTGTGTGTATATATATATATATGAATAAATAAATAAATAACCACTATATTAATTATTGTGGACAAACAAAGCATTAATAACAATGAATGAACTTGTAAGTAGTCCACAATGAATAATAGAAAGAAAAAACATACTATCACTGAGGTTATAGTATGGGAATCGAGATTGTTTGCTATCATCTGTTACTGTTACAGTATGCTAACATTTTTTGTATGCTTATATATATTAAACTCTTGATCTTAGGTGTAATATATACATGTGCTTTTGTTGGCATCTTAATTCAAAATAGAATTAACAATTAAGTTTCTAATAATAGGCATGCAAATGGAAAACTTAATTATGAGGCAGAGTTAGTATTGATTCAGTTTGAAAAGGTGCATCAGAAGGAGTTGGCAGAGAAGGGTATTGATAATTTGAGTATAGATGAGGCATATGATATTGTACTTGGTCATTATTGTGGATATGCTTGTGGCTTAGGAAGAGCATGCCTAGTGCTGCAGAAGGGTGGGAGGACAACTATGTCTTAAATGCAAACTAAGCTAGAGCAACTTCACGCCCGCAAGCTTGAGATGAAAGCTGAGATGGAGCAGTTGTGAGCTAATGCTCAAAAGAAAGATAAAGAAGCTTTGGAAAGAGAGGATAAGATCCGTGCTGAATTCAAAGCAGAAATGGCAAAGGTTCAAGATTTCATGAATCATTTTTTATCTTAAGGTTAGTCTAAATTTTTTAAAGTTATGTCCATTTTTTATGTATGAAAATTTAATTAAATAATGGGTATTTATATCTATAAATACATTCCAAAAGTTCTAAATATGTTTCCACAGGCTTGGATGTTCCCAACAATAGTTAATATTGCTTGAAGATTCAGAAATGTTCATATCTTTCATTTAATTTCATTACGTATTATTACATCTGAGCTCACTGCTTGTAATTTTTTTTTAAGACAAAGAGTATTGTGTGTGAAATATTATGTACATGATTGACACAACTAATAGGTACATATTTGCAGGTATATATGCAAGTACGGTGGAATACATCTAAATAGTGTGACTGGAATATTATAGATATCCTTCTATGCCGTGTTTATTTGCTTTCATAGGTTGAACAATAATATTTTAATATTATTGTCAATAACTACTTCTATTGTTGTTTTTTTAGGAGGACAACATTCAAGTGAAAGACAATGGTTATGTCAAAGTAAAAGCTGGAACTTACAAAGTTGCTATAGGATTTGCGCATGCTTTGATCGATGTAGATGAGTTGCAGCTCGTTGGATGTCAAACTAGTATCATAAACAATGAATTTGCCAAATTATTTTATTTTGTTATAGTTCCATAGTCAACATTTGTAGTTTGACCTTATTTGATTAGATATTACTATATGAAAATCATTGATACATATACATTGTTACTTAATGTATTATATTTATTTTTAAATGTTCAATATCGAATCTTTTTTCTCATGTCAAATTGATTTTGTGAAATTTTATTACTCTAGATTATAATATACATATAAATTATTAGAATAAAATAGGAAAATTTTTAAGAAATTAAATAGGACAATATTGTTGTTCTAATAGACAGTCAAATAAGATAATAATAATAATAATAATAATAATAATAATAATAATAATAATAATAATAATAGGTAACTTAAATAGGGTAATATTTTAAAATTTTCCCTAGTAGCTTCAACTTAAATAGGGTGATAATATTGCTCCCGTTGACAATAATCAAATAAGGTAATTACAATTGCCCCATTAGAATGAAAATAAATAGGGCAATCAAAAATTTTACCCTTATAACTCTAATAGGACACAAATAATAGGGTAATATTAGGGCAATTTTGTTTCTCCCCCATTAAACTAATAGGGAAATATTTTCATCTAATAGAGTAAATAATATTGCCCTATTTGACTATATATCTTGTACTGATGTGAAATATTGTGATATTAATTTGCACAATTCTTAAAAAAGTAATAAATGTAGCTTTAAAATTAGGCATACATTATTCATTGAAAAACAACAAATTATTTGATACCTATATAATTAAAAAAGTTAGGGTAAAAATAAAAGTTAGGATTTAATTTTTTTAAATTATTTTTTCTTATAAAAAATATAATATATATATATATATATATAGATTTTTTTATACAGAGAAAATAATGTACAAATAAAGTTATTAATTGTAAAAATAATAATAATAATTACTGTTGGTATTTATAGAAATAATGACCAACACCAAAAATAATAATAGTAATAATAATAATACTATTATTAATAACAATGGTTGCCAATTTTATCCCCGGTAGTAAAAAAATTTTATCCTTGGCAGTAAAAATCAGTGCTCGAGGGAAAAAAAGGAAAAAATAGTTGATAGTCTATTTGAATCAAATTAATTAAATTTAGATAATCTATTTGGTATTTAGTCCATTTTTTTTGTATTCAAATATACATGTACATATAGAGAATATTATCTGTATATTTATATATAATTAGATATATATATTAGTATAATTATATGCACATAATATTTTATATTTAAAATTAAATATTTTAAAATTATTTTATTTTTTATCCTATTAATTTTATTTAAATAAACCGTAAAGAAATTTCTTAAAAAAAATCCAAAGGCAGTGAAATTGGTCAAAACATTGACGCGTAGCTGCAGAGTATCCACAATTCAGAAAACAAATCAAGAGCGTGAATAATTTTGTAACGGTGGTCCGGAAGAATACAATGAAGTACAAGCTGGAAATCTCGGAAACCATGAAAGTCGTCCCTATCCCTCCAGTTCCTGCTACAGTCTTGAAATTATAGCCTGTCTTCGATTCGAATATATAAAAGGAAAAGGTAGGGTGCGGCAGAAAAGAGAGCCAGCAAAATTACGCTCAGTCTGTCATATGTTGCTGAGTTTGAAAAAAAAAAGCTGTCCTGTCCCTACAATAACCTAGTAGTCGTAGCAGGAATACCCCTTTTTCTTAAAAAAAAAATATTAATTTTTATTTAGTAGGACGCCGTAAAGATGCTCTCATAATTTTATTGTTAACTGAATAGTTAGTTATTGGCCGTTAAACTCTAGCCATCTGGCTAATAAGTACATTAATATTATATTCACCAGCCTCGGCCCTAAAGGTAAAAAGCATGCGGTTGTTGTCGGTGTAAAGAGGCTATGGATGGACCACTTGTGAGTTGGGAGTAAGATCTTGTTTCGTTGCAGTTTGGTTGAATTTAATACAATAGCGTACCATCAATTCTAATGGCCACAAATTACAGGCTATACAAGTACCCAACCTGTCGTGGAGTAATTTGGACTGTTAACTGAGATCTCCGAAGTGTTATTCTTTCCAGCTTCATCGAATAGTTTTTCTCAAACTTTGATAGTATCGTTTCAAATATGTGTAAGCCGAAGGATAAAGGTGGCATGGAGTTCCGAAGCATCCAACCGTTTAACATGGCAATGCTGGATAAAGAGGTCCCGTGAATACTTCAAAATCTCGGTGCTGTTAGAGGAGATTTTATCAGTAAGGAAGGATCATGGGATGTTTCTTAGGACTTGTTTGGTATAAGAGTAATAGAGGTGAAAAAAATATCCTCTATTTTATATCATTTATATTTAGTATTTAATAATAATAAATATATTTTTAATAAACTATTCATTTTAGATCAAATTAAGATTTAAAATAGATATTTATTAGAATAAGAATATTTAATTTTAATTAGATTATACAAGATATATAAAATAAGAGGATAATTTTTTCACTTCTATTATTCCCTAACCAAACAAGCACTTAAAAGTCGGCTTAAGAATGAGAATATTCTTCTTGTGCAAGAGTTTCTTCGGGTATATTATTATTATAAAAGAACAACTCTTAACTATTTAATCAAGATAGACATTAAAAAAACATATAACTATGTGTCTTGGTTTCATCTTTTGTTGAGTTTTCTGATGGAGTGTGTGACTACATATTCTTATTCTTTGAAGTTGAATGGTTATTTGTGTGGGTTTTTCAAGGGAGGTAATGGTCTTAGGGAAAGAGACTTGATTTCATCATATTTATGTGTTGTGTGTATGGAGTACTTTAGTAGCCTTATATTGATGTAGATTGCTCATAAAGGTTTTTTCTTCCACCCAAAATATAAGAAGTAGGGTATTTCTCATTTGGCTTTTGCAAATGACTTGATCCTTTCTTGTAGAGGAGACCCTCCCTGTAACAACCCCAAAATTTACACATTTTTTTAAAACAATACTTATAAATTAAAACTGTAAATTCTGAGGATGCTACCGCCACACTTAGTACCGGACCGGTTCACTCCTACCATTTTAGTACCAAGTGCTAAGGCTAAGAGAAACAACTCATAACATTATTGAATAATTCAAATTCACAAATACAAAAATCAGGTACACATAAGTTTTTACACAATTCGAAATACGAGAGTTAGTTTTCAGGGAAAGGAGATAACTACAATAATAAAATTGTATCTAAAGTGCTAATCATAAACAAAGAAAATAGTAATAACAATCTCAATGGAAAGCCGGCCACGTCCCTCCGGAAACCGATCCAGCCCAATCATCACTTGGCCCCACCTGATGTCTCATAGACATTAATGGCATCATAGAAAGCGTTGTTTACCTGAAACACGTCAGATGGGCCTTCTACTCGTGGGAATGAGTAGCACCCATAAAAGGGGTGATCAGTAAGCTACATACTGAGTAAGGTAACCAAGCACTAAGGCCAGCACATAATTCACACAACCGATGCATCATAATAAAGGGCATAGAATTCAATCATATCAGCACAAAATAGAACAAATGCTTAAGTGAAATATCATGATTCGATATAGATTAGATTATTTACTTCATCCAGCCTTTATCGAATTTATTTTCACACCATGCTCTTTATCGAGTCCATACAAGTACGGGAGCCCCACTATTTTAGCAGGTGGATCGGCCACGAGGGTACATGGCCTGCCACTATTTTAATCGGTGGATCGGTCGCGAGGGTAACATACCCTGCCACTATTTTATGTAGTTGCATCGGTCTGGTCCCTTCTCATATGGTGTTCCACTGTAAGTAATTAGTGTCTTCCCACATCTTAACAACATATATAGTTTGGTTTTTTGAGCTCGGGATCCCCCACTATTATAGTCGGTGGATCGGTCGCGAGGATACATGCCCTGCCACTATTTTAGCTTGTGGATCGGTCGCGAGGGAAATATTCCCTGCCACTATTTTATTCTGGTGGATCAGTCTGGGCACACCTCAACATCTTCCACTTTACGTATTTAATATTTTAAGTATCTTATTCAGATGTTCATTTCAAGACATGCAAATCAAACTTCTACCATGCTTACTCCTCAACTCAGGTTAACCACTTCAACCCTAGTTAACTATCCCACCATAGTTAACCAGGACATACCCTAACACCCATGCAAACCCTAACTCCACGTAAAACGCACTCCAATGCAAACCCTAACTCTACGTAAACCACACTTCCATGCAAATCCTAACACCATGCAATATTAATACCACCATTCAAAACCCTAACACCATGCAATATTACTACCACCATGTAAAACCCTAACACCATGCAATTTTATGTAAAACCCTAACACCACATTATCATACAATAATAGTAACACAATTATACACATAATTTTCATACCACAATTTATTCACACCAACATACTTCAACTCCATAATCATGCTGTATTCGTAAAAATTATATAATATTTACATAAAATACACTATAATTCATATCACATGGCATGCATAGCATAAAATCACATATTACATATATGGCCTTAGCGCCCCTTACCTAAAATATCACCGGTCTTGGAGCACGCTCCTATACCACTTGAGAACTTTGACTGGGCTCACCTATTATGGGAAAAGTACTGGAATTAGGTTTCCTCCTAAAAATACTATTAATTACTAACTTATCCTAATACTTGATTTTTTTATTAAAATAATACTATACTAGAGTTAATTATACAAAATACTAATAATAATACTAATGTGATTTAAAACAAAAAGGTGATATAAGGGTTTCTACCCTTCACCAAAATAATGTTAGTAAAGATAATAATAATAATAATAATAATAATAATAATAATAATTTTAATTTTAATAATAAAAAACTATTAGTAATAATAGTAATATTAATAGAAATCTTAATAATAATAATAATATAAGCCTTAAAATTACAAGGTGGGGTTTAGACCCTACCCCTAAATAATGAAATACTAATCAATCATAGTAATAATAATATTCATAACATATATTACTTATAATAATATTAAAATAATAAAGATAATAATAGTAATATTATTAATAATAGTAATAATAGTAATAATAATACTAAAAAGCATATGCATGAATACTAATAACATAATTAAGGTCTCGGCCCTTCCAGAATAATTAAAATAATAATAATAATAATTATACTAATAATAATAATAATAAGAATGGTAATAAAACATAAAATAATTCAGATAATACCTAAAATTTGAAACTAATAAACCTAATTATTCTATTCCTACTCTCTACCCTGCAAAGAAAATTTTAGCATTAATATTACATCGAATAATAATAATAATAATAATAATAATAATAATAATAATAATAATAATTGAATAACCATTAAAATTTGAATAAAAATATAATAAATTTAAATAAATATAAAAGAAGGGCTAAGAAGGTCTAAGGTTTCACCTTGAGTCAACGGGAATGGGTGGTACCGGCGGTGTTGCACGGCGGTGGCCGGAAAAGGAGTCTAAGAGGGAAAAATGAAGGGGGAATCGGCTGGTCAAAACCCTCGTGGCCGACGGTACCATTTTCAGGGGTGGAGGTTGCAGGCTCGACGACGGAGGGGAAAGGTGGAAGAAGAAGGAAGGAGGGGAGGTGAACCGGTGACTGGGAAGGAAAAGGAAAAGAGGAGAACTAGGCCAATCAGCACCGGTTATAAGGCTTTTAAATGAGACATGACATCTCAAAGGAAACAACTCCAAAACGCAGCGTTCAGATGCACGCATAAAGGGAACGGTGCTGGGCCGCAGGAGAAGGAAGGAAAAGAGGAAGAATTGGGTCGTGCTTAGGCCCAATGTACTTGTCCAAACCACGTGTTTTTGAATCATATTTAACCCCTTCTACCCAAGGGACTCTAGAGAATACATTAAAATATGAACTCTTTGATTGCTAAGATTCGAAAAGCTTGATACTTCTCTATGATAGATTTCATGGTTACTAATATTAGGTATTAGTTGAGCTACATTTGGCAAAGCATCATAGGATCAAATGGGTTGGGCAGACTTAGGTAAAGTGGCTAGTGGGAAATAGAGAGAGTCTTAATGTATGGCAATCTAAATGATTCCCGAGCATGCATGCCTTCCAACTAATCACATCTCACACATACCATAATAAGGAGATGAGGGTTTATGAAATTATAAATTCATATCGAATAAGTTGGGATATGAATAATATTCACTCAATGTTCTTTGCATAGAATGCGGCGTGCTTCTCAGCTATCCTATTGCTAGGAATGGACCAATACGCTAGTGTGGTATTATGATAAGGATGGTGAATACTTAGTTATATTTTCCTACAACATGCTCCTGGATCTTGAGTGCTTCCTAAAAGCAAGTTCTTCATCCAACAATGGTGACAATGTTAGGGGTAAGATTTGAAAGTTGCGGAAATTGTCAAGAGTCAATAATTTTGTGTGGGATTATTGTCTTGCGATTTTTTTGATGGTGCATAGGCTTAAAGATGGAGGTATTGGTGACCTAAGCTATTTCCATACTTATGGATAAATGAAGACTGATGTCCACACGATCTTTATGTGTCTATCATCTAAACACAAATGGGAGTAGTACCATTTTCAAATCACACTTCAAACACCCACTTATGGCATCTACAAGTTCTTTGAGTAGGACTATAAAATAGATGATTGGAAAATGGCATGGGTTTGCTTGGTTGATATGGTAGGCTTGTAATGATGAATTTTTCAAACATTTTGTTAAAGAGGGCAATGAGCTAAGGAACTACATCAACTAATTTTTGGGTCTAGTTTGGCTATAAAAGGATGAGAGTGACATTAATTGGGAAGTGGATGGGAAAAATGGAAACCAACGAAGGAGGGTATGATCAAAATAAACATAGATGTTTGTTGCACTTACGACAAAGCATGGATTTTTAGTTTCATTTATAGTGACACGCATGGATAATTTCTTCTCACTAAGCAGAAAGTTCTAACTCGGGAGTAGATTGATGAATTAGTTGAAGGGGTGCTTGTCTTTCATGCTCTTTTAGTAAAATTGAGATGCAAATAGGAAGAAATTGACATGGAATATGACTGCTAAACCTTGCTTAGCAAGCTTAAAGGAGGAAACATTAGCATAATGAGGGTAGCCTTCATAGCCTAGGATATCTATATGGTTACCTGTTCTTTTCGTTGGGTTTTTTGAAGGAATGTACCCCAATCTACTAATGCGGTGGCACATTATATTGCCAAATATATTATTGGAAATCATTAATATATGTGGACGGAATCCTTGCCCCATAAAATTGTACCATTGCTTGCTTATGACTTAAGTTAATACACAAATCCTTTTCTTCCGCTAAAAAATATTATCATCTCAAAAACTTTGAGATTTTGTGTTAAGGTTAAATTAAAGATCTATAATATTATACAATGTGCATATATTTGTAAAAAAAAAATACCAATTCAGTGTTAACAACTAAAAATTACTATGATCCCACACTAATCAATATTGATTATATTTTTGTGAATAAGAATGAGAAAAATAGAGAAAATATAATCAAATCTTCTTAATATATATTTTTTAATAATAATAATAATAAGTTGTTTAAACTAGTAATCTTATATAATTTGGGGTCATGTGTAGAGGATTGCTTTACATTCCTTATTTGTTATTGTTGTTGTTGTTGTTACAATGAGGGTATTTCTCCTACAATGAGTGTAAATAGACACCATTATTTAGCTTACACTAGATGCTTAAGATAGTTAAAATAAGAAAATATAACAAAATTTATTTTTAACTCAATTAAAAGGAAATAACAATGTATAATAAATTCAACAAAAATAATTGAATGTAAAATAAAAAATGAAACGATTAATACAAATAAAGTATATGAAATTAATCATTTATGATAAATAGGAATCTGAAAATTACCACCATTTTTATTCTTTCCTACTATGCATGTCATCCACACCTTGAACAAGTTCATTGTCAATCTAGACTAGGTTATTATCTACTCACCATGTACACTATGGATCATCGCAACCCCATTTAAAATATGTAACAAGTTAGGTAGGGGAACAACTAAGTAACACTTGAATACAAATAAATGGTTTATATAGAATTATATATATCAATACATATACATACAAGATCATATAGGGAAACAATATGGAGAAAATATCCAATTATTGATCTTTACATTAGATAGTTATGACTTTTACTTATTTAAGTGGGTAAATCAACTAGGGGTCAACTAACAAATCAAAGTTTGAAGACCTACCGCCAACCACAAGAGGATTATAAATTACAATTGAGCCATCCTAGAGGACATAGTCCAAAAAGGATAAAAAAATGTCCAAAGACATAACACCTCAATCCTCTTATCCTTAAGTGTGTATACACCATAATAGGGTCTGGAGAAGCATATATAGTAGATAAGGAGCCTTAACCAGACACAACTAGCAAATAAATAAATAT
Source organism: Tamarix chinensis (assembly GCA_030549775.1). Lineage (NCBI taxonomy): Eukaryota > Viridiplantae > Streptophyta > Magnoliopsida > Caryophyllales > Tamaricaceae > Tamarix > Tamarix chinensis. The sequence goes on along the minus strand of CM060173.1, from coordinate 26,194,148 downwards.
CCACAAAAGAAAAGAAAGGTTATTGTGAATCTCCAACTTCAAAAGGCCAACCTTAAAAGATCCAAAGCTCATGTATTCTAATTAAAGTATTAATGTCTTATTAACGTGATCACATAATGCACACAAGCAATAATTTTTCTTTTATGATTAACTTTATAAAACATAGAAAATTTCCTAGAGATAAAGTTCTCCAAAAAGGTAACTTTCCAAAAATAAAAATGTTCAACCATAATAACCAACTTTTCAAATCCTACTTACATCTTTAACCAAAATCTCAAACCACACATATATTAAAATAATAAGTTCAGCCAACCTTGGTCAAATGTTACTACTCAGTGTCAACATAACCACTAAAACTCAAGCATTAATTAAAACCAACATAACACACTAAACATTCAATTTAGTAAGCTATACTAATTTTTCATATTTAACCAATCCTTACTATAACTCTATATATTTTCAATACATAAATCAAAATGAAAACCTATACTTTTAATGAAAACTAGACTTATGGGTCTTCTATTTGATATATTTTACGACGAGTAAACTCTCATAATTGAATGTAGTGTGATTTTTACATAATAGTATAAAGTTGCAGCCAAATCAAAACTACCATGAACTTAACATAAAAACATATGTTGTTAGGCTAATTATATTACATGTCATGATGTATAAATTATATTAAGGTATAAATTTATATTATAAATAAAAATCCATACTTTATAAACATCATATTACACACACTTATAATACACACATATATACATACATATACATATACATATACATACATACATACATATATTTAAAATATATGTACATGTGTTAAAATATTAAAATTGATGCTACTTAACTTACAAAATTATTCTCTGCATCATTAGAGACTCACTTTCCATATTATAGTTTATCTAGGACTCTACTTTAAGGTATAATTTTTGTTGACTAGAGGACTCTATCATATTATAGAAAAAAATATGTTATTATATTACCATAAAATTATAGGTAAAAAATTTGACAAAATTATACATAAACATATTATGTATATACCTTCTTAGACTAAAATTGTGCTTATGATTGTGTACCATAACAATTCAAAGTGACATTCTTCTCTCAATTTGCCTTATTTGTTGGAGCCATAGCCTTCACCAAAAAACTTTAATTAGTTTATATCTTATTATACCTTAAAAGTTTGAAAATACATGTAAAAATAATTAAATATAATATAAAATTTTTCTATGGGGAATCCTATTAGTTGATACATTTTTCCCACATGATTAACTAAAAAAATGTAGATCTATAGCTTGGATCTTTGAGTTAATATTTTTTTATCATGTCTGCAATGTTTATATCAATCAACCATCACGTGTTCCAAACCTATGACCACCCTAACCCATTGTAGACTTTGATTCCAAGGAAGTTACATCAAAATATTCATTTACTTACAAAAAAAAATTTAGAGAATATATAGATTTAATTACTTAATTATAAAAGATAATAAATAAATTTTACCACTGCTTAGGGGAGGAAGTTTTTATTATCTTAAGTAGGAACTTAGAACCACTTATCATGGCATGATGGTATTTTGGTTCTCACTTTATTGCCTATGCGTTGGGCGAAGCATTTAGCGAAGTCCCCATATGAGGTCTTAACTTGGAAATAAAAGTTCATCGGAAACATTATATGCTCTCACCTTTCAAACTTATCTAGCATTTCTTTATCCCCATTCCTTGTTATTTTGACCCAAATCATGCATATATTAGTGTTTATCAATAGTAAAATAAAATTATAAAACAACATCATAAAAAATAATAGATTAATTAAATTATATACATTTTATCTTAAACCATGAACATAAACTGAGCAAACTAGGTGGATCGTGACAATATCCATCTTAAACATGATATTACACAATAATAACAACCATATCTATAATGGAAACATATAACAACACCATATAATATGATAACAAATGTGTGTGTGTGTGTGTGTGTGTAGTAAATGATAATACAAGGTAAAAGTAATCCAAGATATAACGATTTAGTAACTTAATTGAGTTAAATTACACAAACAGTATGAAAGCACACAATTACTTAATAGAATAAAAACTTCTTTGCTTGTCAAAAAGTTCTCATTCACCTTCACTATCCTCATATGAAAATGTTTCTTCCACAACTATATCTCTAGCGATGAAGTCTCTAATGCCCTCCTTTCCACCATTATGGACCTCAAAATTAGTAGCAGAGACAAATACTATGTTGTTCCGTCAAGAATGTGATTTTTCTATTGTGATACCTAAATTAAAAAAATATTAATTTTAACCTCTTTACATGCTATTTTTCATTCATATTTGTCTCTCAATTGAGGACCAAAAATAGAGAAAGATGTATTTTAGAGGTAGATGATTTGATCATGCTTGTATCACTCAACACTAGTAATATTTGACGCCCATAGAACTATCTTTTTCTTAGATTGTTATCAAACCATTTGCATTTAAATAAAACTATTAAAAATCATGCAAAGTAAGATAATTCTATGATCTTGTGTAGTTGTCCATAAAAATTATCAATGTCATCTCCTAACACACACACACACACGCATACCCCATTGTTCTTCATTTTCCCTTTTTAAATATATTTCTTAAGTTGTGATTCTTAATCCATTAATCACACATTTAGAAGAAGATAGTGCTATATAAAGCTCACCATATGCCAAGGACAACAATTCATCAATTCATTCAAGTGATCATATTTCATGTAACTCGTACATTTGTATACAATCAACAATTATGTGATGAAAAATTTAATTAATAAAAAATTTAGCTTTTTTACTAATTTTTCATGAAGTTAAACAAACTACCTTTGAATAAAAACAAGATAAAAATTCCTTCTCCTAAACTTCGTTCAAATTATTATCATGACTAAGACATTGTTGAATCTCATCCATGTGTTTACTATAAGAAAAGAATGTACCAAATTAATATTATATGAGTTTGAAATAAAAGAAGAATTTATAAAGTATAAGGACTGAAATTACTATAGATAGTTATGTATCTCTAGATAATTGTTGAAACATACTACTAAATCACTTCCTTAACTTTATCTATTAGACTCATATATATCTTTTTGCCAATGGGATGTGCATGAGATTAAAAGATTGACAATTGGCAATCCTAAAAAAAAATATTCATTTATATATATGTTGTTGAACTTTTTCTCAAAACCATTGAATTACATAAATAAAAAAACTCAATGCTAAAGTAGCTAACTGACCTTTACCAATAGAACCTTCTATCCAAGCACAATGTAATATCCTAATTTTTTCCTAACCCTAATTCCTAGGAGATCAATCTCCTAATCTCCTCTTTAACCTTTAATCATTTTTGAAATACCTTACCCATTTAAACCCTTCAAAAAACACTAACACTAGTTTCCCTCAACCTATGGTTAATTATGTTATGCCCTTTTGTTGATCGGCTTGCAGACATAATGACCCATCACCTAGGGTGTTTAATGGTTGTCCGGATGATGGGTATTTTTGTATAACTTCTTTATTTTATTTATTTTGGCCCCAAATAAATATCTTTGACCAAATATTTTTATATATTTGGATTTACTATATTGTTCCACATATTTATGTAACTTTAGATAATTTTTGGGATGTATTTGCTATTTTTTCTATATAATTAACTTTCTTCTCAAATAAAGTATCTAAAAATTAGCTAATAGTCAACCATTGAATTTATTGACTATAAAATCATCTCCCACACATCCCATATTATATTTAACCTTATCCTTTATCTTTCAACTATGAATATTGCCATAATCCAATCATTTTACAATTCTACCCACTTTCATATATACTCTTACACTACCATACATATTTTTCTCACACTCCATCCTTTTCCATGCCTTGCAAGAAAACTTAGAATCAAATCTTCCTTCCCTTTCTTGCTTTTAGTCTTCCTATATAAGGCATTTACTATACATTCCACACTTAGCACTTTTCTTATAACCTCAACTTTACTCCCTCCTTTCTCTTATTGCTTAACCCATTTGTTCTTCATTCTCCTTATGTTGTTTCTTCTCCCTAGATGACCAAGACCTCTCCTTCTCATCTCCCTTTTCACTCATTCACCTTTAAAAAGTCTTAGTCTATTAGTATTTATTTTAAATAAAAGTGGATTAAGATTTATAGACTGTGAAGTTGTTCATATGGTTACTCAAGCCTTTATTTTCAAGCCTAAGTTTTTTCCCTTTCATTTAATTTTCTCTTCTATTTTTAACCCTTACTCCATACATTATCTAATTCTATGTTACTTTTTTAGGTGACTCTAAGGTTTTAATTAGGAGTAATTTTACTAAGATGCTAGTGTTGGTTCTGCTAAGGATATATGCCAATAGTTTAGGGCTTATGTTTTCCTATGTGTTTTTCTATAATTTAATGCCAAGATACTTTTGTGTAAGAAAATCATGTTTAGATTTATTTAACTTGTATTACAATTTTGTATTATAAATTCATGATTTTTATGTGATATTCTATGTTTTAGGTTATGATAGGACTTGCCTTTAATTTTCATCCATAAAAATGTAGCTTATTTTATTTAATAAGCATGTGTTTAAATGTATTATGTTAAAATATTTAATGTGACAAGTAAGTTGAGGTTGGAAATTTTGAATAGTTTGGCATGATGATGATTAGGCACTAGCACTTATGTTTTATTTAGATTATTTCTATTAAGGTTAAGTATATACTCATGAAAATAATAATGTAGAGGATATTATCTATAAATATGGTTAAGTTTGACAGATGTTGGAATTTAGTAATATTGGTGTTAATCTAGATTTTAGGATATTTTTGTCAAATTATGAGTTTTTATGAAAAAATAAGTATTCCCTTGTATTCAATGAGGATTTTATGTAAATTTTGATATATATTATAATAGGGTTTGGTAGAGTAGGGGTCAAGTTATGTTAATAAGAAAATTTGAGGTATGTAGGTGATATAGGGGTATTTTGGTCATGTTGGGTCAAATATAGAAATTTTAGGTTGTGTAAGTACTATTGGGTTGAATATATGATAAGTGTGATATGTGAAGTGTTTGACACAATTATGAGTAGCATAAGCATGATTTTATGAGATAATGGCTTAAATTAGATGAAGTAACCAAAATTGTAAGATCTGTATTTCATGTGTAAAAATTTACAGCTAAATATTTATTTTTCAATATGATACCGATTATGATATATAGGGATGTTGTGTCAAATTTGGTGATTTGGAGAGCTTCATGAGTGAACTTATGATTTGATTGTGAATTAGAGTTTTGCGAGGGAATTATGGTCTTGTTGCATGTGTAATTAACCATATTGTTCTTGTTGAAGTTTCTTATGCCTTATCATCCCTACATGTGATTATAGAATGGTAGTTTAGATTAACAACTTCACATGTCTAAATGCTTTAAATAATAACAATATTTTGTATGAATTGAGTGATAATCGATATCCCATGTGATAAGTGACAACGACAATATAGGTGGAAGTGTTATGATAATAGGTAAATCAAGTTTTGTGTTATTATGTGCTAATAATTTAGTTAATGATCTAATAAGTCATTCACACTTGAATTGGAATATCACATAAATCTGGATCGAGTTGTGCTAGTTTTATTTATTATTTTACCTAGTTTTGTCGAAATCAGATGACCCTAATACGCTTTTGTACTAGTATGTTCCACAAACCTATAGTAAATATGCATATTTAAGAATTAGTATTTTACTAGTATTCTATGAGAGTAGCATTTTTCCTTATAAGGAACTATATATCATAATATGTTCCATGTGATGATAATAGTGGCTTTTATTTGTGTTATGCTCTTGGGGGAGTTTTTATGCTATGTTACCATTCCACCTATTATAAATAGTTAGATTCCTGATCTCAATATGACAAAGTATATGGAATATTGTGATCACCAAATGTTGATCCCTGTTATATTTTCTCTTAAGTTATGAGCATATATACATGTATAATAGCTATGTTGTTCAATGATTCATATGTGTTATGCATATCTTATTTTTATTATTGTGTATTGTTACTGTACATAGTACATGGTGTATTAACGATAATTTTTTATAAGTGTTCTCATTCCCATGTTCAAATTTTGTATTATTTCATAAGTATCTATTGATTTGATGCTCTTGATGCAATTCATATGGTGAGTGATTATTTGGGTCACCATTAGTTTATGTTTATCTGAATATACCCTTTGTCTCTCCACCTTTAGTCCTATGTTTTCTTTTGTCTTTATCTTTTTTCTCTAGTTTCATAATCTTATATCATTATGGGATCAAGTGATTCCCACACTTGATCTCTGGATACAAATTATTTTTACCCTCTAACCTAACATAGATAGGTTATAGGAATTACCTTCTTTATGTTGGATGTGAAGTAACACCTTGTGTTTTTGTTTTTAGCTTATTCAAAACATGTTTAAAAAAATCATTTTGTAAAGATGGGGATGTTACACATGATGTATAATTTTCTCCTTTAGGTCCTTCAATTTCCTCTCAATTAGATAAATGTTCCGCCTATGAACTAGTTCACTACGTGTTACTTCTTTGGTCAAGTGGATTAGAAACTAAATTATGATGCTAAAGAAGGACGGAGGGCATATACATTCTTACTTACATAATAATAATAATAATAATAATAATAATAATAATAATAATAATAATAATAATAATAATAATAATAATGATAATAATAATCTCTCTTACTTTCTCTAAATCAAGACATGTGAAGTTTTATTACACATATTTGACCAAACAAGTTACTCAACTCAATAATGGTGTTACCTATTTGTATGTTAAAAAATGAATGCATCTATTGTCCATTTGAGGACTTCTTATCTCTGTTTTTTTTAACAATATGTGTATATATATATATATATATATATCCTCATTTTCTCCTTCATTTTTGTATATTGTAAATCTCTTGGTCTTGTGTTTCTTTCTATAATTATTTTGTAATATTATATCACTTGGGATTAAGTGTTTGCTAGGTCTAACTTTCGGATATGAATTACTTGTTTTTAGCCTTGCATCCAACATGATTTATGTATTAGTGTTATCTCTTCTATCTTATATGTAGTAGTAACACCTTATCCTTGTGTCTCATTTTCACTAAAAAAAATATCAATCATAAATTTCGGGATGCTGCACTTAGATAGGGAACTCCTAGCCTTGATTACCTAAGTAGTCTCTAAGGCTCTCACGCACATGCTAATTAGGTGTAGTGTTGGGCTTCCAACTAGAAACTCATAGAAGCAAATGGTAAGGCCCAAACAAAACCTGCAAATATTTATCACCTTATTAGTCTCCATATCAAGGCTAAATGCATCAAGTTTAGAAAGCATCAATAATACTTGTCCACAATATATGAGCCATGACAAAGTGAAGGAAACTAATTATACTTCGCCAAGTGAAGGTACATGGGGTAAAAATGAGTCTAAAACAACTTTAAAAATGGATCCTAGAGTGTAAGAAATCCTCCACAACTACTCATCCTCTAATAGCCTACCTCACCCCACAAATAAAACAAACCATGTCCACTTTATTCTCATTAGGACATCTATTAACTATGAATGTCTTTATATTTTCACAAACCTGTCTCTCCAGGAAATTAGAATCCCTTGAATATTGGTAGGTGATATCATGCTAGTATGTGCAAGAAATCCTAAATAAGGGTACTTGAAATGGTGGTCATAGTAGCCACTATGTTACCTTCTCTTGTTGGATAAACCTCTCAACTTATGACTTCACATTCAACATGAATTGCTCAAACTAGTTAATTGATGATTTATTGCCATTAAATTCCTAACATACTAAGGATGAGTTAGAAAAGATATACTACTAAGAAAATAAAATATTGCATATCATGTAATGCAGAGTAGTTAATCACATAACAACAAAAACACCCATACTAATAACATGAAAAGGACAACACCAACCTAAACCTAAGCTCTCTCATAAACTAAACCTAATTTTAATCAATCAGGATTTTAAATCAATATTAGTTTTTAAACCTCTAAAAGCACTTCAAAACAATTAGAATTAATTTTTTATAAAATAATTTTCCATATTTATGCTTTGATACCAATTTGCAACACCCCTCCCCCCACTTTTTTATATGTAAGAAAATTGTTTTAAAGAAAAGGTGAGAGCAATATAATTAATATTAGGGGATGCCGCTGCCAAATCGAACATTAAGAAAAGTGTTATCAATCACCTAACCTATGTTTGATGCAAGCATGGAACATTTAATGAAATCATATAAAATAGGGGAGAGATTATGAGTGACGAGATAAGGTTTGTAGAACCAACATAAATTCCAAATATAATGGAATAATTAAGAGTTTAAATAATTGATAAAATATAACATAGCTCCAAAATATATGGTAAAACCATAAAAACAATTTAGCCTAACTCTTAAACTAATGATCTCTCCCCAAGAAATGACTCATATCATCATTATATTAGAGCTAGGAGTCGTACCATTACAAAATTATATCCTACTTTCCCAATAAAACCAGATGTCATCACAATGACCCAATAAAGGTAACATCACTATGTAAATACTAGTAAAAAAATATACTTTGATACATGGTGAGGCTCATGTTGCACATAGGAAACATGCTATCTCAATTCAAATAGGAACATGCTTAGGAATACATAAACATATCATAGCATCTACACATCAATGCATATATAAATCAGTGTGTTCCAAAAATAAAGAATAAGGTCAAAAAGGGAAACTCTATTATCCAATGCCATATTATTATTGTTATGTAAACATAGGTCTTCAACACCCATTAGACATGGTCTTTGGTGTTAAGGGGCTGGTACAGGGATCTTCAACATGCACCATACTTGGTATCTTGTGTAGTGTGAATATATGTCCAATCACAACATATTATTAATATTTATGATAAGAGTGATCATAGGTTATTCATCTTCAAAACCCACCACACATGATCTAGGATGCCAATATATTTGTGTAGGGATATTCAACACCCACCATATTTGGTCTCTTGTTCTATGTTGACATACATCCAATTTGAGTGTTCAACACTCACCACACTTTAGAATTTGGTGTAAGGGGATGGTACACAGATCTTCAACATCCATCACACTTGGGCTCCCATGTGATAGGGCACAAAACAATACTAAGGTAATATAAACCCTAAGTATTCTTACTAAGAAGGGGTATCAAACTATATCTTAGTTACAATTATTCAGGATTAACTCTTATTAAATGGTGAAGAACTAGAGTCAACACATAGTTAAACCCCAAGGGTCAAACCTCAAGAACATTTAAAACTATCCCAAGGGGTCCTATAAATTAGTGGACTAGTATGGGAATAGTAATAACAAATAAAGCAATCACATTAGATAAACCCATTAACTATATGGAGGAACTATTAATTCCAACTAGTCAATTAGTTAAGACCTTAAATAATGGATTTATTAAATGTTGAAACCTAACAACTCTAAGGCCAATTTAATCAATAGGCTGGTATATTTATTGGTCGAATTCACTAAGTGTAACACCCCCATTTTTTACTACTAAAAAAATTTATTTTAAAATATTATAAAAGTAAAAAAAAATACTAAACATCTTGGGAAATGGGGGTTTATTACCACACCTGACATAAGATAGACGTCTGCCACCTGTCCCATGCTAGATTCATGATTAAGAAACCAAACCATCCAAAACAAGAGTAGGATGTGCAAGAATATGAAATGTAGATACTCAAAGAAAATGTTTACAAAACAAGACCTTGACGGGTCCCCAAAATATTCAAATATATAAGAGAAAGATTAAACCTAATGTATAGAGCCACAATAGGTATAAAAATGACAATAGTGTAAAACCCCAAACCTAGTCCTCTAAGGACCTCAAGCCCAAAATGAGGTAGGCCTATAATCGGTTATCCTCAAAAACCTGTACATGGGATTAAGCAGGTGATTGAATAAACATACACGTCAATATGCTACGTACTAAGTAAACCAAATTACCTCCTCAACGGGAGTCACAAGCATATAAGGCTAAGAAAAAAGAACCAATTATGCTAAACACCTATCATGATCACCATATAAGTACAATTAGATACTCTACCATGATCATATAATGCATCAGGATCTCATGTTGTAAAGATTTAGGTGACTCGTAACTCATCATACTAACCAAGACATCATAGGTACCATGGATAATAATGAATGAGTATCAACAAGTTAATCCATTAGATTAATTACTTACAAGCCATTAGTACTTTATTTCCTCTTTCCTATTTCCTTTTCCCCTATCTATATTCTTATTCTCATTATTTATTCTTATTCTTTGTCCTTATCCTTTATCCTTATTCTTTATCAAGTGACACAATATTTATTACCCCATGGTCTCACATGTCAGGGATGCTTATCCAAACAAGAGGACATAAAGTCTTATTAAAGCCAAGTAACACACCTAGGTGACTAAACCCTTTAGTATCAATACCCTCTAGTACATCATTAGTGTTTAGAGTAGGTAAAAAATTAGGCTCTACTAAGATCTCAGCCGAAGGCATTAATAAATTCCCAAAGGAAGACTAAACCCCAATAGCTAATCGAGGATCAAGTAACCCAAATCCATGTACAACTCAATCAAATTCCACTTTAAGTGATTATTGTGTTATTTTATAAGGTTATATTATCATACAAGTACCATGTAACATTCAAGTAACACATCTATATACTCATTCCATCTTAACCATTATTACCCTCCAACCATATGTTGGGATTTTCATTAGTTTTTAACTAATATTAAATCAATCCATCATGTTAATCCATTTAGACCAATAACACATATTACATTATCCTTTTGTATAGCATACTCATTCTAGTTTATTCACTAAAGCCTTCCCAACCAATTATTAAGAATACCATGGATCATGAACTATTTAATACATCTAATAGGTTAGTTAATTTATGCCAAGATGTGTATTTCCATCATTACATAATCATATACTAACATTGTCCATAGTATCAAAACATATCAAGTCTAAAAGATCAAAAATAACCTATTATGGCTGAACCGGTCAATTGGTATGGCCCAGCCAAACCCTAAAGTTCCCACAAACCAGTCGATCGATATGGTTAGACCAGACATATTTTCTATGACTAGTTAATTGGTTCTAACATATTGGTCAATGGGTTTAAGCATAGAGCAACCAAATTTACCACAGACTATCTACACAATCCATTTAGGCCAACCAGTTAATTGTTTGAAGGAATACTTGATCAGTTTGGCTTAACCTGTCAATCAGTTTGCTCCTAAATAGCACATAACAAACATTTTACATGTAATTCACTCTATTAAATCTTACCACATCTAAACCATAACATTTAATAGGAAAATACTAATATTTAACATGCTCATAAATTGAATCACGCTTTATTTTCAAGCAATCAATCCTATTTCTCATAAATCAAGCCATTTTCTAAAAAATCTTAATTAATTCACTATGCATCATTTAAGAAGCCAAAATCTCATAAATACATATAAAATTAATGTTTTATAGAGCAACCTAACTCACATGCTTATTCAAGCCACATTTCAAATATAATAATGACTTGTTTGAAGCTGAGCAAACTTTCCCACTAAAAAGGAAAAGGTCAAGCTAGAAGATTTCAACTTCTAAAACCTTAAAAAAAATAGGATGAAACTTATAAATCATTAAATAAATTTTACAATTCAAGAACTATAATTAGGAAAGAAGCAGACTTACCACTTTTAAGAAAAAAGAAGAAGAGAAGATTCAGTTGAAAGCAACTCAACTTCTTCTTAAATCTAACTCTTGCTTATGAATAAAACCTAAGGGAGCTAGAGAAATGATTAGAAGAGTGAATTGAATTTGAATGGAACCTCAAAGTGGATAGGACTTAACATAAGTGCTTGAGAACTCATATATATTTTGGACAATGAAAGAAAGATGAGAAGAATAGGTGACTAGGGCTAGTTACAGCCAATGAATCGATTAAAGAGTGAGGGATTTTAAGAAACACATAAAAAAACCCTAATTTTACCATTCAAATTTGAGGTCAATGGGAAAATTTATCAAGAATAGGTTAACTTTCATCTCAAAGCTCAAATGATGATTTTTTAGAGAGTTTTAGTAGAGCTAATCTAAAAAAAATATTAAACATAAGAAGAGAAATGGAAGATCAAAGTGGAAATAAAATCTCCCAGTTGTGTAGGGACAATATGGAAATCAAAGCATACTTCCAAAGGTGTGCAGAGAAGAGAGGAAGAAGAAGACAAGAGAGAGGTTATCTTCCCCTTCATCTACCAAATTTGAGCCCTCAAATATGTTTGATACATCAAATAAAGTTGAATAATTGGTTAAAAGGGTTAAGGATCACTCAAGAACAACTTAGATTTAGATTATCAAAGTTTCATTTTGATACAAGAAATTTTTCATAATCTAAAAAAAAATATTAAACATAAGAAGAGAAATGGAAGATCAAAGTGGAAATAAAATCTCCCAGTTGTGTAGGGACAATATGGAAATCAAAGCATACTTCCAAAGGTGTGCAGAGAAGAGAGGAAGAAGAAGACAAGAGAGAGGTTATCTTCCCCTTCATCTACCAAATTTGAGCCCTCAAATATGTTTGATACATCAAATAAAGTTGAATAATTGGTTAAAAGGGTTAAGGATCACTCAAGAACAACTTAGATTTAGATTATCAAAGTTTCATTTTGATACAAGAAATTTTTCATAATCTAAAAAAAAATATTAAACATAAGAAGAGAAATGGAAGATCAAAGTGGAAATAAAATCTCCCAGTTGTGTAGGGACAATATGGAAATCAAAGCATACTTCCAAAGGTGTGCAGAGAAGAGAGGAAGAAGAAGACAAGAGAGAGGTTATCTTCCCCTTCATCTACCAAATTTGAGCCCTCAAATATGTTTGATACATCAAATAAAGTTGAATAATTGGTTAAAAGGGTTAAGGATCACTCAAGAACAACTTAGATTTAGATTATCAAAGTTTCATTTTGATACAAGAAATTTTTCATAAAATTAAGCTTCAAAAGCACTCAACTCGACAAACTAGTCAATTAGTTTGGCTAGACTAGTCAATTGATTTTTCCAAAACTAGCAAATAAATTTAGTCAAGTAAAACCTTTAGCTAAAATGATAAACAAGTCAATTGGTTTGCAGAAAAACTTGTTTTATTTAATTTTCTAAACTTTTATCAAATTCATTATTACCTCAAAACTAAGCTATAATTCCAAATAAAGATAAAATGTTATCCAAATTTATTAAACACAATAATTTCCCTTTTATAAATTTTACAAAAATATAGGGTATTACACATAGAAACCCACAAACACATGAAAAGAATACTAGTATAATTCCGAACTAAATATAAGCGCATCTAACATGCATTCATTCAATCAAAACTCATAAAAAACTATTATTAACATATTAATGCCATGAATCATGCTAAAGAATAAAACCAAAGCATTATCCATGCTTAAATCACCAAAATTTACTAAAAAGCTTAAATGACCAAACATGTTTCTCATGCTCAAATATATAGTGATATACACCAAACTCATGCTAAAATTATCAATAAACTCAATGAAGCATTTATTATGCTTGAAATCTACTTTAGACATAAATCCTACCAAGAATCCTTGCCTCATATGCTTACACAACACATCAAATACTTAATAACATACTAAAAATCATGTTTACATGTCCACATGCTTGAAACTTAACACACCACACATATAAATTTACGAACAAAATGCAAACACTTAAGCAATAAGCCACGCCATATAGTCAGAATTAATTTACCATAAATTAAGAAAATCCTATGAAATAAGAAAGAAATCCCAACTTGATGAGTCCACAACAAAATCCACTTGATTACCTTAATATGAGAAAATTTTGAATGAAAATATCCTTTTTAGATCAAAATGAAAACTCAAGAACTTTATTTAGAAATATATTTTGGGTTTGATTTTAAAAGGAATTTGAAAGGTTTGAAAATTTAAGAGAAAATGAGTTTTTATAGTGTACTAGTTGACTGGTTCTATAAACTAATTAACTGGTTTATCATTTTTATCTTGAGTTTTGGTTTGATGGAACCAATCAGCTATTATGGGAAATTGATTAACTTGGTTGTAGAACAATCAACTCGTTAACCAAATTGATTGGCTAGTTTGTTGAGTCGAGTGACTTTTGAAGTGTGATTTACCATGGAAAAATTCTTTTAATAATTTAGAACCTTGGTAATCCAACTCCAAACTATTCCTAAGCAATCTTTAACCCTTTTGATATATTTTCTTGGCTTTATTTTGTATCAAATGGATTTGAAGGATTAATTTTGGTATAAAAAGGTAAGGATGACCTCATTTCCTGATGATCTATTCCAAATTTATCACTACATGCCTAGAAGATTTTTTATCACTTTGATCTTTCTATTTTCCATCTCGTGTTTGAACTTTATCTGGAAAATCTTGACCTACATTTTTCCAGCTAACATCATTTGAGCCCTAGGAAGAAAGTCAACACTATTCTTGATAAAAATGCCCTGTGTAGTCTAATTTTGAATGGTGAAAATTAAGGTTTTGATTTTTTGCACCTCTATTGTTCACTTCTTAATTGATTATTTAGGAGTAAATTATCCTAATCCTCTTTTCCCTTAACCTCTTTTCAACCACTAAGATATACTTATATTCCATTCTTCTCCATCTTATGCCTTCATTATGATTTTTTACCTCTTCTAATACTTTCTCTAACTCATTCTTATTTTATTTTTTAGCAAGAAATGCTTAAATTTGGAAAAAGTGTGGCTTTCACCTGATTCTTTTTAGGGAACCTCTTGGATATCGTAAATTCCGTTTTTCTTTACTTAATTTGTATTTCTTTGATTTATGAGATTATTAAGAAGGTATATGGATTTTTTTATCTCTTGTTTTAAGGTGTTTGAAAGTTGGTTTTTCTAGCTAAAAGGTTTTGCTATATTGGTGTGGATTTGTTTAGCTAATCTTTGAAGTAAGTCGTTCTTGTCTTTGAAATGTGGTATGAATGAGCATGTGAGCTAGAGTAGTTTGGTAGAATTATAATATTTGAATGATTATATGATAATGATTGGTTTTTTAGTGACTTATGTTAGAATCTTTAGGTATTTTAAGAAAATATGATCTCCTGAGAAATATGTTTGATTCTATGAAAGTGTAGAATTATTAACATATGTGCATATGTAACCCTTATTTTTTGGTAATTTTGTTATGGTTGGAAGCCTCAATCATGTTTTAAATGCCTATAATGTATTGTCTAGGAGTAAACCGATTTATTAGTTAAGTTAAACGAATGGACTGGTTCTTAAAATAGTCAATTGGTTAGCCTAACCAATTGATTGGGTTTCTTGTGATAACCTTGGTTTCTCTTTGGTTAAACCCATCAATTGATTTATAAAAACCAATTATATTATCTTAGAATAATCGATTGGTTTGACTAACTGATCCAAATGATTTTGTATTACCATAAATTGAGCGGAGTGTTATAATGATTGACATGACTACTTATATCAACATGTTATACTATCCTTTTGGTAATTCCGTCTTAAGAATTCCATAGTTAAGTATGCTATCCATATAGTAATTTTTAAAAATCTCACGAGTAAGGATAGATCACATTAAAAGGGCTCGTATTGATCTATGAGACCAATCGATCAATCATAAAGTATTCTAGGGTATCCCCCATATGACAGTATTGACCCAAGGTGTTATAAATGGTATCAAAGGGAAACCGCAACTACGAGCTGAACTTGGATGAGTTAGTCAACTGCCTAGTAGAACAATTCTTGGGATAAAACTATATTGAGAAAGTTATTGGTTAAGGTGTAATGGGGATGTTTTGTTCTTTAAGTGGGGGTGAATGTAATACCCCAAATTGAGTGGAGTATTATAATGATTGATATGGCTACTTATATCAACATGTTATACTATTATTTTGGTAATTTCATCATAAGAACTCCATAGTTAAGTCTACTATCCATGAAATAATTTTAAGATGGGTAACGCACTTGGAAAGTTTCATAAATTTTTTAAAAAATTCTTAGAAAGCATGTGGGTGAGGACAAATAATGTTGAAAGGACTTATGTTGATTTGTAGGGCCAGCCAATTAATTCAAAGTCATTCTAGGGTATCCCCCTCATGGTCATATCAACTAATGGTGTTACAGGTTTTGACAGGAAACTCTAGGGTATGACTAAGCCAAACTAATTAATTATTTTGGCTAGAAAGTGTTGTCTTAAATTCTTTCAAACTTGGTTTGATTGGATATTCAGTATTATATCATAACATGATTCTTTAATGGTGAGAACACATATTTTGGCATGAATTAGCAAACCTAGTGAATGGATTAATGGGTTTATAGTTTATGGTACTCTTGATAAGTGTCTTTTGTAGACTTGAATGGGTAAAATGGAGTAAATATGTTATGTTGCTGCCATGGAATGATATATTTTAGATTCTTGGTGTAAATGGATCAATCTAATGGATGTAGTAAACTTGGATAAGTGCTAATAGAATTCCCATCACCTGTTTGGATGGTAATGATGGTTATGTGGTTGTGACATGGGGGCCTTTTTTAATAACATAATCTTAGAGAATAAAATACTAATTACCTAAAGTGAGAGATGATCGAGTAGTACTTGGGTCTAGATTACCCAATTCTCAATTAATTTATTGGGGTTACTCTTCCTTTGGGCATTTTGGTGACTTGGGGCTTACCTTTGGGTGAGATCCTAGTAGATACTGATGCCTTGCCTACTCTAGACACTAATAATATACTAAGTGGTATCGATACTAAAGGATCTGACCACCTAGGCAGCTTATTTGGCTTCAGCCAAACTTTATGTCCATTAGCTGTTACTTGGCTTTGGCTAGACTTTATGTCCATTGGTATTTACTTAGCTTCGTTCGAACTTCATGTCTCCTGGTTTGGTATGGTTTCCATGGTATTATGAGAACATTGGGTGATAGTCTATCCCATTACTCAAAAATGTATAACGGCTTATGAATTAACAACTTAAAGGATTATGTAAACTTAGAAGACGGACTTAATGGGTAAATTATGCAAGTGGAGTGAGGAAGAGCCTAATGAGTGGTTTGAATAACTTATTTATGTGATTATAAGTTGCTACCTATGATATCTATATTGTAATGATAAGTTTGATGAGTTATAAATTATCTAAGTTTTGTATGGAATGAAATCCTAATACAACCTATGACCATGATAGTGTATGTAAAATTAATTGTATCATGTAATCATGATATGTGTTTAGCATGACCTCTAATTTTATCATGGCATTGCATGTTTGTGACTCCCATTAAGGAGGCAACTTGGCTTACTTATTATGTACCATATTGATGTGTCTGCTGTGTGGTCACCTACTCGATCCCATGACCACAATAGTATGTGCATGTTTTTGAGGATGGTAGGTAACTGGCTTACCTTGTGTTGGGTCTGGGGACTTGAGAGCATGAACACCTAGAGATATTTTATAGGTCCTTGAAGGACCAGGGTTTTAGGTTATTGCATATTGTTGTTTTTATCTCTATTATATTTTAGTACTTTAGTTTACTCTTTTCTATGAATTTTGGATATTTATGGGGACCCATTGTGGTTATAATTGTAAATGCTTATTTGTGGTATCCGCATACTATATATTTTGCATACTATTTTTCTCATAGTTGCTTTGATTGAATTTGTTGTCCTTATATCTAACATGGAATAGATTGTAGACATTTGTCTTGTGTTAGGTGAGCAGTAACACCCTGTTTTTCCTAGACATGTTGGATATTTTTTGCTTCTGTAATATTTTAAAATAAAATTTTTCGGTAGCAAAAATTAAGGGCATTATACTCATATATTATATACATATTAAATATATAATGGAAGATATTTTAAAAGATTTTAAGATGGGGTATTATGCCATTGGCTATATAATTATGGCATTTTCTGAATAAGGGGAGTCATAATAAGTTGGAGGCAAGCTCAGTTAGTGGGCAAGGTGTAGCTTTATTGTGTGTGCTTGCCGTTTCATTGTTGTATATTTTTGTTGATTGTGGTTTTGCCTAGGTGAATGATTAGTGCTTCTTTCATGGTCTTCTCAAAAAAATGAGGGAAACATTTTAATAAACGAGCATCTAGATAAGTGTTTAATATAAAGGAAGTCGTAAATTAATAAGTTGAAATACACCAACTTGAGCTAGGTTTATTCAATAATGAACCTAAACATAAGATTTATATTCAACATATTTAATGAAATGAATAATGTAAGTCTAGTCATCTCATTTTCATCCCTACCGGTTAGTGGCCAACAACTTCTTCCCATGCACATCACCGACTCACATTACCATTTAGCAAACTACATTTTCATAAATAAAAAAATATTATAATCATATTTATGAGTTGTAACTAATTTCTTAATTTCTTAATCACTAAAATAATAATATGCGTACTAGTTAGTAGTATTATATTTTCTCCGCGTATGAAATAATTTTTATTTGGTTGAAATTTTTTATTTCAAAAAGAATTATTTTTATAAAAATTAATGTCTATTTTTTTCTTTCTTTTTATATGTAATGATTATCATTTTTTTTTAATAAATGGTGTAATTTTCATATTAAATACATATTTATTATTCAAAAAACTAGTGTGTCAATGATTAAAATATTTTTTTTTAAAAAAGGATGAAGTAATTTTATAAGCAACAGTGTAGCATCATAAGATAGGATGGTTGTATGTTGTATCCGTCAAAATCATCTGATGACAGGTGACTTAGTTATAATCACAAATCTCCATGTTTCTCGGGCATTTATAATTTATTGACAGAAAATGAGCTAAGCTTGGATCCACCCAGGCAGCTGTGTACCCAAAATATAAGTGGCACGATTACATATTTTAAACCGTTTTAGCTGTCTCACGTGTATGATGATTTGATTTCACTTTATATCCCACATGCAATGTTCTGTAATGGGACGGGTACAGCTAAATCTGCCTTTAAATATCTCCTGTTATTGATTCTTTATATATATATAAATGACGTTCTACAGGCTACAACAACAATAATATATATAAAAGGTAGGTATGGCATATGGTTAGCATGAAATGAATTTATGATTACAATATTTGAAATTACATAAATTAGTTATTGCTTCGAGTTTAGCCAACACCATCACTTAACCTTCTGCAGGGAATCTTCTGCTGTGGGCGTCAGGCTACCAGGAATCCAGTTTTCTGTTATGGGCAAAATAGGATAAAGAAGCGATTTTTTTATTTTTATTTTTCAGACAATGAAAAAGAAACGAACTTGGTGGACTGGCAGGGTGATAAGTATTCCTGCTTTGGCGGCCAACATGCTTGTTTCACTGCACTAGCATTTTCCTAATAATAAATAGGAGGAGGAGAGGAAAGGGGGGGGAGAGTTAAGTGTGGCCAGGAGGAGAAGAGGAGTCTGAATCCATTCTTCGCTCCCATCCTTTTGTGAAAGTGAAGAAGCGCGGTAATAAATAGGGGGATTATAAGTCAAATTTTGTATTTAATTCGCCCACCGGAAAAGATGCGGGCATTTATATTAGTAGTAAACAGTTTGTGAGATCAGGAATTTAATTTCTCCTGCTCGTCAAACCCTTGTCTCCGTTTCTACGTAAAAAAGGGCACACGAGTTGTCGGTTGACGTTACCTAGATTGGATCAACCGCTGATGACAAGAGTAGTACTGCTGCTGCAAATTTGTTTAAGGAGGTGGTGGGGGGTGTGGGGGACAATGATCTCCTGACATACATTTCGGAGATTTTGTTTAAGGAATTATTGATAGATGAAGAAGAAGAAGAGAAAAAAAAAGCTAGAAAGAGGAGATAATTAAATAGTCATTTCACACTTTTTATTTTATTTTATTTTTCTCCACACATACGATAAAAAGCTGCCATTTTATTTAGTTTTATCGATAACCAATACCTACGCCTAATTTCCTTATTTCACGGCATGAGAAATTTGCGGGAAGAGTTTAGATAGAATAATCTACTACTCATGGTTCGGTTGGGTTGGCATTTTGATATAAACAAATTTTAACTTCACGGTGTATGCATGGTTTTAGTTAGGTACCAAACTCAATGCTTGCGCAAAAGAAAAAAAGAATTGATTCACATATATATATATATATATTAAAAGCTAACATGCTACCCTTTTTTGATATCTTGATTCTCTGTAATAATACAAAACACTGCCGTCTTAATTATTTACTCTCTTCACTCTTTTTGTATTTAACTTATATTAGAAACATAAAATATGTATGATTCCTTTACCTATAACTATTATTCTTACCTCACAAATAAATTATTGATGTTGATAATTTCCATCATCTCTTGTAATTTTCATTTGTTATCCCAATAAGCAAAACTTATTTGTTATATAATTTGTATGTAGCTAGTAAGCAGTCATCACTTGATTAGTGACTACATCATAGCTTAGGAGTGTAATTTTGGTGTTATCTTAACTTTAAGCATTATACTTTATAGCATATGAGTATATAGGGTTCGTAAATTTATAATCACTTCAAGATCTTATAGTTCTACGATCCAATTTTGAGCAACCCTGCTGAATCTTAAGTGGAATTCCAATTCTAACAACTTTAATCGTAATGCTTGTTTAATGAATGGAATATTATAAATAAATATGACCTAATATATGTTTACAGTGTATTATATTAAATTACAAGCATTCAAAACCCAAATCATAATAATAATCTAGTGCTATTGTTGGAAGGAAGACTTGATTCAACACAAACAAGTGAGTTGGTTAAACAAATAAACTTAATCTTTATAAGTTTGGTCCTTAAAGATGACTAATAATATGGTTTATTGGTTTGGAGGGATCTTTGTTAGATAATAGTTATGTATATATACAGATAACATTCTCGACCTTTATTAAATAACTTGATATTTGTTGATAATTGCCTACACCCTAATGGAATATCTAACATATTACATTACTCTCCTTAGAAAATGATGTGTACCCATTGGACTTAATACCAGATGGCATAATGCTAATTATTGTTTAAAGATGTGTCATATTATAAAGAGAGGCAAACTATTCCATTTTTAACCAAGCTAAAATTGAAGTCAATTTATTATTCTACTCACTCTTTTATATTTCCTCATTTCTAAAGTTTCCTTTCTTGTAAACTATATTACCATATAACCTATGATCTTGTTCGGTTTCTATAAGATTAACATAAAATTGATACAATAAAAAAACATCATACCATATCACGTGCTACTCTTTTATTAATTTTCTTAAGAATATAAGCAACATTTTATGGTAATTTGGAATTCTAAATCTTTATATCAATATTCCTACCATTTTAGAGATTAATTAATTATAAACGAACCAGGCCAATTTGAATGTATCCCAATAGATGAAGTGTTAGATCATACAATACTAAGTCCAAAATAAAGAACGATGTCTTTCAAATATGTAACCTTACTATGCAAGCACTATAAGGGATTTTGGCTATGAGAAATTTATTTCTCTAATTTCATCCTAGTAATCATTAAAATTGTATACTTGATAATTCAAATAAATATCAACACATGTTTTTCTTTCTTTATTTATTTATAGAGATGGAAGTAAATAAGTTAAAGGTCCACGCAAATTAATAAAGGCAACGATGAAGGCACTATTAGTAGTGGGTACTAAGGATATTTAATGGGTCATGGCTTTTATGTCCTAGCTTATAAAAGTATATTGATGGGTTAGACAAGTTGGGTAATATTTTTATGGGTTTACATGAGTTTAGCCCATGAGAAAAATTAAGTTTTACAATGGGTTTATGTAATAACCCAATCCTAAATTCCATTTGACTAATATTAACTTGTTTAATATAGCTTGTATATCTGAAAATATATTGGATGTGAAATGTTGTGGGGTTATAATGGAAAATGTTAAATGGATGTTTATTTATGAGAGATCAATTGGTTGGTGTTGAGCATAACAGTTAACTAGTTCAACACTATAAGGATTCTTGAACCCAAAAAATTGGTTTTGTGGAATCAATCAATTAGTTTGTCCAATGTCAATGCTTTTTATTCTATTTGGCCTCGATTTATGATTGAATGGTTGAAAAAATTGGTGACTATGATTTTCCTTATGATTAGCTATTTTTGATGTTATGAAATTATTTTTTATAATGTTTATATCATCTTTTAAATTTATTTAGCCTTTTTTATATCTAAAACTTTTCTTTTAGATATTTATTGTCAAACCTTTCTCTTTCCTTCTCTCATCTCTCATCCCTCCTCTATCATTTATGTTTTTTGTGCACACAGAAAACAACCAACTTATGTCATCATTACCTACCTTGCATTAGTATTCTCCCATATTTGCTCTACAACCTTTGTTTATAGAATTTTTATACCTTCACTTAGCCTAATACATTTCTTATGCTCTAAACAATCAAGTATGGTTGTTTGACATTCTTTCTTTTTGTCCTCAACTAGTCAAGACTCCCTCCTCCTCAAATCTGATTGCCTTATTTCATATGACACATGCTCTCTACTTTCTTTCATTCTTTCTTTTGCAAAGAAAATTTACAAGAATTGTAGAAGTGTCTTTTTCCCCTTTCTTATTTTACACGAGGCATAGTGCTTTGTTTTCCTTCTTTGATATTATCTTCTTACTCCTAACATCCTTTATCTTAGTTAACAAGTACTTATCTTAAGTAAAAGTGGATCAATATTTAGTGATAAGTCGATAATTCCTTGGATTTCTTCCCTTAGTGTTGGACACTTGCTTGGCGGGTGCCTCCTCTCTTTCTTTTTTTTTCCCTGTGTGTGATTTTACTTGGAATTTTAGCAAAGCTTTTACACTCTATTTAGGTATGAGGTTTTTTGTGTAGTATATGGTAAATGTATATACGCAAGCTTATATTAACTTTGGAGGCATGATTAAGTGTTAGTGTGAAAATCTATAAGTGTAATACCCCATTCTAAAAACCTTTAAATATTTTAGATTATATGTTTATTATACATAAAATGTGTTTGGTTTAGGTGAGAATTGGAAAATTTTTGAAATTGAGGTTCCTTGAGGAACTAGTAAGCTAGTTACTATAAAAACCAATCAATAGGTACAAAACCCAATCAAGTGATAGAAACCAATTAATTGGTTTCGTCATATTCATCAATTATTTTGTCTTAAAAATGATACATACCTCTGTTTTGATTCATTTGTGAAACTAAAGCCTGTTAAACATCTTTATTACTATATGCTCATGCTATTAAGCATTATTATGATTTCTTACATTATTTTCCTCATATTTTGTTTTGGGTCTAGTGCTATTTAAATTATCAAGTATTTCTAAAAGGTGCTTTAGCTTACCTTTTTATCTCCTCCCCTCCTTACCTAGGTGTAAGAACTAATGCTTCTAGGATCTTGTCTCTTGTTTTTTTTCCTAATCTCCTCTCCTTATACCTACTATGAAGGGTCTCACTTTTTAGTCTCTAAATCATCACACTCCTATTTTTATCTATCGCTCAAGTTCCTTGATCTTAAGCTTTTCACTCCCTCTTATTTCCTCTAATTCTCAATTTCAAAGGGGCATAAAGGTGTGTGGAATAATTAATTTCATTTACTCTCAAGTACATATCCTCTCTTGCTCTTCTTTAACCTTTTTTTAAAAAAAAAATTTGACTAAGTGTTGAATTTGTTTTCTCTTTTCCTTGGCTCATCTCTATCTATTAACTCTATTTCTATTTTCCCCTATCTTTCCCAACTTCCTTAATTTCTCTTCTACTCTTGTAATCATTTTTCTAACATGCTCTTATTTTTCCCTAAGCAAAAGTAATTTATATTTAGGAAAGGGTTGAGATCTTAAGCTTAGTTTCTACTCTTAGTCATTCTAAACTTAGAAGGAGATTGAGTTCTTTTATATCTCAAGCTTCCCTTTTGTTGTATTCTATTTTTTTCTCCCTGGTTTAGGTAGAATGTTTACTAATTTTTAGTTCTTGTTTTTGAAAATTATTCAAGATACTCAAGCCTTGGAGCTTGAAGCATAAGGTTCTATTTCTCTAATATTTTGTTATGTTTTCATTTGTTAAGGTAAATCAAGTATCACCTCAAATGTGGTTGTTCTTGCATTGTGTGAATGAACTTATTTTATGTGCATTATAATGAAATAAGTATATTTATGTTTAAGCATGTATAAAAACATAAATGACATGATTGTTAGTGGAGTTAAAGTACCAAGTGAGGCTCAACTTCCTAGCATAACATGTGAGATAAGTTGATTTATGCATTTTATGATATTATGATGTTTAGTGGAGTTATCCATGATAAGAATGATGTATAATATGTTAATTGTGAGCATGGAGGCATGGTTTAGGCTATTTTAAGTTTTGAGTAAAAATGAGCATGTTAGACGAATTCGAATGTTGATGTATCATGCTGATATGAACCCTATGTTAGAGCTTGTTTAAACATGTTTCTTAGTGTGTTTCATACCGTGAAGCATGATATATATGTTATAAATGAATTATAACTGTAAGAGTTATATATGTATCTATTTTTGGTGATTTTTATAGTAAATTAGTCAATTAGAAATATCCAAATATAATCAATCAGTGAACCAATATTCTAGTTTTGGACCACTAATCAACTAGAAAAAAAATAACTTTTTTTTTTCTTTTAGCCTTTCATCAGTCACCTAGCTAAGGGTTTAATCAATT
Source organism: Tamarix chinensis (assembly GCA_030549775.1). Lineage (NCBI taxonomy): Eukaryota > Viridiplantae > Streptophyta > Magnoliopsida > Caryophyllales > Tamaricaceae > Tamarix > Tamarix chinensis. The sequence continues at coordinate 26,169,313 of CM060173.1, read as the reverse complement.
AACCAGTTTGATAAGTCAACTAATTTTCCTAAGCCATTTGACTAGTTTATATGTTTTATTTTCTTTATTTGATGTGTTTATTCCCCAACCAATCAAATGGTTTGTGGAACCAGTAAACTCATCCTTAATACACTTTGGTATATTTTTGGGTTTCAACCTAAACATTTGAATTATGGTTTGATCTTATTCTTGTAATTATTCTTAACCTTGTCTTTGATTAACTAGATATAAGAAAAAGAAATTAAGTGAGCTAATTATGGAAGGGTTGGTTTACGTTAAGAGTTAATAAGGCGGGAACCCTTATTATATGTTTCCTTTTGGTTAGTGCCTTTCCTACTCTTCTAGACTTATAATATTTTAGAAAGTATCAATACTTAGGGTCTAGGTCATATAGTTATTTTTTATGCTCTTTAGTATTAGATATCCAATGTGCAGTGGACATTGATGTCCTTATAAAAATTGATTAACACTGATGTCCTTTGTGGGTGGAGTGGGCTGCTTTCACTTCTTTCTTGTGCCTGTGGCACTTATTTCCTTTGAAGTGGGTTGAGATGTCATAGTGAGTGCCCATTGTGGTATATGTCTATTGTTGGTGGTGGGATGGAATGTCCTATCTTAGTTGGCTTGTGCTCAGTGTAATCACTCTAAACACTAGTTAATTAGATGTCATCCTACTCTAATTCATGGTGGAGAGTTAGCCCAACCACTTAAATCTCTTAACATTATATTAATATGGTTTTCACTTTGTAATGTTTGAAATGGGGTGTGTTACCTTAAGGGCTTTTATATATCATTCCGCACTATAATGCTTAGGGGTGTTCAGCATTTAGTATGAGCTAACCGATTATTCTGAGTTCTAATATAAGATTGAACTAACTATTTTTTTCTTTGGCTAGGGTTTTAATCCCAAAGTAAAAAAAAATGATCCTTAATCATTTTTGGCCTCATCCAATCAAATATTTTAATATGACTTAGAAACTCTTTAGAATTTTACCCCAAAAATATAATTTTTTGAAAAACTTTATAAATAACCAATCCAAGACTAGTTATTTTGGTTTGGTCCAGTATCCAAGTCCATCCTTTGAAATTTTCTAGTCCTTAATTTGGTTTTGGCCTAGTCTTGTCTAATTTTGGACTATTACACACCCCAATCATGTTAATATATATTTTGTGCCAAAATGAAATGTATGAATTATTCATGTCTCTATAAGTATTCAAGGTATGTTGTAAGCTCAAGCTATATGTGTTCACCATGATCATCCTTATAGCATGATACTTCCATGTTTGGGGTAGATTTGCTTTATTCAATACTTAATCATATTAATATTACTTATACTTCTACGATCTCAATTTTTAGTTAGGATGAGTAGATGATGTCCATGATGATGTGTAGCACTATGATGATTAGTGTTCTAGTGGTGATGACCAAAGGACACTATGTGGGGTTTGGTGTGAGAGCTATGCTATCTGACATTGAGATTTCCATACACATGTTTCGAATTTCCCTTTTTCTTTTGTTGGATATTTGAAGTCTTAGATTTTTTTGTCCCTATTCACTTTACTTATATTATTATCTTGGTTTATACAAATTCTATTATCTTATTAATTTTTATTTAACTCACCAGAGGCTCCTTTTATTAAATGTTGTCTACTTGTATTGGTTTTAGTCTTGTATCTAATGTGAGATGTACGATTAGGATCTAACTTGTATTAGGTGTGGTAGTGTCATCCCAACTTTCACTATTTTATTCCATAAAACCTATTTTAAATGAAAATTTTCAATGTTGAAAATTAGGGATATTATAATAAGCATGATAAGTGTGTTGTTTATCCTATATTTAATTCTTTTGCCTTATATCAAGATATTGGAAGTTAATGGGATATTTTCTTATTACCTTTGTCATCTTAGTGTTTAGTTTTTGTCTTCCCTCAAAGTTTGACTTTAAGCAACCTTGCATCTAACATGAGAAGGATGGTAGATATTTATCTTTTGTTGTTTTAGATGTGGTGGTGAATCCTCATATTTAGATTTTTTGCTTTTGCATAACTCTAACTTTGTCAAAATTTCCTCATCCTAAAAATGGAAGTGTTACAACTTGTATTAGAGATTTTTATTCTAAAAACCTTTTCTTAGGTTTTTTCAACCTCATATTAGTCTTGTAGGGAAGTGTGGGTTTAAATTATTATTCTAGATTTGGTGTTTTGTTGTCGTTGTTGTTATTATGCATTGGCTTTTGATGTGGTTACAAGCTTAGCATTCTTCTAGGTAGCCTTGCATTATGTTGTTACTAAGGTTTGAACCTACTCTTATTTCAGTTTTGTAGCATAATAATGCTTGTTTTTCACGTATGGAGAAGATACTTATCACTATCGCCCACATTTAAGTTCCTGCTTTGATTTAGAGAGAGGAATGGTTGTGTACGACCACCTACTATTATCTATTATCATTCTTGAGTGTATAGGTCCCCTTAGCACTAAATTCTTAGATCATAATGTTTAATATGGTCTTCTTAGCTTTAGAGTGCTCCTTTTGAGAAGAGGCTGGGAGTGGCAGTATGTTTCCTCGAGGATCATGTCAACAACAGGTAGCGTAACACCCTTATTTTCACTCTTGAAAATTTTCATTTGAGAAGGTTTGTGGAATCCAATTAAGAAATGTAGGGTATTACCACAACAACCAACATAGAGAAGGTATAAGTATAACCCACATCTAACCTATATTAGATGAAATACTAAAAGTTAAACTCATATGTAGTGGTTAGGTAATGTTGGTACCTTATCCCAAGCACTGTAAAGTTACAAAACCAAGGAAGGAAAAAATATAATAAAGAGAAAAGGCGCAAGAATTTCAAGAAAATTATGTCATATACCCAACAACTATCAAATAACACTAATCTTAGCCTAGCCTAATAGAAAGCTCTAGAAACAATATCTGCTCCTAAAAAAAACTAAACCAGTATATTATCAATATGATATACGTACTAAGTAAACTCATCCTACTAAAAAAGATAGCCTAAATCACAAAAGATATAGAAGAACATATTTTACACGTGGATATAATATTCACTAAACGTATCCATTCATCCTCACTTGAATAATACTGACACCATTATAAAACTGAATCATGCAACTATTACTGAAATGACTCCAAAATAAACCACTATATGCACTCACTCATTTCACACACACTTATGACATCATAAAACTAAAACATTCACTTTATTGAATTATAACACTAATTTATTATCACATGATCCACTTAACTTATTTATTCCTCTTTATGATGTTAACATTACTAGAATTATCATTTTATCATACTTATATAATTACACGAATGCACTACTTGCTAAAATCTACAAAAGGGATACTATAAAGCCTATACATGCTATAGGCAATAGAAAGACATACTCTTCTAAATGCATAAGTACATGTTATTATAAGAAAACATAGAAGAGCATTCTATTACAAGAAACCAAATAAGAGAATGCCTAAATCATGGATCATACTGCCCATGCTAGCTCTAGTTACCATTCTTTCCATTCAAGATTTCATGACATACCATTCACATTATCATGAAACACATCATACTACTCATAAAAATAAGCACTTGTAAAGTACTATTTATATTATGTATACTATTCATACTAACACAAACTCACAAGATTAAGTGCTTACTATTTCCTTTAATAATGTGATCATACACATCCACTTTATTCTTTTTCTTATAATCTCTTCATTTATTTCATATAAACACTTCACATATTTTACCGAGTGAGTAAACTTTTTACCGGTGCTGACTTGAACATATGGTTGCAATCCTTTCCATAAGGGCTAAGGATCCTACTACTCCTTAAAACACTCTAACCTTAACTATCAATACCCCCTACATGACCCGTATACCACCTATAAAGTAGAGAGAGGCCTTTATGAATATCTATAACTTTAGTTAAACTAGGTTATACCTCAGAGTTTATCCTAAGTTTAAACTAAACGTTACTTCCTAACTTAAAATTTCACTTAAATAAATATTAAAATTTAGATATATTAATAATAAATAACACATTTCAAGTTCACATGCCACATTCAAAATTTTCATTATTCAAAATGAACACTATTTATAAAGAAAAGAAATGTTAAGTTATAATAAGAGACATTATAGAAAAAATGGAGAATTAGTTATTATCAAGAATTACTACTTGTACTTGATTATTATTTACATTAAATACTATTTAGGCTAGATTATTTTTTCGAAAGTCGAAGTCAATGATCAATGGTTAGCCGTTAACCCTTAATACCATACTAGTAAGCCTTTTATGCAAATTACCCATTTAAATTTTAAATCATATTAGATTAATCAAAACATAAGAATAAAGTATGAAATTGGAGGACTCCATAAATATTAACCTAATGTATATTAAAATTTAATCACAAATAAAACATACTAATCATGCTCAAATCCTAACATACCATACATCAAAATATATCTAAAAGTTATAAGGAGCTTCATGGAAGGATTATAATTAATCAAAAAGGTCAATAACTCCAAAATTTTCATAAAAAATGTAGCTTACATGTATAATGCTCAGAATACCCCTAAACATGCTTAAAACTTAAACCTATCCAAACAAGGATTATATATGCTCAAACCTAAATATGTAATACATCAATTTTGTCTAAAAAACTAAGAAGCCAATGAACCCATCAAATAACATTAAAAACAAAAAAATCATGCCAAAATCCATAGAAGCTCAGAGGTAGCATTATGACCATTTCCATAATAAATCATAACAAAAAGATACCACATAGAAATTATACCAAATTTTATTTTATATAAATTTACCTGAAGCTTAAGCTTCAAACAAAAAAGAAAAGAGGAAGGAATCACTAAGCATTAATAATAAGGATTTATTTAAGAATACCTAAAGCCTTTATCTAGTTTTGTTTAAGTAAACACATACATGGGCTAAAGCTATAATATATATATACATATATATATATATATATATATATATATATCTTAGAAGACAAAATGGAAATGGAAAAATGAAGGAATATGAAAGGGAGGGCCAGAGGCTTTGGGTGCAAATAAGAATAAGAATATAAAGAATAAATGAGGTAAGAAGGATAAAGGTTAGATATTTAGGTAGATACTTGTAATATAATAAAAATTTAAATAACAAAAGAAAATTAAAAGAAAGGAAGGGAGACTGGTTCAAATGCCATATAAGACCAAGGGGGACTAATCAAACTTTATTAAAGTGATTTAGGTGGATAAAAATTATTCTAGTAAGGTTATGATAAGATTTAGAAGAAGAAAACTAGGTTTTGATGACTTATTATGTCCAAAAATATATGATTAAATAAAAAAATGATAAAAAAATGATTATATAAATTTTATAAATAATTTTACATTCAATAACATTAAAATTTTGTGATCCAAAAAGTTTAGTAATTTTTTTTTTATAGTTAGAAAGCATGTTTTAGATCTTAGAACATAATTAAGACACATTTAAACAATAAATAGTATTTTTCATTACCAAAAACTTAGTTTGGCATTTGAAAAGTCTATTAGACTCAGATTACATGAGAAGTTTAAATAGATACGTAAAAAAAAAGAGTATAAAATGAGTTATAAAATTAAAATAAGCTTAGAGAATCTCACGGGAGTCAAAATTGTAATAGAAGGCAAGAAAGTGTGAAAAATATGGTCAAAAAATTGTAAGTAGAGTTTATAATCTTGTAAATGATGTATTAAAAAATCAAAATAATATAATGTTATTTCTAAATAATAAAAATCCTAATTAAATTATGGATTTATAAAAAATGCATGTTATAGGTTTAAAAGATGTTAAGCATAGGGTACACATGTGGAAACATGGGAATAGTTATTGTAGTTTATGAGATTGCCACTTTGACCCACTTACATCACGATGGACCTATATGACAAGTTCATGACAGTATATTAGGATTCTTTTTCATTTGAGGAGTACTATATTAGGCTCCTAGATGTTATTAATTTCACATTAGAGGTAGATGTAAGTGAGGAGATATAGATGCATGGATTTGAGAAGGGGTTGAACACCCATATTTAGGAGCTAAATTTTAGATTGATGTTTTCCATGTTTATGGCTATGCATGAGAAGGTGACCAAGATCACCACGGTGGTGTAGATTAAGAGTACAAGGATTCTAGGGATTGAAAGGAAAATGATATTGACCGCAAAGTTCAACCTTAGAGAAAAGGCTAAGGAGAGAAAGAAGGTTATCATAGTGGAGGGGCTCCAAGACAAGCTACACATTACTATTACTAATGTTGTGTTGTTGGCCACATAGGTAGAGACTATTAGGGCCATGTAATATAGCTATGTTCTTTTGATAGGATGATTCACATATTATATAAGTGTTACATAGGTACAAGGATTGATGCACAATGTAATTACAACATCTAAGGATAATTACCTATTAACAACAACCATTTTAGAGGACCTTGCAACATGCCTATTCTACCTAATATGTCTATAGTAAAATAAAGGTTCAAAAACCTTGCCCATAGTCATAGAGAAATTTTGATTAGGGATCTACCATTAGGCGTACCCAAAAAACCCCTTTATTTTGATTGTTGCATGAGATTAGCTAAACAGAGGCATATCATCGTATGAGCTCCCTCTTAATTGTACTACCCATATTTCATTTACCCATTCAAGCATATTTTAGTTCTATTGTGTCACATGTTTTGTGAATATTTCCTTCAATATTTGTGTTTGTGCCATTTGGCCTTACATTAGGGTTCGTTCTTTTAAGGAGGTGATGACCCACCCTCCCCAACTTTTGATGTGGTTCTTTATATATGTGTGTTCACTAATAGTGGAGATTATGTTTCAATTTCATTTTGAATTGGATTTGGAGATTAAGGTTCCTTTAAAACCATAGTAATATAATATATTGTTCCTAAACTCCCATTAATTAACGTTAACTTATTGTTTAATATAGTTGAATATGTATTAATATCATGGATGTGAAATGTGTTTGGGTTTGAAAGGATGTATTAATATCATAGGTGTATTAATATAGTTTGAACTTTTTTAGATATGCACTAATATAGTTTTAATGGACAATATTACCAACATGTATGGTTTTAAAAGGCTGATCAACTGGTGTAAAGCATACCACCCAACTAGCTAAACGTGGTAAAGATTCTTGAATCTAGAAAAACCAATATACTAGTTTCATGAAACTAATCCACTAAATTGTCTGACATCACTAATTTTTATTATAATTATCATAAATTTTTATCCACTTTTTGTAAAACTTTGTGAATTATGATTTTGCTTTAGTGATTAGCATTTCCTAGTGGTGTAATAATTTCCTAGTGGTGTAAAAGTGAAATTTTAGATATGTCTTGTTAACCTTTCTCTTTCCTTATATCCTCTCTCCTATATGATTTTTGTTACTACTATAAGGTGATAAGCAACTAATTTCTACTATCCTCACTTTCCTTGCCCTAGTATTCTTCTATATCTACTCTAAAAACCATTTTCATTGGATTTGTGCACTGTCACTCAAACTAGCCCATACCCTATATATTAAACACTCAAGTATCATTGTCTTGCACTCTTTCATTTTTTTTCCTCAACTAGTCAACACTCCCTCCTCCTCAAATCAGATTACCTTGATTCATATGACACATGTTCACTAATCTCTTCCAATCCTTTTGCAAAGAAAATTCACAAGTGTTGTAGAAGTGTATTTCTCTCCTTTATTCCTTTACCCAAATTGGTGCTTTATTTTACTTCTTTGACCTTGAATTCTTAATTATAAAATCTTTTAGCTTATTTCATTTTACTTGCCTTAAGTAAGGTTAGTGATAAGTGGAGGATTCCTTGGTTTTCTTCCATTAGTGTTAGAGTCTAGCTTGACAAATGCCTTTCTCTTGTTATGCTTTTGCTTAGAAGTTTGGTAAAGCTTTTCCTTAATTTATTGTTGCTAGGCTTTGTGTGTAGTATGTGGTGTATGTATGAATGCATGAACGTATTTAATCTTTGAAAGTGAGAGTCATGATCACGTGTTAACATCAAAATCTATAAGCATGATAAGTGTGTTGTTTTTCCCATTTTAATTTATTATATCTAAGATCATAACAATGAAAGTTAATAAAATATTTCTCTTTTTCTCTCTCTTCTTAGTTTTTAGTTTTTTTTTCCTTCTTTTAGAGTTTGATTTTAACTAGATTTGGATTTAACATAAGATGAGTGGTGGATGTCAATGTTGTGTTAGATATAGTTGCAATACACCACATCTATATATTTAGATTCAATATAAATCCGACTTTATTGAAAATTTTAATTCCAAAAATTGGAAGTGTTATAGTTTGACCATAAAAATGATGGATTGTTATGGGTTGCTTTACTTCTAATTTAGAGATATGCGTTGTTTTATCTCTCTCACTTTAATTTCAAAGTCTTTGATAACATGTCTCTCTTTTCATTTCCACCATCTTAATAATAGTGGTTAGGGTCATGTTGTTATAGTAGTTGTTTTAGTTCGATCCACCTGATTAAAACTAGTAGGGTATTAAGCTCAACATAAATAAGAAAATAGTTGATGATATTATCAATTGATGAAAATCTGGATTCAGTTATTCTCTTATATCCTATCATGTTTAAGATTTTTCACCTGAGTAGTTCTTTATGTGATCTTATGTAATTGCACCCTTTCTCAAACTATATTATCACCTTACTCACGATATAGTTTATTGATTATTATTTTTATGGGTTATGCCCATTCCTACCAGTAGAGGGTCTTATAGAGTTTTATTTTTGTTCTCTTTTTGTTGTTCACTGTCATCTTTGATTTGGATTTTGAGATGACTTTGATTTTAGGGTTTGATATTTACTTTTTGAGTTTGATAGTGTTTGATGGTGTGATTGGTTGTCATATATGAGTTTGAAATTTCAAATCTTGATCTCTTCAAGTTCATGATGTCATTTAATTTTGTTGGTATGGATTTTTAGATCTATATTTGTGTTCAGTTTATCTTAGATCTATTCTTTTCTAATTTACTTCATCATAGATATGTTCAGATAAAAGAATATGCTTGTGTTTTTTGTCCTAGATTTGTTTTGTTCGAAGTTTGATGTTTTGTTCTTGGTATATTTGGTTCAAGAGTCTCATAATTAGCTAGTTGTAAGTTCACCTATTTCTTCTATTATTCTATTTGCATTCATCACTTGCTCCATCCCAAGAGGTCATCTAAGATATTGCATCAGGATATGTTCTTTATTGTTGTTCATTCATTTTTATTCTTTGTTCAGTATTTGTTCTTTGTTGTTATAGTTTGCTTTCGTGGAGTGTCTAGTATAGTTCATTAAAAGAACTATTGGTGGTTTAAATTCCTCACACTCCTTTAATTTTATAAATTTTTTAATCTTACAAATTAAAACTAAGGATTTAAATTGATATTTGAATAAAAGGGTCAAATGGTGGCCAAAATAGGTGATGGTTTTGAAAATTGTAGGATTTGATGATGAATCTTATGGAAACCATTATCAAAACTATATTTTAATGGCTATTTTTGTATAGAGTTGTTATTCAAAGCTAATTCTCACCTCTATTTCAACGTTATTATAGGGCTTTTGATGATGGTTCTAAAATTATAAAAAACAAAAATAATAATAAGTAATTTGATAACGTATTATAAGGGTTATTAAAATTTTAAAATAACTGCTATTTAAACTTATTTTCGTAGTAGTGTAAATGTAGTATGCAATTTTATTTTATTTTATTTATGAAAAAGTATAATATATAGCTCTGATTATAGCATAAAGTAAAGATTACAACATAGGGAGCTTTGCGGAAACTGTTTTAAGCATTCATCACTCCACTATTAACTCACAACATAGCTAAGAAATGTTTGCTCATGCTTAAGATCAATTAGGGTGTAATCCTAATTCTGCAACGCCCTTAATTGCCGAGGCTACGATGGGATTAGAACTATCTGCAGTAGCTGGGAACATGAACGCCGTGATAGAGCCAAATTCCGCTCAATTGTACCAGCTTTTGCATGCCCACGATGCTAACTAGAGTGAATAATAACCAATAGAGCCTAAAGTTCAGACACAAGTGTCAACCGGAAATGATCGACATGCATCAAGGTGATGTGATCAGATCCAGGACACCAAGTCTACGATGCCAAGACGAAGAAAAAACCAAAATCAAAACACGAAATGCTGAAATAAATAAGCTAAAATTAAAAGCCGACGCCAAAGCAAACACTAGTGCAACAACCTTAAACGAATCCCATAAAAACACTTCTGGCACATGTCCATAAAACATAAATCCTCACCACAAATTATATTATATATTTATTACACAATATATATTCAAGAAATCAAAACATAGAACTTGATTTAATAAAAAAAAATCTGATATAAAACCTAAAACACTAAAACATAGAGCAAATAATTACTTTTTTTTACCAAGATAATCACTCACAACAAGTAAATAATTGCTAGAGTTGTATAGACAAAACAATCATTTTTTACCTAAATAATCACTTATATTTTTATAGACTTAAAAATGTACCACAAAACTTGATTTAATAATAAATAAATAAAGTCATTTTTATGACATGGAATCTGAAAGACTATAATACCAAGCACATAATCACTTGTTTTTTTTACCAAGATAATCACTTGTAATGATGACATAATCACTAATGATGCATTGTTATGATACAAAACCTAAAATAATATGGAAAACATAATCACTTTTTTGTTGAGATTATCCTTTTTTTGACCAAGATAAATCACTAGCGCTATGCGGACAAGGTAATTTTTTTCTAGATAATCACCTGTGTTTTAAACCTTAAAAGACTTAGGAACACATCCTAAAACTTAGTTTAAAAAGTCATTTGTGATATGGAACCTCAAACATCAAAACAAAAGGCATATAATTACTCTTTTTGTCAAGATAATCAATTTTTTATTATCAAGATACTCACTTACAATGACAACATAATCATGAGCGCTAAACAAAATAATTACTTTATTGATCAGATAATCATCGGTGTTTTTTTACTAGATGCATATCATATATATATTGGCTTCCCCCCACACAAGTAATGAGCTTGCTCAACTATAAATACATCTTAAGCTAACAAAAGCTTTAATCCCTTTGAAAATGACCATAATACATTTGGGCTCACAACCACCAAAACAAGACAAGTTAGCAATACCCCCTTCATCATCTTTTTTTTATTTGGTCATCATTGCCTGAATAAAAAACGTCATTTGTTCGAAATATAAAACTCGCACTCCTTCCAAGGATCTGATCCCTAACCAAACCTTATTCAAAGCATTCACCCTCAAACCCCAATCATTAAAATAACTTTAACTAAATTAAGTAGAAGATATCTATTATCATTCTTGTAAAAGCCTTGAAGAACCCACCCTTGTAAGCAAATCACATCCCCTATGGACCAATGGTAACCAAAACCCTCTTTACAACATTAGAAAAACTGAGAACAAACTCATACAACCCTTCAAAACAAGCATAAAATGTCAACCAAGTCTAAGAGAACTAAGAATTTGGTCTCACTACAAGAAATCAAGCTTTCCATGGTAATATTTGTCATTATGAAATCTATGATTGTTGTCACCACATCTTTTAGCAATGTCATGCCATTGGTATAAGGCTGTCACTACAATTTGTTTGATCTAAATTTTTCTCACATCAACAAAACATGTTGTTGTTATTACATTTATAGCAATCACATACTTTGACCCAAATAAATTCTATGATCATGACAACTTTCAAAAATAGTTAGTTCCGCACCTTTTTAAATACTTAGCCACTTATTAAAGGCCTATAAGGTAATGGCTCTTTTAAATACCCATTGAAATCTTTTCTTTAGCTATGATAACAATGGTTAGTAGCCAAAAATCTATGATATCCGAGATAAGTGGTCTTCTTGCTATATTTCAATTGATAGAAGTTAGTGTTCTCCTTACATATATGACATGCATGATGGCGATTAACATTATATCCAGAGAGGTTACCATATGTTGGAAAATAATATATCAAGTAAAAGAGCATTGCTCTCAAGTTAAAATACTCTTGGTGATGCTCATAAAATACACTGGCCCTATGATCCCATATTAGCTACAAATCATCCATGAGAGATGATAAACACACATATAAATTATAGCCAGACTAATAAACCCCAAATATTATTAAGGACAACATTAAGTACTTATGTTTCATGCATAAAGATGAAAGAAGAATATATATTTCCATGATCACCAACCACAAACTATAGTTTACATTTTTGCTAAAAGGATTCATTCCATAAGTAGATAGTGTGAGTCATAGGTTCCTTGGTTCATTACTAAAATCATATAGCTTATGATTAAAGGCCTTCAACCAAGGAGAATCTATGGGATTTCTAAGCTTTCCATCACTTACCCTCTCAGTCACATGACATATCAAGTTATTCTATTCTTCAGAGTTATTAAACAAATGTTGGAATTTTGGTATACTTGGAAAATACCATAATACCTTTGATAGAGCACTAGCTTTCTTATATCGTGGTATTTGGTAATTAGAAATAAGAAGAACATTGTCCTTATTAAGCATTTTTCTCAACCACTTAAATAACAAGGAAAAATCCTTATCACTATACCCATGCCCTACTTTCAAGCTATATAATCTTATCACAACTAATAAATTTATGAAATTTGCACACCCGTCATATAGGGGTGTCTCTACATTAGAAATTGACTTATCAAATATATCAAGACAATCCCTAAAGTTGTCTCCCATTCAATCTACCATGATTTCATATGGTTCAATCTCAAATCTATCATTGCTTTCATAATTTATCCTATTAAATGACACATTAATTATCTCCTCGTGCCATATCCATTGAGTATACTCCTTGCCCATGCTATACAGTAGTATATGACTCATGATTTCATATGAATTTACCTTCATTGAATGATACCACTTAATGTAAAGACACTTTATTTAGTTAAGATTTTTTGAATGAATAACAAAAAAAAATGATAAAATCCTTTACTGCATTATGAATTTACCTTCATCGAATGATATCCCTTAATGTAAAGATACTTTATTTAGTTAATATTTTTAGAATGAATAACAAAAAAATTGATAAAATCCTTTATAGCATCTACTTACTATCCATGTTTGTACACTATAATGTTTAAAAAATATCTACTATGCTCAAGGAAATAACTAATATAATGCAACACAAATTAAAGCATGAAGAATAAATAACAATAACTAATCATGATATATACTAATTACGGCTATCTAAATTCAAACAAACCATGGATGTCCACATGCATCTAAGATAAAAAGAAATTTCAAATTTTGTAAGACAAACAAGATAAATAAATAAGAGGAAATTTAACTATTCATAGTAAACTAGAAAAGACTGGGGTTATCATAGCTCATACACTAATAAGCTCAAGCATTGACAACTTCTATTACGATTAAAAAGCAGGATGATGGGATTACTCAAAAGAAATGATGAAAGGAAAATGAGAAGTGACTATCATTGTAGATTGATATAGGGTACCCTAAGAGATGTATGAAAAAAAAAACAAAGATGAAGATGATGACAAAAAATGATGCAAAAGAAATATAAATTTAACATTTCATATAATATTATGTCAAATGTAGAAACAAAATCGTCATATTAAACATAACAAGGCTAACAAATAAATGTTGGTGCCATTAGATCTCTAACTTATTTGGGGGTAAAATAGATTTATAATGGTCAATATTCATTGTTCAAATTTAAAAAAATAATCGTTCAAAATATAAAATCATTTAATATTACATAAAAAAGGTAACTAGCTAACATAACAAAAATATATCATGGCAATTACAAACAAAACAACCATCATTGTTTTACTTTGTAACAATTTAGTTAAAATATAAAATCCTTTAATCTCTTAATATTATATAAAAACAAATATATTATTGCATTTTGTGGTGAAACAACTTTCATTTTTTTTTCTTTTCAAATGAATGTTCATTTTTCACAAAACATCAATAGATAAAATTTACATTTTTGGGTACAAATTGTTGAGGGCATAACTAGTTATGAGAGGAAAAGGACCCATTGATGTTTAATCTAGGGTTTCTCCATTCAAAATAAAATCAAGGGTTCATTGGAGAAAAAGGTCCATGCAATAAAATTTTGGGGCTATAATGCCTTTAATTTCTCAAAAGAAGGGATGAATATCGAACAAATGTAATTTCATTTCCTTTCTTCATTAAGAAGATTTCTTTAGTAGAATAGGCTTGATGAATACATCCAACCAAAACCTGGGTCACATTACTTGCCCAAAGTAGAAGATAAATGTAACACATGATCCCATACTAGGCATAGATAGTTAACATTCAAAATTGATAACTAGCCCCATAAATCAACATGAGCTATTTTCAATGTATTTTATCCTCACTCACACACGTTTCGAAAAAAATTTCAGGAGGCCACACGTCTTTGGATGAATCCAAGCCCAATGCACTCAATGATGGAATTCTCTGAGGCTCAACTTTCCAAAAAGGAGGTATACCTTGTTGATATATGCAGTCTTATCTATTATTTTAAGCCTCCACCATCCTCTACTACTTCAGGGTATTATCATAAATAGATAATCTTCTATTTAGGGCTAGTTGGTTAGTAAACTAACATATTTGGGGCAAATTGGCTAGAAAATTGTCTTCATATTCTTTGATAGATGTTTTCACATCATTTTTATCACCTTTTAATGGCATTGAAAGAAAGAGCACATAATGAAATCCTTTTATTTTTATTTATTTGGGAATATTAATTAAATAACACAATTGATCAAAATCTAATTCTAACAAAGAATTGATGGGTATAATATGAAATAAGATTTGAACATTCAAATTCTATTAAGATAAATACCATGACATTTCTCTAAAGTTTTACGTGTTTTTGGGGGTTATAAGGGTGGTTGTTATTCATAATTGTTGATACACACAAACATACACATATTCTCTCTCCCCCTTCTCTCTCTCTCTCTCTCTCTCTCTCTCTCTCTCTATGTGTGTGTGTGTGTAATGAAGGATTCCCTATCAACTCACTATAGTTGTGCTATCTCGTCTAAAGTGTAAAATAATAATAATAATAATAATAATAATAATAATAATAATAATAATAGTTGTTGTTGTTGTGTGTGCTTATGATGGTGATGTTAAATTTAGAGGCGCCTTTATATATTGTCAACTTAGCACATTTATGTACCATAGTATGTAATGGCAATATATTGCTTTTACTTTTTTTCTTTGGAATACCCATGATAGCAATTTTATTTTTTTCCTTCTAGTTATATTATACAAAGGTGATTTTTATATACTGAGGTTGGCTTTGAATACCAGTGACATAACACTTTTTTATACCACTATGTGTTAGCATTGTTCACTTATCTTTTAATATCAATTAGTCTTTGACACAACCTTTTAACACTAGAAGAGGTTTGCACCTAAGGGACCCCATTTATCCTTGTTTGTTCATTTTATGCATGGAGTACTTGCATTGAATATTGAAGGGAATCTAGATTAATCAAAATTTTCATGGGCATATGGGCTATAAGGAAATGAAGATGCTTGATATTAGCTTCATAGATAACCTCCTATTATTTAATAGAGGGCAGATCCAATCTACTTTACTTCTTCAAGACACATTGTATAGTTTTGCTACTTGCTCTAGTTTAAATATCAATGCTAAGGTGCCATTACTTTCTAGACTAATAAATTATTTAAATATGTTGGTTATACCTAGTTCATTTCTTCAATACTAGTTGCCATAACTCAGTTTTGGGCTCATATTTTATACTTGCTTGCATATATGATAAAGAGGGTGAAGTAGATCTACTAAAATATTTTTTGGTATGGCAATAATGACCAGTTCGATGCCTTGATCTCCTAAAAGATAATATATTCACTAAATAAGAAAGGAGGTTTAGGTTTCCAATATCTCAAAACTTGGAACATTGCAACACTTGGAAAATGGTTGTGGCTACTAGTTCACCACAAGAATGGATTGTGAATCCCATTAGTCTATGGTTTCTACATAAACACTTTAGACCTTCCTATTACACCTTCAAATAAGTCTTAATCTTTAATTTATAGGAGAATTATCCATGTTTGTGAAGTATTGATGCAACATATTATTAGTAGGCAACATGGAACAAATAAATATTTGATTAGTGCATCCTATGAACTTATTAAATATAGAGATGATAAGAAGGATTGGTATTAGTTTGTTTGGAAGAATTATAGCATGCCAAGACACCAACTTATTAGTCAAATGTTATGTTATAGAATTGTACTCATGAGGTATAGATTGGCTAGATGGTACTCCTATATCCATGATATACATGGCATTTGTGCCGAACACAATGAATTCATGGACCATCTCTTTATTCCCTGTAACTATGCTTGCATGTTCTAGAGACTTCTATTGGAATGGTTGGGTTTCAAATTGAAATTTTCTACATAGGATGAGTGTATTTGATGGTTTGTCTATACTATAAATAGTAAAAAAATGTGTTAGGATTCTCAAGTCAAGTGCTAACGTGATGCTTTAAGTTATATGATGAAACATGAATATATATTTTTTTCAAGAGAAAATCCTTTTGACTAGGATTGTTTTTCAGGAGATAGGATTGTTAGGCTTTTAAATTGTGATAGAAAATGAATATGTAGTGACTTTTTATAGTGATCACAATAGTTGGTGAGGGTGCATTTTCTTATAAGTAATAGAATGATGTAAATATTTCTAATTTTAGTAATAAAAGTAACTATTTAAAAAAACTATAATACCTCATTTGTAGAAACCTTTATAAAACTAGAACTTATGTGTACTTAGTTATAATACTACCATCATATCAAAAAGGAAGTTATTCTGTCATTTTGCACACTTTTTAAGAAAGTAATAAAAGTAGTTTTAAAATTACACTAACACCCTTCATTCAAAAAATAATAAAATATTTAATGCATATATAATTAAAAAAAGTAAGGGTAAAAATAAAAAATAAACTTTTACTTTTCTAAAGTGACTTTCTTTTTTATATAAAAATTTGATGACAAAATAACTTTCTTTTCGATATGGATGGAGTAATTATTAAATTGCATTTTGTATTAAATGTATTATTTTTATGTATATTGTTATGGTGTATTATATATATAAGTTTAATTAAGTTAAAAATTGGATAGAATTTGATTTATTAGTTATAACCATAGTTGGAACCTCAACTTATATCTATTTTACCCAGGAACTAGATGTTTTGTCCCTTGTTTAAGCTTTCCCAAATAGCACCCTTACCATATTAAGATTTTTTTCATCTACTACCCATTTTCCCCATCATAACCTTCATTATCTTGCCATCCTTCACCTTCACATCTACTATGCTTGTTTTCTCCTCGTCCATGTTTTTCTCGACCATGTTTGCTCATCTGTTTCATGTCATCATCCATTTAAGCTCCCCCATCCCTCATTATTTTTGGTACTTCGATCCATTGAAAAACCAAGTCTTTGGTCTTTAATCATCGTTCCTCTTCTTCTTCTTTTCCTTGCCTCAAGCTTCATTAGAACCAACACAACCATCACCGTAGCTCCTCGCCAACCATCAAGCACCACCATTTTTCCCCTACAATCCACCAGAACTACCTCCCCATCATTCCCTCTCATCGTCACCCAAACATCACCACCTCAAAACCAATTTTTTCTTCCCTTCATCACGATCTATTTTTTTTAGGTGCATAAGTGTGCACCCCTCGCACACCCCATCCATGCCTCTCTTGCATAATGCACACATAGCTTTGCGCATAGCCTATGTGTGCCTTTTCTTCCCACCCGTGCATATTGCGCACAACCCGTGCATTTCTCTTCTCACTTTCTCCTTTCACACTTGTGTGCCCTGTGTATCGTGTAATATCCCAAATTTTAGCTGATCCTAATTCCAAGTAATTAATATCTTAACCTAATTTTACTATCAGGAAATTAATATTTTTACCTTATAGCAATTCCCTAATCTCAATCTTAACCTAATCTAAGTCTTATTTTGGGTCATTAATATATTTTTTTAACCTAAACCTAACTCTTGATTGTTAATAACTAATTTGTCCTAAATACCCTAACCTAAGTTTGGTAAATCTAATTTTAATCTTAAACCCAAAGTTATTTTCTTTCATTCTTTTTCCTTTTTACCTTTTCCCCACTCCTTTTCTTTTTCTATTTCTTTTCCCCTTGCCCAACCATATTTTCCTTTCTCTTCCCTCTTCTTGAGTGAAATAACTCTCTTGACCATATCCCGTCTACCATGCCCTCTACCATACTTCCCTAACTTACACCTGACCCTCATCATCACTAATCAATTCCCATGTCCTATGCTCATGGGTTGGGTTGAAAATACTTCCCTTCCTTAATCATTCCTCACTCCCCATATTCATCTCTACATGTATGTATATGTATATATACACTCACAGACTTGGCACATTAAATGCCCTTAATAACCTCCTGACCTCCCTCTATTTTCTATCAAAAGATAGTGCCGCCAACCAAATCCTTTATTTCCTTCCCTTCCTCCTTCTCATCTTCACCAAAATCACCATAACAACCAAGAAACATAACTCCCCACTCCACTTCCCTTCCTTACACCAATTGCCCTTGTCATTCCCTTCCTATTTGCTTTAGCAAGTTCCACTAAAGCCTCCCCATTTACTTCACCATCCACCACCAAAGGCTCCTCATTTTCTTTACCACCCACCACCTTCTACCCTTTCTTCCATTCCTTCCCTTGTTCACTGTCCAAATCCACCAAACCACCTCCTTGTGCATCGGGTAAAGCTACCGAACCACCACCCCCATTTTCTTTTGAACAAAACCACCACAAACCCCTCTTTCCTTTATCCAAAACCACCACAATCCCCCATTTCCCTTCATCCCTCCTTTCCATTTCACACCCCCTATAAACTGCACAAAATATCATTTCTACCCCCAATCATTGGTACCCTCAACTATTCCCCATCCCTTTGTTGTGCAAGGTTTTTCTAAGACACATGCTAGCCTTGGCGATTCATTTTTCTCCATTCTTTCACTCCTTATTACATTATAATTTCCTTGGTTATATCCCTATGTTCTAATTGTATTTTGTTATTATTTTCTAGGTGATTTTATAGAGGCTTTGGAGGATGCCAGATAAGATATACGTGCTTAGAGATCAGCATCCTTTTTAATAAGGATATGTATGATTGTGTGTATTATCATGTTTTTATTATTATGTTGTTAAACTCATGTTGTTAATGTTATGATATGAGAATATGGATTATATGATGGAAAAAGAGTAAAAAAGAGGATATATGTGATTATGATACTTTTGATGTTGTAAGCCCTAAGTAAATGAGCACAGTGTATATTATTGTAATTTGGATTTGATAAAGTATGGTAAGTAAAAAAAATGAGTATATTTAAGACACATGGTGAAGTAATAAATTGAGAGTTTGGAAATAATGAACATATAAGGTTTTTATGAAATAAAGGTGTTTGGTTATTTTTAAAGATATTTTGGTTAATATGTGTTAAATATGGAAGTTTTGGTATTTTAATGAGTTAAATGGGATAACATATGAAAAGTATATTGTGTGAAATGTTTAGAGTAATTATTGATGACCTAATTCCAAATAAGAGGAAAAAATGGCTTAAATTGGGAATAGTAATCCTAAATTTTAGATATATTGTTAATATTGATATTTTAGGAATATATATTCAATTTGGTGATTACATTAATATTTTTGGAAAATTTATAACTAACTTGTGAAATTATAATTTTTTAGGGGTTGAGAAAATGACTCTTAAGATAGACTTGTTATCACATGTGTAAGACATTGGAGTTAGACCTTAACTTAAGGGTATATTAATAATAATAATATAATAATAATAATAATAATAATAATAATTTAGGAATATGTACTAAATTTGGTAGATAAATGATTAATATGGAAGAAGTTATGCTTATAATGTGAAATTAGGGTTTCTTAGGAAGACCATGAACCTATTCCTTGAGGACAACCTTGATAAATATGTGGTTATGCTTTACATGTTTCAATTATGTGTTTTGAATATCTACTTGAGTTCCACATGATGATAAAACTAATTATGAATAAGATATTAATCATTTAAAGTAAAAGATCAGGTGAGTTGGGCTGAGGTGTTTTATGGGTCCGTTCCACCACACAAGCTCAAGTGTGTTTTCCCTGAGAGGTGTATCAATATGTTCCATCATAATAACAATATTTGGGTCTTAAACTCAATGTAAATGAAAATATTATTTGAGATAAGAAATTAATGGATACGATATTAATCACTTAAGGTGAAAGATTACGTGAGTTAGGATCGAGGGGTTGTGTCCATTCCACCAGACGATAATAATAGCTCTGGTGTATCTTCCCTAAGAAATGCTTTAGATCATTCCACGTATTTAATAATAGTGGTTAGGAGAATGTTTACATATTATATGTTGGATATGTTCCACTAAACGATAAAATTGGCTCAAGTATGTTGTCATTGAGAAGTGCTTTAGTTCATTCCACTGGATTAAGAATAGTGGGGTCCTTAAACTCAATGTAAATAAAAGAATAGAATATGTTATATCTAATAATGAGGTTTGTAACCAATATTTACTTTACATTATTTTTGGTATCTCATATGTATAATTATTCTTTGATGAGTGTACTTAGGTAATTCTTTGTATCCTTCCCGATTGTATTGTTCCCTTGGTACGTATCATACTAATCATTCTTTTTATAGGTGTTGTTTATTCCCACAAGCAGATGACCCGAATATATTTGTGTAGGTTGATGATGACCCATTGAATTATTTTATTGCCTATAATGCTCTATATGTGGATGAGTGATATTATATATTGGGGTTTGAGCAAAAATTTATGTTATCCGAATATTAGCTTTTACCCGAATACCTTTTTGAACTCTTAACTCCATGGTATCCCTTTTGTATTTTTTTGATATTGTATTCGTATTTAATCTCCAAACTCATATTTAAGTTTATGAAGTTTCTCTCATTTTTTGTTTATGATGTTTTATGTTATAATTGTTTTTTCTTGTGATTGATATAAAGACAGTATGGTAAGCTAGACTTATGTCAATTATGGCGGTAACACCCGGCTATTTTGGGATTATGCTTAAGCTAAATAATATAACATTTCAGTAGTAAATTTTGGGTAGTTACAAACAACCCATGTGTGAACTTCCTCCTCGGCCCATGCATGTGTTGCATGCATGGTCGTGCGGTCTTCTTCTAGCACATCTGAATGAACCACCATTGGTCCTCCCCCCTTAACAATGGCAACAAGTATTGTTGCTCCCCTCTTTTGTTACAACAATTGTCGTTACTCCTTTCCTACGTGACTTTTTGCCACAACTACCCTTTAGCCTATGTGATTTGGTGACACTACTCCCCCTCCGGTAGTGTGGAGATCTCACACTACTAAGCCTTTGTAGTGTGAGTTTCTTCCATCGTTTCTCCCCTTGCTCCTTTGTTGCCTCACATATTTTCCTTTGCCCTAGTTATTTTCTAACCCTTTTATTGAGTTAGTTTCAGTTAGGTTTGATTATTATTTTGTATTAGATACTAATATATATATTTTTGGGTGTTAATTGTTTAGGTAACCCTTGAGGTATCATAGAGAAGATGATCTTTTGTTTTTTTTTTTGTAGCTTAGATTTAGGTAAATCCAATCACTCATAAGACGATAGGATTTATGTACGAGAATGATAGGTTGTTTAGATCTTGAATCATGTTAGGATTTTATATTATGCAAATTTTATGAACTACATGATAATATGATAAGTTACTTTTAAATAGGTAGTACGTAGCGATACACATGTGTAATTTGTTAAATGGTTAATATATGCATGTCTAAGGTTTCCCTAGAGTTTCGACCTTGCTAGAGTATTATGTTTATGCTATGTTAATCATTCCATGATTATCATTGCATGTGTAGCTAGAGTTGATATAAATAACATGAAATTATGCATGCATGATTAAGGTTAAAACATGATAATTACTATGATCTAGGTTATAAATACTTCCTTATCTGCACCATAATGTTAATTGCCATCTTAAATGTCTTATCATGTCGTAAATATGTACGCATGTGTTGTATGGAATATCAGACACAATAGAAACACATGATTAGGGTTTTGATGACATTTTGGTCATTTTTGACCTAATGTGAATAATTGGACATTGGATAGCCTTAAAATATTGATAGGTTGATCTTAGTGTTGACTTTGACCTTGACTTGGACCATTGACCTTAGGGTTGATTTAGATAATTGGAAATAAAGAAAAAAAGGTTAAGTATGGAAATAGGAATAAATATGTAATATGTGATATTTTATGATCATCCTATGAAATATTAATACTTAAAGAAGAAGACCTAGAGTTTGGGAATGGTTGCTCCCTAAGATTAGCTACCCTATAGATGAGGGGTGAGCCCTCAATTTGTGTTTAGTTTGTTGGTGTGTCGTTGTGCCCCTACAATACCCCGAGTATACTCTATAGATGACCTAAGAGCCCCATAGAGGGTATTGATACTTAATGATTAGATATTTTAGGGTTGGAGGCTATTGTATTGCCTTTGTGAATCAATATGACTTGAGTGTTGTTATGCCTCTAGGTTGGATGGTTGTGAGGGTATTGTGATGCCTTATGCGCTAGTATGATCGGTGTAATTTTATGTCTCTGAGTTATTATTTTATTCCCTAGAATAATTAAAAATAGAAGTAACCATTGTGTAAGAATTTAATCAGATTGTTTTGGGTTGTTTGTTCAATAGCTGCCTTTGTACATTACTTGGTTTTGGTATGTGGTTCAGTAATTGCCTTAACGCCCTACATTTGGTATTTGGAATTGATTTGGATTTGTTGATTCAGTAGTTGCTTCAATGCCCTATCTTTGGTATTTGGAATTGAATTGTTGATTTGGTAGTTGCCTTAATATCCTACCTTGGTATTTGAATTTAATTTGATTAGGCAATTATGGTCATGGATATTGATATAACTATTGTTCATTTTGAGATGATGTGAAGTGGTTAAGTATGATTGGTTATCAAGCATGAGACCTTGATTTTGTCTATATTACCTCATGATTATTGTATGATATTATGACATGTGGTTTGTACTTGAATATGTTTTTAGATTTTTGTATAAATATGTGCAAGATGAGCATGCTACCTTTTGTGAGGTATTGTGATTTACTCGATACGAGGAAATCATACTGATACTATATTTGCAAATGATTATATGAAGGCCATAGAGTGACACAAAGCTTTAAAATTGGGAAGGATAAATGGAGTGTCTAGGAAGATGTTTCAGTATTGGAATGGATCTATGAGTCTAACAGTTAGGGCAAACCGTTGATGCACCTTCATGTGCTAGTTTTTGTGTAATTGATTTTTTTTTGTTGACTCTTATGTCACTTGTTGTGGTTCGATTATTATTATGTATGGAGTATATTTTATCTATGTTATCGTCTCCTATTTTTGATGCTTTATTTTAGATTTAACTTATTTTGAGCCTTAAAATTTGGCATAAGAACGATAAAGGAACTAAACTTATATTAAGTACAGTGATAACACCCATATTAACGTTTCTATAAAATAAATTTTTAACTAGTAAAATGATGGTGTTACAAAACCTTTCTTTCTTATAATACTTAACTAATAATAGATGTTATCTTTTAACGTACTTCACATACAAATTATATTATACACTATAAATATATAAAGATGATATTACTTTATTAAACTTTGTCAATTTTTGATGATTCATATGCCTTAAGTTCCTCAAATTAAACAAAATTTTTATGTTTGTTCCTTAATTTAAAATATAAAAAAAATTAATTTTAACTAAAGAAACCTTAAATATATTTATCTTAATCGATCTTTATTTCATTGTATACGTACATGTTGGCGGAGGAAGATATAATAAGTATTAAAGACGAGAAAGAAAAAAAGGAAAAGGCATTTGCGGTAAAGCCGTAAAGGAGTTTGATGCTCTGCCCAGTCCATATCAGTTCAAATTTTCATCTCTATAAGGCCAGTATCCGCCATGAAAGCTACAAAACCACACGGTTTCCCTCCCAAAACAACCCATCCATAGTAGGAAAAGCCATTTTAACTGTTCAAAAACCACTATTACCTTATCCTCTACTCCTTCCTTTGGGACAAAAATAATGGGCCCCCATGGAGGCTCCACGATGTCAGAATTGCAATGGTGCTAACGAGCCTCAAACCCTCCTCCACTCTTCTATTTAATGAGACTCCTCCCACCCTCCTTTTCCCCCACACGCACTCAATTTCAACTTTACCTCCTTATTTTTTCCTCTTTGCCCCCTCTGCATTTGCTCTGCTTGTTGCACATACGAACTTCACTCACTCTGTCGGCAGCAGGAAGCTTCCGTAGTAGTAATGTATGTCCTTCCTCGTTCCCCTGCTCAATTTCATGAAACAGAATTAATATGTTTTGACAAAATGGGATCCTTCTAAAAATAAATTTAAAGAAACAGGTTGTTTTAATTTTTTGCAGGAACATGGCGATTACTGCAGGTTTACTCTTAGTGGGTATTCTTGCAATGGTGTCGATAGCTGAAGGTCATGGAAGGAGAGGGGGAGGTTGGTTTAGGGCTCATGCCACCTTTTACGGTGGCGGCGACGCTTCTGGAACAATGGGTACGTCAGATCGCTAAAATTAACCCCCCCAAACCCAATTTTGTTTTATGAAATTGGAAATCTTTCTTTTTCAGTCAAAATTGGCTCTCAAATCCTAACGGTTTTTATGTCTTCCGAATTCCACACACTACAGGAGGTGCATGCGGATATGGGAATCTATACAGTCAAGGTTACGGGACAAATACAGCAGCATTAAGCACAGCTTTATTCAACAACGGTTTAGCTTGTGGTTCGTGTTATGAAATTACGTGTGTGGGCGATAGGAAATGGTGTCTTCGCGGCTCAATTATAGTTACTGCTACTAATTTCTGCCCACCAAACAATGCCTTACCAAACAATAATGGCGGATGGTGTAATCCCCCTCTTCATCACTTTGATCTTTCTCAGCCTGTTTTTCAGCATATTGCTCAGTATAAGGCTGGCATTGTTCCTGTTTCTTACAGGAGGTGAGTGAAATCTTCTTCTTTTTCCTTCCTTTGTATCCTTCCATGGTTTCTTTCCGAGGACTATTATGGGTCTGTTTAGATCTCGGTGTTTACTTTTGTGTGGGTCAGTGTGTTTAAGTTTTGATTAGGAAGTAATAAATCATTGTCATTGATGTTTATTGGTAGAATTAGAGGTAGTGATAGTATGGGAGGAGTGGCCGCAAAAAATGGGCTTTTCCTCACCCATATGGGCTTTTCCTGATACGATGATGCTTGATGTTGAGAACCTATCTTTTTTCTTTTCGCCCTTACTTTTAATAGCCTATCTTGTCGTTATGAGGGGGAAGGCGGTTGTGTCATATCGGTAAAACATTTACTTTTTTCTTTTGATAAGATTTAACACATGCACTGCTATAGAATTGCTTAACTGGGGGAGTGCCTTGAGTTTGTGCTTGACCATAACTCCATGTGCTAGGAGGATTGTGCTGTTTGTTTTCTGCTTTGTCAGGAATAGGAGCAGTTGGTGTCTGGCCCTGCTCCTTGATGATTTTGTAATGTTGTTAGTGCTAAAATCCTTTATTATTACAAATAATAAAACCCTCTACTTATCTTAAAAAAGGAAATCGTTTTACAAATTATTTTATCATTAAAATATTTGTTTAGAAAAGAAAGTTATCTCAAAAAAGTTATCAGTTAACTTTTATTTTTATTATTTATGTATTAGTTATTATATTTAATATTAATTTTATCGGTTTCTTAAAAAAAATATTTAAATTGCTAAGATAGATTATTAGTCTTTTTAATATAGGGAGTAATTAATCTACTAATTATATTACTTCTGTGTAAAAATTTCGTCCTTTTTTTTGCCTTTTCTGTAGGGTACCCTGCAGGAGAAGAGGAGGAATAAGATTCACAATAAACGGACATTCCTACTTCAACTTGGTCCTTATAACAAACGTGGGAGGAGCTGGTGACGTAAATGCAGCATTCATCAAAGGATCAAGGACAGGATGGCAAGCTATGTCAAGGAACTGGGGGCAGAACTGGCAAAGCAATTCTTATCTTAATGGGCAATCGCTGTCTTTTAGGGTAGTCACTAGCGATCGTCGTAGCGTCGTCTCTTTTAACGTTGCTCCTCCTAGTTGGTCCTTCGGACAGACTTACACCGGAAGACAATTCCGTTGAATTGGATCTTAACTTGCCCCCGTACTACCCCCTAATAAGGAGTAGTGTAAGTGAAGAAAAGGGTAATGATTGGGTGTCTAGGCGGTATATAACTGTTTGTAATGGGTAATTATACTTGGTTTTGTTAATCCGGAGGAGGTAGGGTTTCACCTGACCACTTAAACAAAGGTGTTTTTTTAGTGGGCAAAGAAGACCTGCCGGAGAAGGGGGCTAAGTTTTATTAGGCTCTTTCTTTCTCTTCTCTATCTCTTTTTTTTTTCTTAAAAAAAAAAAAGTAGTGGCGAGTGGGGATATTGCTACTACTAGTAGTCTTATTAGTTTTTAAGTCCACTATTTTATGGGTCACTTTGCTATTTATCGAGTTGTCCTATTTTGCTTCCTGCTACCTAAATATGAGAGAGCAGGAAGATGGCAGTGTTGGGTTCTTTTACCATCCGCCCGTTTTAGTAGTTACTTATTTGAGAGGGTGAGGGAATTGTATGTTCTTTATTGAGTGAGTGGAGCATTGGGGGGTGACTACCCTTGTTTGTTCAAGTGGAAAGCTCTGCTATCTCAATTTGTCGAGCTTTCATTGTATCCCCGATGACATAAATTTCGGGTTCTTAACGAATGAATGAAGCAAACCTACTTTATTAGTATTTGGTACTGTTCTTATACTAGTTTTCTCTTATTTTGTTGGTCAATTTTTGCAATATTATCTTTAATTCGGTCAAGCTAGCTGAAATGTTGCTGGCATGCTATACATGATGGCAAGTGAAAAATACAATTTATTGGCGTGCGATTGTACATGTAGGGATTGATAATTGGATTTGTATCTTTAGATTCCAACAATCATGTTATTTAAAATAGCTTAGGCTCTAGTTTTGAGAGCCGATGTTTGATGACCAAACATATTTACTAAATAAATCTTTTCAAATATGGTGTATAAGTAACTGGGTATGGTAGTTTAGATATTAAGTACGGTGTATAAATAATCAGATATGTGATGCATATGAGATTCAACTTAGGTCTTGCAATACTTTGGTGCTCTTAAAGTGTAGAACAACATAAAACAAGAGGTTGAAATAGGGAAGAATATAAGTGATAAAGATTGATTCTTGATAACCCTTGAATCAATACTTGCAATAACCAATTAAGGTATCAAAGTCTTAGGATAAATCTTGTAAGATTTAGCAAAGAAACTTCAACGCTTGCACTTGAGCTTGAAGTGGAGACTCTTGGTTTTCAGAGGAAGGTTGGCAGCTAAAGGTAAGTTGTTTTTCATTTCATGTCATTCTGACACTTATAGAAGAAGTGTATGATTAAATAGTACAACTTAACTAGTGAATACTTGCATTTAGAGCATAAGAGGATCGAAATTCGTACTAAACTTCTAGCCTATATGTTTCAGTTATAGGGGAGGTGTTTAGGTAGATTTTTGAATCTCCTAATCCACATCTTCACATGATATAAGTTATAACAACCATATTACGCAAAACAGAAAGAGACAAAGACCCCTTTAACCTTGTAAGAAACAATAAAAAGTAAGAAGTATCTTTTAACATTCCTTACTCTTTCCCAAATCTACATTGGTGAATTGTCATCCAAGTTGAAAGTGACTTGTGGCTAAATTGTATAGCTTCCAAGGGGGCTTGTTTCAGCTGCATTTTTGGGCCTACAAGAGGCCAATATTACCTAGGAGAAATAGGGTTCAAATTGGAGGAAAAATGCTTTAAAAATATGGATTAAGGTAGTGTGTTTCTGTGCATTAAAGGAAAAGGAGAAAAAATATTTTTCATTACTTGCATGGATTAAGGCTAGGGTTTGGTTGATAAATAAATTGTCCAAGTAAGAAGGGTTTTGTGGTTTTCAAACTCAGGAAAATTAATGGCTAGATTATGATCCTCAAATGTGGATGCTCCTACATTAATATAGTGATGGCTAGATTATGATCCTCAAATGTGAATGCTCCTGCATCAATATGGTGTTCTAGTAATCAGGTATGTGTATAATTGATATAATATGGTATTCTAATGATCGAAAATGGTAGTTTAATGTAACACTTTGAGTCAATAAGACCATGCGGGAGCTACCATGGAGGGCTTTTAGATTGATCGACCGACCCCACAAATCAACACGAGTCCTTTCAACGTACTTTGCCCTCACTCATGTGCTTCCTGAGAAATTTTTAGAAAATTTCTAAAATTTTTTGCAAAAGTCACCCATTCTAAAAATTACTCTATAGCTAGCACACTTAGCTATGGAGTTTTAGGGTGGAATCATTAAAAGAATGATATACCATATTGATATAAGTAGCTATATCAATCCTTATAATACTCCACTCAATTTTGGGTATTACATTCATCCCCACTTAAAGAACACAACGTCCTCGTTGTGCCTCAACCACTAACTGTCTTAATATAGTTTATTCCAAGAATTGTCTCACTAGGTAGCTGATTGGCTCATCCAAATTCAGCTCACGGTTGCGGTTTTGCTCTAATACCATTTGTAACATTCCAAGTCGATACGACTACACTAGAGCTACCATGGAGTGCTTTTAGATTGAATGGTTGTCCCCATAGATCAACACGAGTCCTTTCAGTGTGCTTTATCCTCACTCACGTGCTTCTTGAGAAATTTTCTGAAAATTTCTAAAACTACTCTGAAGGGTTACCTATCCTAAAAATTACTCCACGGCTAGTACACTTAATTGTGAAGTTCTTAGTGCAGAATCACCAAAAGAACGGTATACTATATTGATATAAGTAGTTAGATCAATCCGTATAACACCCCCGCTCAATTTGGAGTATTACATTTAATGATTGGTTATGATGTTGTAGTGATTGTATAAATGATTGAGTATGGTGTGCTAGTGATCAGGTATGGTGTATAAATGATTGGATATGATGTATAAATAATCAAGCATAGTATTTTAATGATCGAGTATAGTGTTTTAGTGATAGAATATGGTTTATAAATAATTGGATATGGTGTATTAATAATTGGGTATGGTGTTCTAGTGATCGGATATGGCATTCTAATGATCAGGTATGGTATTTAATTGTTTGAGGAAAAAAAGTAAAGAATAATTTTAAATATGTAAAGTAGTATATCTTATTTTAGTTTAGGGAACTAGGAATTGGAAATAGACAACGGAAATCGGAAAAACTTCTTCGGGTCGAAGAAATGTCGAATCAACGGATTTTTAGTACGACATTGTTAATTGTTACACAACACACTTCAAATCTTTAATCGAGAGTCAAGCTAACATAAGCTTATATTACGTATCTAATCAAATTAGATTCCTGTAAAATTTGATACGGTAAAACTTTAAAAATTTATTAATCCGATTCAATCTTATACTAACTTGATTTAAATCTAATTTATAATCCAATGTTAATTTGTTTCAACCGCAACTTGCCCTGCCATGAACACGATCATGTGTTAACCTAATATCAATCTGACAAGATATCATTATGATTCACCATAAATCTAATTTGATGAAATTAAATTTAATATTAACTAATTATAATAATAAAAATACGTATATTTTATTATTCATTTCAATATTGTACAAATATATTATTTTATAAAATTTTATTTATTTTACTTACTTTTATTGTGAACATTCTTATTTATCAATAATATTTTAATTTTACTGATTTTTTTGTACAAAAATACTGCGTTAAAAACTTATAATAATAAATAAGTAGAAATTAATAATATAATTTTAGTTACATGCTTACATGAAATCAAATTTAATTGTTACTTATAAGATTAATGAGTTAAACTAATTTTAGTAGTCAATGTTTACTTTGACCCAAATTCGAAGCGATCCATTTCGAGATTAGCTTGACCTGAACTTGATTAATCAAATTAATTAAAAATGAGCTGAACCTAATGTAACTTGATTTGAACCATCGAAATCTGAAACGATTCAATCCGTCAAGTTAATTCGAAATGACTTAAACTATATCCGATAAATCAACCTAAAATAATTCGAATCTATCACAACTTGAATTGATCCGCATAATAAAATGATCCGTAGTAATCTAACTCAAATTCGATCCGTCAGATCTAATTGCCACCTCTAACAAAGAATACATGGCAAGTGCTAGTTGTGTCATTGGAAACTTTTTTATAAGATAGCTTATAATGGACGATTCTAGTATGGACATCCCTTCTACTTTTCCACATAATTATACGAATAAAATAATTTGAAAAATTCTTCTTAGATATTCCTTTAATTTATTTCTACATCAACAATTTTTAATATAATATTAAAATACAGATGCAATCAATCTATATGTCTTTACATTTATCTATCACAATAACTTTTTATTTATATTATTCTTTTATCTAAAATTTTTGCTCCACCGCCTGCTTTCTTTCCTTTTTGTTCCAACCAGCTGGGCCCTTCAATTTTAACGGAGTGTCAATGCTCCACGAAGCTACCGCTCTCCATTTTTTATTTTTTATTTTTTAACCAACCACCAACGTAGAAAAAGGTTACGGCTTCAAAAAGATCTGTTGCCCAAAACAGACCCGGTTGCAGGTGGTCTAACGGTTTAGTAATTGTTCGGTAGAATCCTTCTATTCACTGTTGGTTTTTTGCATTCGCCAAAAATGAAAAAGAAAAAATAACTTTTGCATTATCCATTCTCCTCATTCAATTTTTTACTCCACTATATGATATTTGATAAAGAAAAAGATAAATCCTAATAGTATTTTGGTAGAGAAATATTATAGTTTAAAGTATGCGAATACAACAGTCTTCTAGAAACTTGAGAAATCCTAGGATTGCATAAATATAGATAAAATTGCATTCTATATATATTGAAGCATTTTTTATTAAACATTTAAGTTGCATTAAAATAAATAATCAAGATCGTTGGCTCAAGAATAGTTAAGATGATGACTTATACTACAAACTTTGAGAAGCATCGATTGGTTTTTTTATCAATCTCTCTCTGGTCATATAGGCTAAATGAAAGTCTACTTGATATATAATACCTTAATTTTTACATATTAAGGATTTTCTTTTATTTTTTTACGAAATTTAAAAACAAAAACAGAGGGTGTTACTATAATTCAAATTTTACTACTAAAAAAAATATATTTTTGCAAAAGTATAATAATAAAATAATGGATATTATTGTTACATATAATATATAAAATATATTATCTATATCTAATCTATGTAGATGTAAGACTAAAAAATAACTAATAATTACAAATCAACTATGAGAAGCACTTGATCTCAGGTTAAGTAACAAAAGTTTAAGAATACTATATGAATAACTATAACGCTATGCCCACCACCCACACACATGATAATAACAAAAGTTGTGAAACAAAGGGGCATTTGCTCATTGTCCATATAACATACACATTAGTACTTGCATACAAAGTAACATAAAAAACCCAAAGGACATAATGTGAAGCAAACACACATGGATATGATGATCATATAAGAAGACGTAAATGATAGTAATAATGATAATCGGTGATATTGAGTGATGTGATTATTTTAGAGAAATATCATGCTATACATAGATCATGGTACACTTAAAATAAAGTATGCAATGACACGTGACATACTTACATTTATAACACAATATAGAATTCAAAACGCTAGCCATATTATTATCTTTACTTAGTAATCACACAATATGATTTCTTATTCACATTGAGTACAAGAACACTATTATTCACATGGAAAGGTAGGATGCCACAAATCTATTTAGGGTAAAATGTTCTTGAACTCATGAAACTCAGACTTATAATCCTTAAGTATGTGTATCCTTTCTATCTGGTGGTTTAGACTCACATAATGTACATTTAAAACTCATGTGATATTTCACTTTGATATTAATATTTTATTCAAGCATAATATTTGCACTTATCACTGAACATAATATCACACACTTAACCACTTACCTTTAAATGCCACTGACCACTTGCCATTATGATCCACTTTAACATTTGCGATTTTTTTAGGATAATTATAGCCACTCATATAACTAAATTAAAACACTTAATGATATCAATTACTTATTACATATCATTTATAGTATGAATTCATACCAATAATTGTAAATTAAACATGTGATTAAAGGTACAATCATGTCAATCAAGTGCAACATGCCACACATAAAAAAATGGATAAAATAATATTTAAAGGTCGTAAGAAACACCTATCTAATTATTCAAAGATAAGAGTCATTTGTTAATGCAAATATAACAATCCATTAAAGTCAATGACCAACGAAAGTCAACAATTAACCAAGTCAATCATTGACCAAGAATTAATAATTAAATATAATTCAACTAAAGGTCCAAAACCTTCAAGAGGTCCACATGCTATGATTAAGCTAGTTAACACAAAAAATAACCATAAAACGCTTAAGGATTGTTAATCAGATTGTTAAGCCCTAAAGAGGTATATGCAATGCTAATGGTGATGAAAGTCTACACTTGTCCAATTATTTACTTATCATAAACTATTAAATATTGAGACTAGATCCTTAAACCCTTAAACTATGTAAAATACTCTTAATTACATATATTCACATTAAAACTTCTAAAAATCATAATTAATTTCATAGAACTCCAAATCTTATAAGTGTATGCATCAAATTTTATGTAAGAGACCTAAAGAAAACAATGGTACACTCAAATCTCACTAAAATCCAATTACAATGCCAAAAATACCCTTGATCTGGGAGCTAAGCCTAAACCCTAAAATCCATTTTAACTTCATTTGGTTCCAAATTCACACCTAAGCTTCTATAATATAATATAAATAATAAAACATGCTTAAAAGAAATTAAAACAAATTAAACCCACATAAAATAATAGAGGTTGAGAGTCAGACTAGAGCTAACATAACAATTTTCCAACAAAACATCATGATACTCAAGAATTCTTTCTAGCATATTAGTGTACGTATATAATCATACTTATTACAAATTGAAACCAACACCAAAACCCTTAGTGTCTAAGAGCCATACAATCTTTTCTAGGCATTTTCCCATCCAAAATAGAGATATAGATATGCTTATGTGGTCACATTAAATCATTTAAGATTTAAACTCATACTTAATACATAACATAATATCATGCCTATATTCAACATAAAATGATCATGCAAATATTTCATTTAACTTCATACAATAAATATAGCATATAACCAATATTTAGAGAATTAGACATATCAACTAATAGCTAATCTTTAAGTAAAATATAATAATACTCCAAGTCATGACCTCTTCCTCCTAAGCTTGATCACCTTTAAATAATAAAAAACATGAGGTTAATGATGATAAATAAAATAAAAAGAAAGCATAAGGGAACAAAGATAAATAATTAAGAGAGTGTAAATCAAAATAAAGAAGATGATGGAGATTTAGCCAGCGAAAAATGTAATAGCACAAAATCACAATAAGGCAATAAAAGTGGAAAAGAAGGAAGGATGCTATGATGGTTGGAAGCCACAAAAAATCAATGGAATAAGGTGACGGATAAGTGGCATTGAATTAGACAAAAACACAACATGTTGGCAGAAAAAGGAGGAAAATATAGGAAAAAATACCCATAAAACACACCCAAATAACCCATAAACAAACCAAAGTTGAACCATGATGGAGGAGGATGTTGGGGAGTTTGAATGGAAATAGAAAATTAAATAAAAGTTGTAGAATAGAGACAACAAATACTTGTTACAAATAGGCATATAGGAGAGCAAAAACAAGCCCAAGACTTGGTTAATTTTGGGTGCATAAGATAATGAATGAGGGTTGGGGGGTTATGTGGCACACATTATAACACTGATAAGTTCACATTTTGACACATTTTATACCCTTATAATCTTATTTTTTAGTATTTTACTTAACTAATATAGGTGAATAATTATGATTTTATGCTTAAGTGGTAAAAATTACATCAATGTTATTATTTAACTAAAATGATATAAATTAAGTAAATTTAGAATAAAATATTATTATTAATATTTATTTAATTTTATTTTGCAGGTTCTATTTTCAAATATAAAAAATAAAAAAAAATAAAAAAAGAATTGGACCTTTGGACCAACGACCCAAGAGCCGAAGGCCCAAAGGCTCGGAACAAGAAAAATCGGCGCATGCTAGGAGGGCGGCAGAGCCGTAGAGAAAAAAAAGGAAAAAGCGAACGTTAAGAGAAGAGCGGCGGAGCCACACGAAAAGAACGAGGAAGGGTAGCCGCGAGGCAAGGAGCAATGTAGAGAGAGAGAGAATGCGCTGCAGAAGGCCAACAGGGCACTGACGAGCGGTACAGAAAAGAAGGGCAACGACGACGCAGAGTTAGCCGTCAGCCATAATTATCAGCGCCGAGAAAGAAAAAAAAGGAAAAGAAATAATTGCACGGAATTTAGCGTCGGAAAGGAAGAAAAGTAGGGAAGAAATTTACCCGTCAGAATTTATTTCAGATAAAATTAATTTTTATCTAAATAAATTCTTGATCTTTTATTTATAATTAATTCTGATTATTTCTTTCTCTATTTTTAATTTATATTTTAGATATATATTTCTATGTAATTAATTCAATAATTATGGCTGACTGATTATTTGTTGTTAGGGAATAAATTGAAACCCTAGATTAAATAGTACAACTTAACTAGTGAATACTTGCATTTAGAGCATAAGAGGATAGAAATTCATACTAAACTTCTAGCCCATGTGTTTTAGTTATAGGGGAGGTGTTTAGGTAGATTTTTGAATCTCCTAATCCACATCTTCACATGATATAAGTTATAACAACCATATTACACAACAAAAGAAAGAGATAAGGACCCCTTTTGATCTTGTAAGCAACAATAAGAAGTAAGAAATATCTTCTAACATTCCTTACTCTTTCCCAAATCTACATTGGTGAATTGTCATCCAAGTTGAAAGTGACTTGTGGCTAAATTGTATAGCTTCCAAGGGGGCTTGTTTTAGCTGCATTTTTGGGGCTACAAGAGGCCAATATTACCTAGGAGAAATAGGGTTCAAATTGGAGGGAAAATGCTTTAAAAATATGAATTAAGGTAGTGTGTTTCTGTGCATTAAAGGAAAAGGAGAAAAAAATATTTTTCATTACTTTCATGGATTAAGGCTAGGGTTTGATTGATAATTATTTTGTCCAAGTATGAAGGTTTTGAGGTTTTCAAAATCAGGAAAATTCATGGCTAGATTATGATCCTCAAATGTGAATGCTCCTGCATCAATATGGTGTTCTAGTAATTGGGTATGGTGTATAACTGATATAATATGGTGTTCTAATGATCGAAAATGGTATTTTAATGTAACACCTTGAGTCGATAAGACCACACGGGAGCTACTATAGAGGGCTTTCAGATTGATCGGTTGGCCCCACAAATCAACATGAGTTCTTTCAGCGTACTTTGTCCTCACTCACTTGCTTCCTGAGAAATTTTTAGAAAATTTCTAAAATTTTTCATAAAGATCACCCATCCTAAAAATTACTCCACAGCCAACACACTTAACTGTGGAGTTTAGGTGGAATCACTAAAAGAATGGTATATCATGTTGATATAAGTAGCTATATCAATCCTTATAATACTCCGCTCAATTCGGGGTATTAAATTCATCTCCACTTAAAGAAATCAACTTCCTTGTTGTACCTCAACCACTAACTGTATTAATACAGTTTATCCCAAGAATAATCTCTCTAGGTAGCTAATTGGTTCGTCCAAATTTAGCTCATCGTTGCGGTTTCGCTCTGATACCATTTGTAATACTCTAAGTCGATACAACCACACAAGGGCTACTATAGAGTGCTTTCAGATTGAGCAACTCACCCCACAAATCAACATGAGTCATTTAAGTGTGCTTTATCCTCACTCATGTGCTTCTTGAGAAATTTTTCTAAAAATTTCTAAAACTTCTCTGAATGGTCACCCATCCTAAAAATTACTCCACGGCCAGTACACTTAATTGTGGAGTTCTTAGGATGGAATCACTAAAAGAATGGTATACTGTGTTGATATAAGTATTCAGATCAATCCGTATAACACCCCCACTTAATTTGGAGTATTATATTAAATGATCGGTTATGGTGTTGTAGTGACTGTATAAATGATTGAGTTGGTGTGCTAGTGATCAGGGTATGGTGTAAAAATGATTGGATATGGTGTGTAAATAATCAAGCATAGTATTTTAATGATTGAGTATAGTGTTTTAGTGATAGAATATGGTTTATAAATAATAGGATATAGTGTATTAATGATCAGATATGGCGTTCTAGTGATCGGATATGGCATTCTAATGATTAGGTATGGTATTTTATTGTTTGGGTATAGTGTGTAAGTGTAATATCTCAAAATCCTAATTTCCGAAATTATGGCCAAATAAGGAATTATTAGGAAAATTGATTATTAAAATTTATTTACTTAAAATGTAGAGAGCTAATTGAGATAGATTAAGAGGAAAATAATAAAGAATTTAATTGGAAGAAAATTTGGGTATTTTTCTAATTAGCATGGAGGTTAAGGAAATTTATCCAAAATAGCCTAACTAATTTAAAAATGGATTTAATTATTATAATTAAAATAATTATTATTAAAATTAAATATCTAAATTAATTATATAAATAAATAAAGAACAAATATCCCCAACCATTTTATCATTTTCCATTTTCCTTTTCTCCTTTCTTTTCTTTTTCTTTCTTCCTCCTTTATTTTTTTTCTTCTTCTTCCCCCGGTTTGGGCCAGCCCGTCGGCCCAAATCTCCTTTCTCCCCCCGGCTCGCGCGCCCGGCCTGCGCAGCCCAGACCCCCTCCCCGCCTCTCCTTCCTTCTTCTCACCCGCGGCCCAGCGTCGTGCGACGCCAACCCCCGTGCGCCCGTGCGCTGCGTTTTGCCCTCAGTACCGTCGAAACGCCGCGTCACGCTAAACGACCTTATGATCGTTGCCAGCCTTCGACGCGACGCGATGTTTTCCTCCCATAATCCTCAAAACGCCGCGTGTTGTTTTAAAACTTTATAACGCCGGCCGAACCGCCCCCTCTCTCCTTTCTTTCTTTTCCCTGGGCCGACCGGTCCACCCCGCCCTATCTTCTTCCCCGACCTGCACGGCGACCTGCAACTCGACTTGCAGCCCCGAATCTCGCCGGCAGCCACCAGCTCAGCGCCGACCGTCCTTCCCTGCCTCTCTCCCGTTGTTTTCTTTCTCTTTTCGACCCCGACCAAGTCCCTCTCTCCCTTTCCTGCGTGCCCACCTCTTTCCCTTTTCCTCTCCCCTTCCCCGACCCAGCCTGCCATGGCAGGACCTGCACCACCTGCCACCGGCCGGCCACCTGCACACCTGCCTCGCACGCCTCCTTCTCCCCTTGTCGTCTTCCCCTTCCAATTGCCTATAAATACCCCCCATTGGCAGCCCCGATCAGCTCCCTTTTCGTTTTTTTTTGCCCCAAAACCCTGCCTCTCCGCTGCCTCAAAAAGACGGGCTTTTCGCCGTCACCGGAGACAGCCGCCGCCACCTCTGGCCACCGTTACCATCCCTGCACCTCCCTCGGCAAAACCAAGCCACCACCACCCTCCGCCTTGCCCTGCACGTGCCGCCTTCGCCGTGCAAAGTTCCTATCCCGAAAACCACCACTTCCAGCCTGTCGCCGCCTTGCGCCACCTTCTGCCGCCTCCTCCGCCGCTACCAGCCACTCTTCCACCCTCCAAAATGCCCAGCAGACCTCCCTCTACCTTTCCCTACCTTCAACTTCCCCTGCCTCCCTCTCCTCCTTCCTCCCTCATCTTCCACCTCTCTCCACCACCCTCGGCCGCCGCCGTTGCCGCCGCGCGCCGCTGCCCCTTGCCACGCCACCACCCTCACTCCACTCCCCTTCACCTACTGCTTCTCCCCCCACCTCAACTTCCCTTTTTCCTCCTGCCATCCAGCCCCCACCTTGATCTTTTCCCTTCTCTTCCTCCTCCACCACCGCCGCCGTCGCCGCCACGCGCCGCCGCCGGACCACCACCAACCCTAGGTGGTTCTCCACCCATCCAGACCCTAACCCACTTTTTATATAGCTACTACTATTTTCTACTAATATTAATACTAATATACTTATTATTATTATTATTATCATTATTATTATTACTTTTATTATTGTTATTATTATTATTATTATTATTATTATTATCATTATTACCATTATTATTGTCTTTATTATTAATGTTCTTATTTTCTTACTAATACTAACATCCCTTTTAAACCCTAACCTATATTATACTTAACTTTGGTCTTATTTTTATAATTATTAGTATTAACATTTTTATTATTATTATTTCTATTATCCTTACTATGGTTATTATTATTATTGCTTAACCTTACTTGGTTGTACTATTGTTATTATTATTATTATTATTATTATTATTATTATTTTTACTATTATTAGTATTATTATTATTACTATTATTATTATTGTTATGGTTATTATTATTATACTTAACACATTTGTCACCATTGTTAATAATAATACTACCTTGTCTTACCCATGTTACTTAACTCAAGCTAGTAAATATCATTTGGTTGTTAACTAAGAAGAGTACTTGAACCTTATTACCATACCATTTAACATTAACCCTAACCTCATTACTATGATACTATTATTAACTATTACTATTATTACTACTATCACTACCTTATTGTTGTAATCAAAAGCATTTGAACCCTTTTATTATTCAAGAATATACAACTATTATCATTATCACCCTTAGGAATAGTTACTTGTAATATTGTAACCTTATAATAATATTATTTCGAATATGACACCATTAGTAAACTTAGCCTTAAAAATGCTAGGGTTTCTCTCACTATAAACATTAGTGTCACTAGTATTAGTTTTATTATTATTATTATCACTATTTTTCTATAGTTAGCATGAACATTATTATTATAAGAATAGGGCTAATGGGTCTAATAATATAAGTGTAACAATAGGTATTAAAAATAAACATATTTTGACTACTAATATTTAGTATACTAATTCTAAGGTAAAACCCTAGTTTTGTATAAAACCCTTTTTAGTAATAAAAACCCTAACCTTAAACTAGAATGAGGATTGATTATAAGGGAAACTAATACTTAGCATTTTCCCCTTTTATAGGTAACTCCGACCAAAGCCCTAAGGAGTTAGAGGAGCGTGCTCCAAGCCCGACGTTGCCTTAGGTAAGGACGAAGCTAATGGCCTTGTGCTATGTGTGACATGGATGTGTTGAATGTTGTGTATACCATGCTATGCCATGTACTATCTGATTTGTGGATAACTTGTCTTATGTGTAGCGCAGCTTGGAGATTGAGGTATGTTGTATGTGCTTCCGTGACATGAGCATGACATTTATATGTATGATGTTTATGATGTAATATGTTATGGCCCACTAGGACATGCATGTTAGGATAAATGGTAATATGAGTTGGGAACCATCATGGGAGTCTTGAAGTTTGTATGGTGGGATTAGGGTTTGTATGGTGGTATAAACGTTCGTATGGTGGTACTAATGATTGTATAGTGGTATTAATGGCTTATGGTGGTATTCGGGTTTGTATGGTGGTATTTATGATTTTATGGAGGTATTAATGTTGTATGGGGGTATTTGTGATTTTATGGAGGTATTAATGTTGTATGGTGGTATTAGGGTTGTATGGTGGTATTATGGTTTGCATGGTGGTATTAGGGTTTGTATGGTGGCATA
The DNA here is from genome assembly GCA_030549775.1 of Tamarix chinensis. Taxonomy (NCBI): domain Eukaryota; kingdom Viridiplantae; phylum Streptophyta; class Magnoliopsida; order Caryophyllales; family Tamaricaceae; genus Tamarix; species Tamarix chinensis. Next base: position 26,129,192 of record CM060173.1, on the reverse strand, counting down.
AATGTTCGCATGGTGGTACTAATGATTTCATAGTGGTATTAATGGCTTATGGTGGTATTCGGGTTCGTATGGTGGTATTGTGATTTTATGGAGGTATTAATGTTGTATGGTGGTATTTGTGATTTTATGGAGGTATTAATGTTGTATGGTGGTATTTGTGATTTTATGGAGGTATTAGGGTTTGTATGGTAGTATTAGGGTTTGTATGGTGGTATTAGGGTTTGCATGGTGGTATTAGGGTTTGTATGGTGGTATTAATATTCGTATGGCGGTATTAACGATTGTATAGTGGTATTAATGACTTATGGTGGTATTAGGGTTTACATGGTGGTGTTATGGGTTGTATGGTGGTATTAATGTTGGTATGGCGGTATTAGGGTTTTGCATGAGAGTTAATGATCGTATGGAATCAGGGTTTGGAGTGATTAACTTTGGGGCGTTGTGATTAAGAAGGGATGGAGTAACTAATTGTGACTGTTGAGGATAATTAAGGTATGGGATGGCTAAGTACGGTGGTTATGGTAAAATAGGGATGAGAGAGGTTAACCACGGGTTGGTGTGGACAATTAGGGTTGGTTATGACTGCTTAGAGTTATTTGGCGTTATCATGTGTATTATCGATTAAAGGGTAGTTATGAATGCGGAATTTTATTGGCTGTGATGTGTAAAGCATAGAGAGAATTATTTATGTATATCCTTGGGGAAAACCTTTTGAATAAGATATGTTAAGATATTAACTACTTACAGAGAAAGATGTTGAGCCGGACCCAGACCGGTCCACCGGCAAATAATAGTGGCAGGGTATGTTACCCTCGTGACCGGTCCACCGGCTATAATAGTGGCAAGGCATGGCCCTCGTGACCGTTCCACCGGCTATAATAGTGGGGGATTCCGTGCTCAACAAACTAATCAAAACGATGATAATACCTGGGAAAGATACAAATATTTACAGTGGAACACCTTGTGAGTCGGGGCCAGACCGGTCCACCGGCAAATAATAGTGGCAGGGTATGTTACCCTCGTGACCGGTCCACCGGCTATAAAAGTGGCAAGGCATGACCCTCGTGACTGTTCCACCGGCTATAATAGTGGGGTTCACGCACTCACACGGACTATTAAAGAATATATGTAGAATGAACGTATTATTATTATTAAGAAATAAGAATAAGTCACCGGAAGTACTCAAGCCTTATCTTGTGTGTTATCGCTTGTTGTCTATATGATCGTGCTATGTGTGCTATGTGGTATGATTGTATGCTTGGCCTTAGCGCACCAACGCCCTTACTCAGTATTGGACCCGTACTGATACTACCTTGATTGAATGGGTCCTGTGATGATCCACCAATGGTGGGGAGCAGACCTCCTATGCAGGTTTGATCGGTTACAAATTGTGGGGTGGAAGGCTTGGCTTGAGTGAGTAGGCGATCCGGATATTGGTCCCTTGGGATCTGTGTTATTTGGTTATATTTCGTACTATGCTTCTTATTTTGAAACCGTACTCTAAGTTGTATTCCTAAACGATATTTTAACTGATGTTGACTCGTGGTTTCCGTGAATGGTCTATGTTAATTATGGACCTATGTTTTGATGACTCTTACTTAATGATTGTTTAGTTTAGCCTTAGCACTTAGTATCGGAACGGTAGGAGTGGACCGGTCTGGTACTAAGTGTGGCGGTAATGCCCCCAAGTTTTTGGTTTTAATTCTCTCGCTTCCGCTAAACCTTTTGATTTAAACGAAATTTTTCAGTAGTGAAATTTGGGGGTGTTACAGTAAGTGATTTGATATATTGTGTAAATGATCGAGTATGGTATTCTAAATAATTGGGTACGCTATGTAAATGATTAGGTATAATATTTTAATGATTAGGTATGGTGCTCTAGTGATTGAGTACGGTGGATAAAAGATTGGGTATATTTTTTGAATGATCAGGTATGGTGTTCTAGTGATCGAGTATGGTACATAAATGATTGGATATGGTGATCTAGTGATAGAGTATGGTGTTCTAGTGATATGATATGGTGTATAAATTATCAAGTAAGGAGTTCTAATGATCAAATCATTTATACAATGTACTCAATCATTAAAATACCATATCTAATCATGTAGACACCATACAAAATCATTAAAACACCATAACCAACCACTAAAGTACCATATACGATCACTAGTACACCATACCCAATCACTAAAACATTATACATGATTACTAAAACCACCATACTCGATTATTCAAACACCATATGTGATTATTTTTACACCAAACCTGATCTTTAAAACAACATACATAATAACTAGAACACCATACCCAATCATTTATATGCCATATCTATCACTAAAACATTATACCTGATCATTCACATACTATACCTGATCACTAAAATACCATACTTTACCATGTATACACTATACTCACTACTAAAACACCATACCCGATCATTAAAATACCATGTCCAATTACTTTTACACCATATATGATCACTTATATATCATGCCTAATTGCTAGAAAACTATACCCGACTACTAAAATACTAAATCTGATCACTAGATCATCATACCCAATTATTTATATACTATACTTGATCACTAGAACATCATACTATATCATATATATATATATTATATCCGATCACTACAACACCATATCCAATTACTTATACAAAATATTCAAAAAAATAAAATATTTAAGAGATACTTGATTATTAAACATTTGTGCTAAAAATCAAATATTCGACTATTTTACATAATAGGATTGACGGGATCTAAAGAAATACATTTAATCATTAGGCAAGTGTTGACTAAAATTTAAATACAAATGTTTTTTTTTGGGTGTAATGAAACATAAATAACAATAATGAGTGTTTGCTCTAAACATTTAACAAAAATATTACCTTTGTCATACAGATGGCTATTTTGATGTATTTGTAAATTAGCATACTATTTTAATATTTTATGAACTCAACAAAATTATTTTGGTATTTGGTTGGCTAATTGGAGGTAAATCATTTGGAGCCCAACTTTAAGGTCAACTCTCTGACTAGGTGCAAGGGGAGGAAATGAAAAAATGAGGATGTGAGGAAAAAAAGTAAAGAATAATTTTAAATATGTAAAGTAGTATATCTTATGTTAGTTTAGGGAACTAGGAAGTGGAAATAGACAACGGAAATCGGAAAAACTTCTTGGGGTCGAAGAAATGTCGAATAAACGGATTTTTAGTACGACATTGTTAATTGTTACACCGCCGCACTTCAAATCTTTAATCGGGAGTCAAGCTAACATAAGCTTATATTACGTATCTATTCAAAATTGATTCCTGTAAAATTTGATACGGTAAAACTTTAAAAATTTATTAATCATATTCAATCTGAAATAGATTTAATCTTGTATTAATTTGATTTAAATCTAATCTATAATCCGATATTAATTTGATTCAACAGCAACTTGACCCGTCATGAATATGATCCTGTGTTAACCTGATATCAATCTGACATGATAATATTATAATTCACTATAAATTTGATTCGATAAAATTAAATTCAATATTAACTAATTATAATAATTAAAATGTATATATATTATTATTCATTTTCATATTTTAAAAATACATTATTTTATAAAATTTTACTTATTTTACTTAATTTTATTGTGAACATTCTTATTTACCAATAATATTTTAATTTTACTGATTTTTCTGTACAAAAATATTGCATTAAAAACTTATAATAATAAATAAGTAGCAATTAATAATATAATTTTAATTACATACTTATATGAAGTCAAATTTAATTGTTACTTATAAAATTAATGAGTTAGACTAATTTTTATAGTCAATATTCGCTTTGATCCAAATCTGAAGTGATCTAATTCGACATTAGCTTGACCCTAACTTGATTAGTCAAATTAACCAAAAACTACCTGAACCTAATGTGACTTAATTTGAACCATCGAAATCCGATATGATTCAATTCATCAAGTTAATTCGAAATGACCTAAACTCTATCCGACAAATCAACCTAAAATAATTCAAATTTATCACAACTTGAATCGATCCGCATAATAAAATGATCTGTAGTAATCCAACTCAAATTCGATCTATCAAATCCAATTGTCACCTCTAACAAAGAATACATGGCAAGTGCTAGTTGTGTTATTGGAAACTTTTCTATAAGATAGCTTATAATGGACAATTCTAGTATGGACATCCCTTCTACTTTTCTACATAATTATAAGAATCAAATAATTTGAAAATTTCTTCTTTGATTTTCCTTTAATTTATTTCTACATCAACAATTGTTAATATAATATTAAAATACACGATGCAATCAATCTATAGGCAAAATTTCTTTGTAGTTCATTTAGGTGAAACTAATAGAATAAAAATTAAAATGGTCCTAAAGTATTTAGTTTCAAGTATAAAATATTATGTACATATAATTATACTAATATGTACACCTAATTATACATAAATGTACAAGTAATATTATCTATATGTACATGTATATTGGAATACCAACAAAAAATAAATTAAATACTAAATAGATTGATTAACTTTAATTACTTTGATCCAAATGAACTACCAACTATTTTTTTCGGTCTATATATATCTTTACATTTATCTATCATAATAACTTTTTATTTATATTATTCTTTTATCTAAAATTTTTGCTCCACCGCCCGCTTTCTTTCCTTTTTGTTCCAACCAGCTGGGCCCTTCAATTTTAACGGAGTGTCATTGCTCCACGAAGCTACCGCTCTCCATTTTTATTTTTAATTTTTTAACCAACCACCAATGTAGAAAAAGGTTACGGCTTCAAGAAGATCCGTTGCCCAAAACAGACCCGGTTGCAGGTATTCTAACATAATCCATAATGCTATATCAAATTTGATATTCTAATTATATTATCTAATTATTTTTTTCTACTTTTATCAATTTACCTCAAATTTAATTTAATATTCTATAATTACCAACCTCAAATTTACAACACCCAAATACTTTTATCAATCACATCATCATCAATTATTTATACTTTATATTATTTAATACCCAATATAAGTAGAGAAATTAATAAAATAAATATAACTAGAGAAATGAATAAGATAAATTACATGGAGAAATGATTATAAGAAAGAAAGGTAGAATAGATGATATGAAAATTATTTGTCAAAAAAAAAATATATTTATTGGCAAAAAGTTTTTTTACCAGTAATATTAAAGGTTATATATATATATATATTAAAAAATTATGTTCTAATGGTAAAAATATACAGAAAAGTAATAAAAATCAGCTATGCACAAAGACTGAGGACATAATTTTTCAGATATTGGGAGCTCTAAATTTTTGAGGCTACATCAAATTTGAGGATAGATTTTTTTTTCCACAACCACAACCTTAAATTTGAGGTCCTCAAATATGAGATTGAGATTTTTTTTTTTTACATGCTCTAAGGGTTTAGTAATTGTTCGGGGTTATTGTTATATAGATAACAAATTTTTACTCGATAGAAAATAATTGTCTAAAGTGACCTTCCCGCATTGGTAATCTTTTGCGATCTTCTTACTATTACATCGGTAAAATTTGCCGAAATATATGTCATACTATCGGCAAAATATGCCGAAGCATACTTTTACCATCAACAAAATATACCGATGCCACCCCTTCCCATCGGCACAAAATGCCGAGGCCGGCTCACTCCCATTGGACCAATATGCCGAAGCCACCACCGCAAAAAAATTTATCCATTAAGAAACTAATCCATGCTTAGCTTTAGAATGTAGTTATAGATTAGGATAAATAAATTAGGATCTACATTTTTATTTTCGAATGGTTATCCTATAAACTAATCCATCAAGTAAAAACTTATTTTCTGTATAACAATACCCTATTTTAATTTTCTTAACTAATTTAAATTATTTGTAAATAAAAAAAATTTCAATCAATATCTATTATAAATATATCTATAATATATAAATTATATATACTATCTTTACAGAAAACGTTAAGAATTTACTGTTACGAATCTTTTCAAATCAATAATATATGGTTCACTTATATGCAAATATTATTTTTTTATCAAAAGTATAGGTTATTGTAGGCATCCTTTTACTGTTTTAAATTTTTTCGAATCAAATTTTTACTGTTTCACTTAGAGGATATTGTGGAGTATTATTATTTGGAAAATAAATTTTTACTCGACCGAAAACATGTGTCTAACGATATGGATAAAATATTCTTTTTCTATGGCACAACACCCCGTTCCCCTACACCAAATATCGGCAATTCATGCCGTTCCACCCTATTTTTTTTAAAATATATAAATTATATACAAATAACAATCGTTTCTTTAAGAATAAGGTTAAATTCTTATACTATTCAAAATATTTTTGAATCAAATTATTACATACAATATATATGGTCCTTATCAAACATTCTTATAACTTTACTGTTGCAAATCTTTTCAAATGAAATTATTGCATACAATATATGGTTCTCATTAGACATTCTTATGAATTTACTGTTGCAAATATTTTCGAATTAAATTATTGCATACAATATGTGGTTTTGGTAAAAGTAGGGAGCAAAATTTTTCTTGTCAGAAGTATAGGTTACAGTGTAGGTATGTGTATAATTATTATAGTTTATATTCGATTTAGATGTGTATATAACTATTGTAGTTTTTGTTCGAATCGTTATATATAAACGAACGACTTACCATTTATATTCTTCAACTCTTTATTTCTATTCTGTAGAGTAGGAATTGTTTGTTAAATGTTGAGATAAAATATTACAATATTTTTTAAACATTCAGAATGGATAATGAATTTGAAAGTTCTTCAAACTACGAAGAGTTTGAAACTTCGACAAGGTACGATGAGTTCGGAAGTCCGATAAACTATGAAGATGGGGTTGTGACCCCATCGTACTACGGTGATATATTTACAATACCGACAAGCTATGGATATGCAGAAGATAGACAAATGGATTCTTCCAATATTGATTACAACTTAGACGAAGACGTAAAATTTATTTTTTTAGTATTGTAAATTATGGTGACAAATTTAGTTTGATGAAATTAATATTTTTTATTATATTATTATAGTAAACTCTTTTTTTCAGGATATGGAGAATACATATTTTATGACTCAAAATTATCAGAGATTTTTTATAACAAATCAAATATCTTCGGATCAAGAAGAACTTGTGACATGGGTTAAAAAAATGGGTAGAACTCATAAGATGATTTTGATTATTAAAGGTTCTAGAAAAGAAAATGGTATAGGGGCAGGTAGAGTCTCGATAAGATGTGAAAGAAGTGGAACATATGTCCGTACTAGACTTACAGATATCGAAGGTGTACGTAATAAATGTTCTAAAAAGAATGATTGTCCTTTTTTTTATTATTGGCGCTGAAAATAATAATGGTGGATTGCAAGTGGTAGTTAGGAACGGGATACACAATCACAAATTGACAAATTATGACCAAGGGTACGCTGTTCTTAATAAGTTGATAGAAAATGAAGTTCAATTTGTTGATAAACTTATCACAGCTAACGTAAAGTCACAGAAAATTATACTGCTTCTTGAAAAATAATTTGAAGGAAATGTAGTATGAGGAGACATATTTATAATGCTCGATAGAAGCTTAGGTTCGAAGAAATGGACGGTCAAACAATGTTACAGCATGTTATGAGTATGTTGGTTGATAATCATTATTTTCAGTGGCATTGTAGTGAGCCGCAATCAAACATAATAAGTGAACATTTATTTGTACATCCCGTATCTGTTAATATTTTACGTGCATTTCCTTTGTTTTGCAAATGGATTGTACGTATAACACAAATAGATATGAAATTTCCTTACTTGAAGTTGTTGGACTAACACCAACACAATTGAATTTCAATGTTGCATGTGCATACATGTCATCTAAGAAGGAAGAAAATTATTTTTAGGGTACTTGAGAGATTGAAGACCTTAATGGGTCCATGTATGCTTCCAACCACTATTATTACGACCTAGAACTTGCTCTTATTTCAGCTGTGGAACATATTTTTCCTACTTCAAAACATTTATTATGCAGGTTTCATGTTAATAAGAATGTGGAGAAAAGGTATAAGAAGGTCACTAGCCGTTCATCATTCGCACGTGGTTTTGTGACACAATAAAAATTTTTGATAGATGCTACGGATGAACAAATATATGAGGAACGCCTATTGTTATTGGAAGAAGATTACAGAAGCATGCCGAGCCTAATTACGTATCTAAAGACGAATTGGCTACAACCATATAAATATAAAATCATTGCCATATTCTTTGGTAACGTGTTTTATATCTATCAGATTACAACAAATAGGTATGATTTATATTTTATCTCCTAGTATAGCTATATTAACTTCTTTTATGTTGATAAAGTCATATACTAATTTTTTTTATGAACATGGTTGAAGGTACTCATGGATCTTTGAAGAGATTTCTAAAGACATCACGGGGCAACTTTAATACAGTACACAAACAAATGCACACGTTCCTGAAATTGTAACATGATGAGATAAAAGTATCGTTGGAGAGGTCTCGGTTCAATACTCTTTATTTTGCTACAAGTGCCTTTATGCCAATTTGAGGGGTCATGTTGCTTTATATGCAATGGATTTGGTAAACAAAGAGTGTTAGAGACTTGATTATGTAGGTGCCGATGATGATTTATGCGGATGTTACATGCGTTATACGCATAGGATACCATGTATGCATGAGATTAAGACATATATTTATAACTACATGTTAATTTTCCTGTTGGCTATTCATCCGTTTTGGAAGAAACTCGACATAGATGGGCCGATTAATCTACCGACACCCCAAGAACCATTAGATGTTGCATTTCATTCACTCCATATTTCCATGGAATCTATTATGAGCCAACCACCGAAAATACAGAATTAGTTGGCTAGAGAGATATTTAATATTGCAGTTCCCCAGAGAACACCTCTCCACGAGCCACTAGTATGACAGCATAGGTGTCACCCAAGGAACTCCACCAAAAGGGAATAATCTAGTTGAGAGTATGCAGAAAAATAATTTTATAGTCGTTTGAGATCAACACAATGTCGGGTCGGGGTCGGGGTCGGGGTTGAGGAAGACAATCGATATTTATGTCATCAGGTCAATTACAATTTCCATATGTGACTTAGATAAATCGACATATAGTTCCTTATCTTAGTAGCTAGTGTAATATGTTAGGAGATGTGAATTATGGTTTCAGAACATTGGATTCTATTATACAAGGAGATGAAGAACAGTGGGTTCAGATTCGTACCGACTTATATCATGAGATATTGGCGAGATGACAGTTGTACGAGAATGTGTTCGTATATGACCGCGTTGATCAAGTTCTTAATACTATTGCCCACTGGGAAGGATCAGCTCTGATGACACACTAGATGGAAATGTCTGATATTAGTCATGTCATTACAACCCGTTACTGTGTGTTGTTTGCATATTACTCATTGAATGCATGTAAATCATTCCTACCTTTAGTGGCACAACACGGAATTTAATGTCTTAAAAATGAAGTCACTATATGTTTCTTGTAAGACATGAGTCACTTCATATCGGTGAGCACTGAGTTTTATGAAGTTTTTTTTCATTTCAATATATATGAATGGCTAACATAATATTTTTGTGCTTGACAGGTATATCTTTTAAAAAAAATTTCCACTCCCACCAGTACATGCAAATTGGATTAGATACCGTGATAGCAGCGTTTCAATGTAGAATATCCAATATTCTTCAAGATTCCAACAATGGAACGCATTGGTACATGATGGCACACAAGAACCTCATCCTCTATCGTTGAACTCAACTTTAATGTAGAATTGTTGTAATTTTTTCTTTGATGATTTGTGCTTACATCCTTTGAAATATCTACGTGATAAATTTAATAAATAAATTCTAATTTTCAAATACGTAGTAGATGGTAAGAAGGAGTCGAACCCACAAGGAATGGTATATAATCAATAATTCTGTAATCAATGTTAAAACTCTGGTTATGTAATAACATTTCTTTCTATCACCAAGATCTAAACTATGGATATATAATAAAACACTTTACTCACTAATTAATGAATAAGAATAGGAATATATTGATTATGGAATTAGAATATCAAATAATCATGGAGAAAAGAAAAATTCTAAATGATTTAACGTTGACCTTTAGAAACTCATAATAATTCCAAAATTTAGAAATATATTAAGGAAAAGTTCGCGTGAATGGTTACAGAATTTAAGAAAAACACGGCTCGTATTGAAAAATACAGTACCTCCGTGTTTTTCCTTGAATTCCCTGCCAACTGTTAAATTTTGAAAACTGAGATTTTGTGTTAAGAAAAACCGTGTTGGGAAACACAATACCTCCGTGTTTTTCCTTAAATTCTTTGTCAAATGGTGAAATTTAAAAATTGAGATTTTGTGTTAAGAAAAACACAGTCCGTGTTGGGAAAAACGACACCTCTGTATTTTTCCTTGAATTCTCTGCCAAATGCTGAATTTTGAAAACTGACATTTTATGTGCTGACAGAAAAACATGGGATGTGTTTCTTGTTCCTTCATTATCTCTTTATGAAATTTCAACACAAGCTTACCTTTGATATATATTCTTTATTTCTAGTCTTTTCTTGCATTGATTCCATATCTCTTGATGTGTTCTTTGCTTCATTTCCTCTTTCCATCGATTTTCTTTTGAATTTCTTCATTTTTATCTTTTCCTGCAAAATCTATCCAAAAGAGAAAAACTCAAGAGAAGATTAAATCTTACAAAAATAATGAGGTTTTCCATGACATTTTTACTTAGTAAAATAACATATAAATCCTATATATTAATGGTAAAATAAAAACGACACCTGGCATTAGTTGTAACAAACATGTTTTAATCGGAGTACATAATAATACGGTAATACATCAAGGTCATTACAAATGCCCATGCCTAAGTATAGTAGCTCCTAAATCATGCACAAAGATTTTGACGGATAGTTTTACGTACTTTGTTCAGACATTTTTTTGGCTGGAATTTGATGATCATCCTTCGCATGCTCTGTCAAATATTCTTCTATCGTTGCCATTACATACCTATGAGTTCTGGGAACATATCAATCCACATAATCATTAGCCACATCCCATGGGTATTCAGCCGGTGGTCCAAAAATATTCGGACCGAATATGTGTTCATGCCTCAATAACCATTGGCTAAGCATGTGTGCATAGTAAACTTTGTAATTCTTGAGGGAATGACTTCTGTATGTGTTCCTAGTGAGCTTGATAGGCTCCTCAGAGATCACTTGTATATATCCGAATTGTTGTGTCACTCTATCTGGCATATATGGTTCAACTTTCTCCAAACAATGTAAACAATTGTGATAGAATGCCATACGACAATCTCTATATGGATCAGCTACTCCGTACAGATCCCAAATGACCTTTTACAAAAAAATTAAACTAAATACAGATATCACGAATGTAATATAGTAATAATATAATGTTTTTAACATACCTTTGATGCAGGCATAAGATCAATCTTTGTTCGAAAGTACTCGAGCATTTCCAATTTATTGTTAAATTTCTGTCCACAAAACCACCTCATACTATGAGGATGGTCTGGATCATACCTAGATCATTCCACTCCAAACCTTGGAAAGTATTTATATATCCACGTCTATTATAATATTCGATTGTTAGAATCATAACTAATGTACATTATGTAATATATGTATTTATATGATAATTATAAAGTTACCTGTAATAGAGTGAGATGTCCTGGCATTTGAGTTGCGTCAGCTCTAGAAGCCATACCAAGTTATCGATATAGAAAAGCAAGTGTGGCTGCACCCCATGCATAACCTTCAACCTGGCTAAGATCTTGAAGAAAAATGATATAGTACGGATTAACTTTATCATCCATATTATCGACAAACAATGATAAGCCGATCAACCATAATATATACCCAATCTCTTTTTCTTCATCCCCTAACTAGTATGATTCACATACTTCTTGTAGCCAATTATATGAAAGCCCACCCTTTCGAGTGACTTTATTCACTTGCATTTCCTCCATCCCAAACAAGGCACCCATTGCACCAATTAATTGCCCACGCGTGTCTGCTGTCATCTCTAAATGTAATGGATGACCATCAACTCGTAGCCCTAATATACGATGTACATCTAAAAGGATGATTGTCATCTCACCCCATGGCATATGAAAGCTATTAATGTTTGGTTTCCATCTCTTAATAAATGCTGAAATAAGTGGTACATTCACATGCTCAAATGTGCATGATGGAAGGTGTGATAATCCTATTCGTCGTATGAGAGTGAACATCTTCTAATTCATGCTTCCAAGAAAACTTTTGAAAACCTTCTGCCTCGTGTAGATCTTGGGACAACCTCGATCCTGAAAAATAAAAGTAAAAGATATAATGAATATATATGATTGATTACATATAAAATAAGAATTAAGAAATAATGGATATGATAAACTTGCCTTCCCTAACCATAAATCTAAAGCTACATGACCGCCAAAGTTTGGAATTAAATTAGGAATTATTGGATCTCCAGGACATAGCCCAAGCAAGTACCATTCATCTTTCAATCGTATACTTTCTTCATCTTCACTAGCATCACCAGCATCCCTATCATCATCCTCCTCCTCCTCCTCCTCCTCCTCCTCCTCATCATCATCATTATCATCACCACCATCACCATCACCACCACCACTGCCACCACCATCATCATCATTATGCACATAACTTGATTACGATGCTTGACTAGTAATGTGGGGTAAAAATGCTGGCAAATCTAATGATGATCTAGAGCCACCAACAGTAGGTGGGTAAACTGAGGATGATGGTACTTCTGTGACAGGCTGTGTCGGTGAGGTAAGAAAATCTATATATTCTGTAGATAATGGAAAACCTCCAGACCTGGAACCTCTGACCCCCGAACCTCTGAACCCCGAACCTCTAAACCCCAAACCTCCTACCCTCGAACCTACGTACCCTCCGAACCCAAAACCTCTGAACCCTGAAATGCCAATATCAGCCACAAATGATGGACGACCTGCATAGTCTGCAAATGTTGGAAATTTAGGACCTTGATGACTAGACCTTGGTTGTTCGGGAACTTCTGCATATTCTTGCTGTTCCGATGCTTCTTTCGGTTCTTGTTCACTAGATTTTTTTACCTCGTTGTAATCCTCTGGTAATACTCTTTCCAAAATTTCTCAGACGAGCCATCGACGCAGGTTGTCAGTAACAGTTCTCTTATGTCATGAAGAAGTAGTAATAGGACGACCCTTAGTTCTATTTACTACTCTATCTTGTGTGCGACTCATCTAAATATCAATAATAAATGCCTAAAGTAAACTAAAATTAGGTATATGAATTGAAGGTAATAGCTCATCACATAAATAAAACCTAATTATATACGTGACAGTAATATAATTATTAAATATCAACCCATACAATGATAGCAAAAGAGATATGTATACCCAACCTTATAACTAAAATACAATCTCTTAAATTAATCCTCTACTTTATTAATTAAATATATCAACAATATTTTTATTACTTACTAGTAGGAGTTTAGTATAATATAACTTATAACTAAAATACAATATCTTATACTGATCATCTACTTTATTAATTAAATGCATCAATAATATTTTTATTAGTTAGTAGTAGGAGTTTAGTATAATATAACAACTAAATTATACTTAATTATGGTATCTTATAAAACCAATCTCCTGATATATTTTTTCAATAATCCAACCAAATTTATCCAAATATATTCCATAAAAATTAGCAAACAAAATAAATCTAATACAAATGTAAACATATTTAATATATTATAAATATATTTAATAAAAAAAATTAAACTAATCTAATCTATTATCCTATCAATATAATTAAAAACATTTACCAATAACCCGCCATCACATAACAATATTTAACATATTTAATGAAAATATAAATAAATCTGATTAATATCAAATCATATATGAATAATACAATAACGTAATTAATAAAGTATTAACAAATCTAACAACATAATGAAAAAATTTAACCAAATTAACCGTAATTAAAAAATATCACTAAAATTATAATTCGAAAACTATAATTATTTAAATAACCAAAAATCCTAGAATATAAGAAAATTTACCAAACCTATGTTTAATTAAAATATTAAAGTATAATTAATAGAGTATAATAGATCTAAAAATATACAAAATAAATTTAATTGAATTAACTATAATTAAAAAGTATAATTAATATAAATATAATTAACAAACTATAATTAATAAATATCATTAAAAATATAATTAATACAACTATAATTAACAAACCTAAATAGACGAAGCCGAACCATTCCATCGGCGAAAGTTGTTGAAGCCCAAGGCCCCCACCGGCAGAAGTTACCGAATCTCAGTCCTCCCCCCCATCAGCAATAATTGCCGAAGCCTCTTCCCATTCCTCCGACAGAAACCACCGAAGTGCATCACAGGTAAAAATTGCCGAAGTCATCCCCTCCATCGACAATAATTGTCAAAGCCCCAACTAGCTTTTTTTTTTTCCATATTAGATCTAGAATTATAAGAATAAAATTTAGAATTAAAAAATATAATTTTATAATATAATTTTTATTTGTAATTAAAAAAATTTCATAATCTAGATCTACAATATAAATTATATGTACATAAATTTAAATTCACATATTTACAATTAAATAAAAAAAATTTAAACAAATAATTTAAATTAAACTTATACATTTATAACTTAAATGAGCATATTGTAGGGGAGAAAAAAATTGTTAACCAAAAAATGTTAATTACTTACCTTATCAATGAGGTGATGAGACTGAGGGTTGTTGTAGAGAGAAGGGAGAGAAAAAATGTCAGCAGAAGAGGATGGGTGGAGTAGAGAGAAGAGAGAAGAGAGAAGAGAGAAGGGAGAGAGAAAGAAAATTCACAAATAAAAGAGAAGAGAGAACGGAGAGGGTAGGTTATGAAAAAAAAAAGTTTTGTTTTCTAAATAGTAAAAAGACAGTTTCCAAATAATAGATATGTTGTTCGGTAGAATCCTTATATTCACTGTTGGTTTTTTTGCATTTACAAAAAATGAAAAAAAAAATAACTTTTGCATTATCCATTCTCCTCATTCAATTTTTTATTGCACTATATAATATTTGATAAAGCAAAAGATAAATCCTAATAATATTTTGGTAGAGGAATATTAGAGTTTAAAGTATGCGAATACAGTAGTCTTCTAAAAACCTAAGAAATCCTAGGATTGCATAAATATAGATAACATTGTGTTCTATATATATTGAAACATTTTTTATTAAACATTTAAGTTTCATTAAAATAAATAATCTAGACCGTTGGCTCAAGAATAGTTAAGATGATGACTTAGACTACAAACTTTGAGGAGCATCGATTGGTTTTTCTTTTCAACAATCTCTCTCTAGTCATATGGGCTAAATGAAAGTCTACTTGATATATAATACCTTAATTTTTACAAATTAAGGATTTCCTTTTATTTTTTTTTACGAAATTTAAGAACAAAAACAGAGGGTGTTACTATAATTCAAAATTTACTGCTAAAAAAATATCTTTTTGCAAAAGTATAATAATAAAATAATGGATATTATTGTTACATATAATATATAAAATATATTCTCTATACTCAATCTACGTAGATGTAAGACTAAAATATAACTAATAATTACAAATCAACTATGAGAAGCACTTGATCTCAGGTTAAGTAACAAAAGTTTAAGAATATTGTATGAATAACTATAACGCTATGTCCACAACCCATACACATGATAATAACAAAAGTTGTGAAACAAGGGGACATTTGCTCATTGTCCATATAACATACACATTAGTACCTGCGTACTAAGTAACATAAATAACCCAAAAGACATAATGTGAAGCAAACACACATTGGATATGATAATCACATAAGAAGACGTATGTGATAGTAATAATGATAATGGGTGATATTGAGTGATGTGATCATTTTAGAGACATATCATGCTATACATAGATCATGGTACACTTAAAATAAAGCACGCAATAACACATGGCATACTTACATTTATAACACAATATAGAATTCAAAACAATATTATTATCTTTACTTAGTGATCACACCACATGGTTTCTTATTCACATTGAGTACAAGAACACTATTATTCACATGGAAAGGTAGGACGCCACAAATCTATTTAGGGTAAAACGTTCTTGAACTCATGAAACTTAGACTTATAATCCTTAAGTGTGTGTATCCTTCCTATCTGGTGGTTTAGACTCACATAGAGTACATTTAAGACTCATGTGATATTTCACTTTGATATTAATATTTTACTGAAGCATAATATTTACACTTACCACTTAACACAATATCACACACTTAACCACTTAACTTTAAATGCCACTGACCACTTGCCATTATGATCCATTTTAACATTTGTGATTTTTTTAGGATAATTATAGCCACTCGTAGAACTAAATTAAAACACATAATGATATCAATTACTTATTACATATCATTTATAATATGAATTCATACCAATAATTGTAAATTAAACATGTGAGTAAAGGTACCATCATGTCAATCAAGCGCACCATGCCACACATAAAAAAATGGATAAAATAATATTTAAAGGTCATAAGAAACACCTATCTAATTATTCAAAGATAAGAGTCATATGTTAATGCAAATATAAAAATCCATTAAATTCAATGACCAATGAAAGTCAATAATTAACCAAGTCAATCATTGACCAAGAATTAATAATTATATATAATTCAACTAAAGGTCCAAAACCTTCAAGAGGTCCACATTCTATGATTAAGCTAGTTAACACAAAAAATAACCATAAAACACTTAAGGATTGTTAATCACATTATTAAGCCCTAAAGAGGTATATACAATGCTAATGGTGATGAAATGTCTACACTTATCCAATTATTTACTTATCATAAACTATTAAATATTGAGACTAGATCCTTAAACCCTTAAACTATGTAAACTACTCTTAATTACATATAGTCACATTAAAACTTCTAAAAATCATAATTAATTTCATAGAACTTCAAATCTTATAGGTGTATGCATCAAATTTTATGTAAGAGACCTAAAGAACACAATGCCAAAATCCAATTACAATGCCAAAAATACCCTTGATCTAGGAGCTAAGCCTAAACCCTAAAATCTATTTTAACTTTAGTTGGTTCCAAATTCACACCTAAGCTTCTATAATATAATATACATAATAAAACATACTCAAAAGAAATTAAAACAAATTAAACCCACATAAAATAATAGAGGTTGAGAGTCATACTAGGGCTAACATAACAATTTTCCAACAATACATCACGATACTCAATAATTCTTTCTAGCATATTAGTATAAGTATATAATCATACTTAGTACAAATTGAAACCAACACCAAAACCCTTAGTGTCTATGATCCATGCAATCTTTTCTAGGCATTTTCCCATCTGAAATAGAGATATAGATATGCTCATGTGGTCACATTATATCATTTAAGATTTAAACTCATACTTAATACATAACATAATCTCATGCCTATATTCAACATAAAATGATCATGTAAATATGTCATTTAACTTCATATAATAAATATAGTATAAAACCAATATTTAGAGAATTAGACATATCAATTAATAGATAATCTTTAAGCAAAATATAATAATACTCCAAGTCATTACCTCTTCCTCCTAAGCTTGATCACCTTCAAATAATAAAAAACATGAGGTTAATGATGATAAATAAAATAAAAAGAAAGCATAAAGGGAACAAAGATAAAGAATTAAGAGAGTATAAATCAAAATAAAGAGATGATGGAGATTTGGCCAGCGGAAAGCGTAGTAGCACAGAACCACAATAAGGCAATACAAGTAGAAAAGAAGGAAGGATGCTATGATGGTTGGAAGCCACAAAAAAATCAATGGAATAAGGTGACGGATAAGTGGCACTGAATTGGACAAACACACAACATGTTCGCAGAAAAGGGGGAAAATATAGGAAAAAATGCCCATAAAACACACCCAAATAACCCATAAACAAACCAAAGTTGAACCATGATGGAGGAGGATGTTGGGGAGTTTTAATGGAAAGAGAAAATTTAATAAAAGTTGTAGAATAGAGACAACAAATAATTGTTACAAATAGGCATATGGGAGAGCAAAAACAAGCCCAAGACTTGGTTAATTTTGGGTGCATAAGATAATGAATGAGTGTGGGGGGGGGTTATGTGGCACACTTTATAACACCCCCATTTTCAGGACTTAAAATTTTTCGTTTAAAGAGTTAAGCATGGAAGCTAAAACAATAGAAACAAAGAGTATTACCCCCACACTTGGTACAAGTCTAGTTTCTTCTACCATTCTCATTCCAAATGTTAAGGTTAAAATCATTATTTTACTTAAATTAATAACACAACCATTCAGATTAAAGAGAGGAAATAGATATACATCATTTTGAAAATAAACAACACTAGTGGTTACAAAATTTAAAAGAAAGAAATTAAAAGAGGATATAAGTGTCCAAAAAAAATCAGAATTAGAAAAAGGACTATGGGTAATCCCACTCTCAACCCATACTACTAGCCTACGACTGAACTCATAAGCTAATTTGAAAAGACCACTGCTTATTGAATAGGTAGTGGTTCATGAAAGAAACCCTTCAATACAATGGTAATGAGAAACCCATTATACCAAACCAATATAAAACACATATAAGGCATTACAATAATACATAATGTAACACATCAAATTGTATGTGGGATGATTGAAATATGAGAACTATATAAGACAACCAAGTACCACAAAGGCCATATATTGCTGTTGTTATTCATTAAAACATGATAATACTTACCAACCAAATATCCAAGGGATGCTCTTTGAAGTATAATCAGAACCAACATCACCCCAAAACCAAGATAATAACAACATATCACATATCTCATTATTAATACTAATAAATCCCATAACACAAGTAGTCTCACATACACAAGACTAATATAATCTACATCATCATAATTAGGAAAAAGGCTGCTACCAAATCATATTTAGGCACAAAGGCTACTATTAAACCATAGATAAACACAAAGGCTACTATCGAACCATATGTAAGTATGGAGGCTGCTACCGACCAACCCAATAATTAAATTATAATCATTTCCATTTTTATGTACTCGAGGGGAGATCATATCAAGATGAAGACACTAATGTATTCCACTCATACCGGCACCTAAGGCAACATAGTATCCTTTCGACTATCAACCCAAGGAGACAAATGTACCCTAGTCATACTAGTACATGAAGATAACACAATATCTTATTGACAATGACACCTAATCCATAAGTATGTATGCCCTCTATCAATCTATAGAGATAAATCGAGTAAGATATAGGGTCTAGCTAGGGCACTAAGGTACATTAACAAAAATCCATAATCAATAATTGGCTAAACTATGTATTTAGGGTAGAGATCCCTAAAGAGCAACCATTCTCGATCTCGAGGTCTTCTACTTTAAGTATTAATATTTATTATGGTGACCATGAAATCACAATCAATCACGTAGATCTAGTTTTCATAAATAACCATTTTATTTATTTTCCATCTATTCAAGATAGCCATAAACATTGTTAATACCAAGGTCAATCAAAAAATAATTCTAAGGCCATCCTAGACTTAATTATTCACATTTGGACATATTAGGCTAAAAATGACCAAAATGTCCATAAGGCCAAAATTACAACATTATGATCCATTTTAAATACTAATTCTATTTTTTTATTTGTCATGAAGAGGCTAAAACATAATAATTAAATTATTTATAATGTAATTAAATTATCATATACGCCAAATGACTATTTTGCCCTTAATCATGATTTTGCACATAAAAACTCTAGCATGAGTATCTAATCCATCTAGAATCACATAATCTCATGTTCAGTGATATATAATACACATTACGCATGATTGTCAAGAAAAATATCATATTACACCCAAAATGACCAAATTATCCCTGAAACACACAACAATAATAATTATACTACAATATGTTTAAGCATGTTCAACTTACCATTTTATATGTACATGTCATACATAATCATTTTCCAACGTTAAAATCATTTTAGCCATAAATTCGTATAAGAAATAGTTTACAAGATGACATACTTACTTTTTTCAATTTTCATGCTAATAATAATAAGCATATAACTATAATGTAACGAATCATGCTTAGCATATTTCATGCACAAAAACCATAATGTGCTATCATACTACATTCAACATTTTAGTAAAGTATAAAAGTTACCTAAATTTTAAAAAAGCACAAATTATTGGTATCCTATTAAAATTATTAAGCCCCGCTAATCAAAATTTTCTACCTAAAAATAATATCACAATTACTGTATTATTTTTTAATAAATAAAATAATAATTAAAATATTAAAATATTTATTAACTAAAATTACTAAAATACCTTTATTGTTAAAATTGGGTACCCAAATTTTAAAAGAAATCTTCATCACGCTGTATGCACAGTGTAAATAGTGCACATAAAGATAAGGGGTTAGATGGCTGCAAGGTGGTGGAGATGGTGCAAGTATGAGGTTGAGGAGATGGTGTTGGGTTGCAAGGAGTGACAAAAGCTGCGATGGGGAGGAGATGGTTGGTGCTCAGCTCTGGTGGAGGGTGGTAGTGGTGGGGTTGGACTTGACAAGGCAGCATAGAAAGGAGGGAAGGGAAGAGAGGGTGAAAGGGAGATAAAGAAGGAAATAAGAAGAAGAAGGAGAAGAAGGTCAAAAATGGGTTGCAAGGATAGGAGGGAAGAGTGAGGTTGTGCAGGTAGAAGGGAGCACATATGGTGGTGAGGGTGTGGGTTGCGTTGGTTGGAGGGTTGTGCACGTAGGGATCAATAGGGATGGCAACAAGGCGGGTCAGGGACTCCATCTCCATCCCTGAACTCAATAAGCAAAATTATCCTCGAACCTGCCCTGATCCCTAAATTTTTCTTAATTGGGAATCCCTGACCTGATCCCCGCGGGGATGAAATTCCTATACTTGCCCCAATCTCTAATCCCTGATCCTCATCCCTATTATTCGTCCCCGTTACCTAGATCCCCGCACCCTGTTATCATACTTTTACATTTATAAAGGTAATTATGATCTAATAACATGAAAAAAGTCCCACAACGGTCATTTTCTAATTCCTATGTCGAGGAAAACAATCCTAATTCTTAAACCTAAGGGTGCTCTAATGACATGCTTTTATAACTTGAAACATAAATTAATCAACTCAATTAATAGATATAAATAAGAAATAACATAATAACTTTAGCTTATACAATCCATGGACTATTCTAGACTAAAACCATAACGTGTTTGTAAAAATTACAACGGATAATTCACAAACTAAAAAGATATATAAAATAAACATACAAGTTCTATGTGACAACACTTTGAGTAATTCCAAAAACAAATTAGGTTGAGACATCTTCATTCTTCCATTACATGTAATCTGCACCACATCCTTATGCAATATCCTTTAACAATCATTACATCCTGTTTAGGCTATGTTCACAATCATTAAAGGCATAAAAAAATAGCTAGTGTTGTAGAGTTTCAACAATGTAATTAGTTCACAATTTAGTAGACTTACATACTCATTTAGGAATCCACAAATCACATCAGATCGCTCCTTGTAGTGTTGCTCTTATCATTACATACCTCTGTTGCCTACAAAGTAGTGGAGGTTGGCATCATGTGTGTGTGTGTGTGTGTGTGTGTGTATGTGTATTATATGATTTACATTACACAACCCATATATTTTTCACACAACAAGACCAAGATATAAATCAATTACTTCTATATTATCATCAACATCATCATCAAAATTTTAACACTCCAAAGTAGCTGTAGAGTTTGAAAGAAAAAATACTAAGCAAAATAAGCAAATAATAATATTTATAATAACAAAAACTTACAGAAGTAACTAAAAATATAGGATAATACCTTCAATTTCACTCGATAACCAATCTCGACTACACATCAAACCTCTATGGTGTTAGGATGAAACCTACTTTGATGAGCACTTATAACCCTCCCACTAGTGCTAAATGTTGATTCAAAAGTAATAGTCATCACAGGAATGGCCAACACATTCTTAGCAATATTTTGTAAATTGCGATACTTGTAACCATCCATCTTCATCGAATATAAGATATCAAAATTAGCGACAATCCTTGGTGCAAGAGGATCCTCCTAGTACCTATCTAACTCTGACTTTATAATTTCAATGCTAGAATTGGACTCCATGAATCTTTCTAGTCTACCACCCTTAGGGATTAGAGGCTTCAAGGAAGAGCAAGATTGTGACCCTTGATGGACAACATGATATTGCTAAGATTTCTTCTTATATTCTTCAATCAGACCACTCACCACTTTCTTCACATCATCAATCTTCCCCAAGGACGCATCACCATAGACAAGAGTGTAATATAATTAAATGGTCTTTAACTTATACCTAGGATCGAAAATGCTTCCAATAGAAAACAACCAATTTATCTTATCCCAATACTTGTCAAATTTCTCTTTCATATTACTTGCCATACTTGTCACCCTAATCTCATTTGAATTGGCCCATTCATCAATTTCCAACTTAATCTCACACATAGTGGAGAAGAATAAATTCATAGTGACATACTTAGTCCCTAAAAACAACTCCATTGCATCATTAAAAATCTCTATTTTAGAATCAATATCTCTCACATTTTGCCAATATTCTTTAGTGGGAACTCTCTTATATAAAGGCTCACGCTGCTTCAAACAATAAAACACATCTTTATATTGAATTGTAGTGTTGAGCATTAAATTTGTAGAGTTCCATCAAGTCTTACAATCAATTTCTAGTTTCTTACTGCATTGAATTTTCATATATTTAGCTATTTCAACAGAATTTTCATCTTTTTTCGGAGTTGTTGTCCAAAATGCAACACTATAAAAAAATATTTTCAATAGTTTTAGTAATTAAATCTAATCTATCCTTCACAACTAGATTCAATGTGTGTGCAGAACAATGCATATGAAACAATATTCCTTATGAGATAAGTGAACTCTAAGGAAGCTCTTCCAAAATGGTATCAACCATAGCGTCATTAGAGGTGCAATTATTGATAGTAAAACTAGAAAACTTAATATCAAGATTCCAATCAAATAAGCAACCAACAATACAATTTCCAAGCACTTCAGCCATATGCAGACTTGGCACGTACACAAATCTAATAAAAAATAACATAGTTTACTAATTAATTATATTATTAGTTTATGTGTATTGGTTTTTCTTGTAACACACATAGAATTTACCTAACAAGTGGACTTTGAAGTTTCCATGAATCATAAATGAAGTGCATTGTGATAGCCATGAATCCTCTTTTCTGATTACTTGAAGTCCACATATCGCTTGTCAATTCTATGTGGCTTGCATTTGTCTCCAACAACTTCATAATTTTCTCTTTTTCAACATCAAACATTTTTAGGATATCACATTTGATTGTGTTTCAAGAAACCACTTTAAATAATGGTTGTAAAACATGAAGGGACCTTCTAAACCCTACATGTGTTACCAAATACAATGGGTACTAGTGCAACACAATTATTTTCCCAAGCTCCTCCCTTACATGATCTTGGTTAAGCTGATATGTACTAAGTTTTGATGACCCATCAATGGACTTTGTTGGATTTAAAAGACATTGTGTCATGATTTCTTGATTTTTATTTACACATGTCTTCAAGTGATCATGTAGATGCTTAGTGCCATTCTTACTTTCTCCTCTCAAGTGCTTCTTACAATAGTTACAAATTGCTTTCCATTTCCCTCTAATTGATTTTTTTTTGAAATGATCCCACACAATTGATCTTCTTTTTCTCTTTTTGGCACTATCCACATCCATGTTTTCGGTGTTTTCATCATTAGAATCCTGATTTGAAATCTCCATATTAGCTTCAATATTCTCATCCTGAGATGTTTGTGCTCCACTTTCCCAAGTTGGAGCATTTTCGATAACACTATCAACCTCTTTTTCAATATTTTCCATCTATTTATTAAAAATAGTAGATATTAATAACCCATACATCTCTATAGATTTAAAAGGAAATAAATGATATATAGTAACTTAAATTATAGAAAAATAAATTATGTAACTAATTATAGCATAATGGCTTTGTTTTCTTATCAATGTCGATGATTATTTATATATGAATCGGCGATTATATTCTTCGTATTTAAGATCCTTCAGGTTTTGTATTTTAAACAATTTTTGTTATTAATTAAACCATCAAGCCATATTAATATTCTAGTAATTATTTTGATTGTACCGGTCATTATATATTCTATCATATATTTGGGTACTTTTTATAATTTATATCCATAGGAATTAGGATGTGTGTGTCTCCTTAATTAATTGAGGCTCCAATTAATTACTAATTATGGGATCTAACCTTAATTATTAGTTTAGCTTAGTACTCATTATTTATACATCTACTAGGTTCTCAACCGTGCGATGCACGGTGTATTAATATGAAACTATAAATTAATACTATAGTTTGACTATTTTAATATGCATAAAAATTAATAAATATTAATTTAACATACCTTTGTTGAAATAATATGTAAATATATTATTGATACAATTACATGATCATATTTTTTGAAAGACTTCCTTAAACACAACATTTTTTGTTGAGTCACTTTTATCAGTATTGTCATCACATATGAGAATTTTCAAACCTCGACGATTTGTGACTCTAGAAACAACAACGTATAATTGACCATGACTAAATACTGGATTTTTCAAAAAAAATGCCAATGTTTGAAAGAGATTGACCTTGGCTTTTATTGATTGTCATTGCATATGAAATAATCAATGGGAATTGTATTCGATTGAATTTGAAAGATAATCTTGGATCAAACGGAGTCAGTGACTTTCTTGGTAACAAAAATTTATGGCCAGCATTGCTTCTACCTAGGATTTTTGCTTCTAAGACATGTGATCCCAGCTTTGTAATAACCATCTTGGTTCCATTACATAGACCAATGGAATGATCTATATTCCTCAATAACATGATAGGTGTACCAATCTTCAAGTTCAACACATGATTGGGCATGCCGGAACACTTTATTGAATTTAAGAATTCTAGAGTGTGTAGATCTTGTAACAAATCATTATTTGAATCTAACATGCATGTCATATCTGAGCTCAAATACATCTTTTGTTCTGCCGAATTAATCGACAACATGTAATTTATTTATTCAACGATGTCAAGAGTAGGTGCTAATATTGATCTCCCTTGAAAAAAGGTATCATCAATACTTTTTTCCTTGAATCCTGGATAGGTGCTTTCCACAATAGTCGCAATTGGATCACCACAATATTTCAAGAAAATATCATTTGGAATTTTAACCATTGCATGACCATCATTGGGACCTCCGATTACTCCATCTCCAATACTAGTAATCCAATCTGAAAAATCTTTCAAATCAGCCAATTCATCAGTTGAGCTAATATTTTGAAGCTTTATATTTTTGGTCAATCATAAGACTTTACAGTCCCTCCATATGTATGAAGAGTTAATAGTTGCATGAACGATGCTTTGCCGACTTCCCTTTGGAATGAATGGCAGTATTTGCCTAAAATCTCCACCAAGAACAATCGATTTTCCTCCAAAAGGCTTATTACAACTTGATTCATTTGTGAATCGTAAAATATCCCTCATGGTTTTATCCAAAGCTTTAAAACAATATGTGTGCATCATTAGAGCTTCATCCCAAATTATGAGCTTGCACCTTATAATTAACTCTACTAATGGACTGCCTTGTTTGATATTGCACGTTGAATCTTCATTCGGATTTATAGGAATCTTGAATCGAGAATGAGCCGTTCTCCCTCCTGGTAATAAAAGAGAAGCTATTCCACTTTATGCCACATTTAACACAATATCTCCATTGCATCTCATAAATGATGATAGTGTCTTCCATATGAATGTCTTCCCAGTACCACCATATTCATATACAAAGAACACACCGCTTGAATTTGATTGAACGACATTGATTATGGTGTCATAGACATTATGTTGCTCGTCAGTAAGATTTGATAGATATCTCTTATGTTCTTCACGTAATGTAATATGATTGTAACACGTTTCTTTGTGTATCAATCTATTATGACCACTTGAAAAATATTCTTTTGGTGGGAACGACATTGACGGAAACTCTTGTAAGCTCCTACCGCAGTTTTGTAACAATTTTTCAACCTCAGCCAAACCATAATTTTTTTTATCTCATTATCATCCAATTGAAGTTCTAAAAATAAATACACAGTAAGTTTAAATGCTAATCATATAATCTATGATTATTCTTATTCTATTCTATCAAAAATAAAAATACAATAAAGATGTACAAAAATTACCTTTGTGGTGCAAGGTTGTATGTTGTCTATATAATATATCATCAGTCAAGTAAATCCAACACTCATCCCAACAGAATTTAGGTCTACTAAGTGAATATGATGATAATAATGTTGTAAATAAAAATCTCAAAGAAGATACAGATGCCCAATGACTTGCCTAAATAATTCCATCAATGTATTATTTATCATCATCTAACAATCCCAAAGCATAGCAAGCATCACGATATGATGTATACTGGACCCCATTAATATATTTTATATCATCATAGCTTCTTGGCCAATGAACAATGTTAAGAAGACATTGCAAATAATAAAGTTCTCCGCTACCAGGAGGAACATAGAAAATGTGTCCAATAGATATTCTTTGCTGCCTCAGACGCCACTCTCATTTACAAGAATCCCAAACAAATTTCATAGGGGATTCTACATAAGTCAAATTCCTTACATATTCATATTTATGATTTGACTTCATCCAAGCTAGAAACATACTTTCCTTAACTGATAAACGATCAACAACATCATCGATCAAATCTTCATCGGAAAAAATAACACTTTGTTTGTTTGGAAGATAAAAGCCTAACCTCTCAACTGGTGGATTCTTATATTGAATTTCATTTTTTAATAATCTCCATGCTGCCTCATATGATGAAATATATCTACAATTGTAATACATTTGAATCTCATCGGCCTTTTTTACTACATCATCACTAGTCATGCTTCCATAAAAAGATGTAGTAACATGGTCATTCCCTTTATTCACATATTTAAATAAATACTTGATAGAACGTGACTGATTGCACCACTCAACATTCATATGGGCACCATACTTAAGCAACAAATAATGATTGTGTGGCATGAAAAACCTATTATCCAGAGGGACCCCATTCTTCTCCACCATTCTTCCATTATCACGTCTTTTATATATTAGATATCCATCATCATCAACTGTTGTACATTCAACAAACTTTTTCGGAAAATATTTCATACAACGACCATTAGCCATGAAAGGAGAGTTATTTTCCAAAGTTCCACATGGTCCATGTATCATGTATTCTTGAACAGTTGTGTAATATGTAGGATTAGTATTGTGATCAAGAATTTTAGCTAAAATTATTCTATCAATGTCTTTTCTAGTTGGATACTTATCTTCTTTTGCAAGAAAAACCAATATATGGGCATGAGGCAATCCACGCTTTTGGAACTCAATAGTATATATAAATATAATTGAAAACATCATAAAAAAAGATTTAGAATAATTTTAAAAAAAATTAAATATCAGTAACTAAAGTCATCAAGTAAGTTTAAAATGTTACCTGATTTAATATTCCCAAATATCTTGTTATTCCGAAGATCTTTTATAAGATAATCAAGCTTCATTTTGAAAACACGACAAATAATATTTGGACGATCATTAGCTTTAAGACCTATATAGTGAACAAAACGTACAATCTCAGGCCATTTTAGATTGCAAGTAAATGTGATAAAAAGATTAGGATAACCAATCCATCTACATATGGCCATGGCATCTTGATAATTTTGAACCATATATCGAGCACCATCGGTGAATGATGATGGTAACATAACTCTTTTTCCTTGCATAGATGGATCCGTCTCACCTCTTAAAATAGAATTTGTCAATCCACTGTATAGTTCACAACATAATTGTTTTTGATGTAGTCGGATGTATGTCAATCTTGCTGACTCAATCATTGTATATGCATCAACAATACATTGTTGCAGAAGTCTCTTAGATGATAATATAACTGATCTCTCAGAATTTCTCTCATGTAGTCAGTAGCAAAAATACTTTGTTGTACTTACATATTTTTGACCACATTGTTAAATTCCATCATTACACGTTGATGGAATTTCTTCTCTATAATTATCTGCACCATAAGGAAACAATAAAGGATATTGTAACCCTAGGTAAGAAGCATGCAATTCACTTATCCGCTTTAGCAATCCTGTTTTTGTTTCAACCAAGATATCCCTTTCACCAAGAGATGCATCAATATCACCAACAATTAATCCAGCAACTTCTGAAGCTTTCAGTAGGTTATACCTTATTCCATCTCCATTCCTTCTACAAATAAACTTTAACTTAACATTAGAACAACCTTCCGTGTTTATTTTTTCCCTCACCATTCTAAATGATTTGACCAAAACATTATTCTCATCAAGCATAGTCTTCAAATCAGAAATAATGGATGTGTTAAGATTGTTCAAACTTTCATTTTCCCTATTAGAAAATATGTTATAACAATTCATTATAACTATTCACAAAATATATATGGAATGGATTAATCATTAATGAAAAGAAATCGTAAGAAAACTTACCTAATAGAAAGGACTCTGTTTTCAACTTCATTTTCTATATTGTAAATGTATAGCTGTGCAAATTTTGGTGTCAAACCGTCCGCTGGTAGTAAACTTCCCATGAGATGATAATTTTGACCATAAAGTCTAAACATTTGAGGAGAATTATCACTGTTCAAACTCCTATCAATCTTTCCACCCATAGATGTGAAAGAAAACATACTATTGTTTGATTGGATATTTTTCAGAATGTGTTTACTTTGATTATTTTGTGAATAGAACAGCTCATGCAACACTTGTGGAGGATTTCTCATCAGCAGAAGTTGGATTTTTCCTTGCATACAACACAATGAATATTTTGGTTTTTGCGAATTCTAACTTCTATACAATCTTTCGCCATACCAGAAGAAAGAGCTACAAAATTTACATGTGTATATAGGATCACCAATATCCTAATATTCTATACATAAAAAAATTAATTAAAAAATTATCAGAATATCAATACATGAAATTAAATTTAAGAAGAGACAATAGATATCAAATATAATTAAAATGGATACATAAAAATATGAATATATATACATGTGTGTCTGTGTATTTATGTTAGAGCATGCCACACGATAATAAATCATTATTAACTTCTATTTCAGTACCTGTGATAAATAAAATGTCCTAAATTAGAAATCATAAACTTTAAATTTCATTGAAGAATTTAGGAAATATCAATTAATATTTCTTAAGTAATATGATCTTACCATCAAAAACTTGTTCCAAATTGATTGCCAAATCTGAAATCGAACAATAAATGAGTACTTATTTTTAACATTGTAATCTTAGATAAGAATTAATGATAATTCATATATTTAAAATTTAAAATAATACTAAAGACACAAACCTTTATTGGACTGGAAATGTTGTTGTTTTATAGAATCATTACTATTAATAAAAACCTCACCATTGTTCATATTAGGTACCCCCCAAAAAATTATCGGAACCATTTTCATTTAGTACTTGATAGTGCTGTGTTCGATCTATGCAAATGTTTAAACTTCTAAAACTTGACGAAAAGGTATACACATTGTCACTGCTCTCCATTTTCTGGATAAAATGTCCTGGAGTACAAACTACTTTCAAAAAATAATAATTCAGTCAATATATTTTAACATGAATGATAAAATGTATGCTACATTAACATCAGATACAAAAATACAAATTTACCATTGGTAATATTGCTAAATGGGGATGATGTTTTTCGAGATTTAAATGGATAGTACACATGTTTTTGAGGTGTAGCTTTTTCACTAGAATATTGTTTTGACACCATATCAGTATTATCTGCATAAACGACAATTATAAAAAAAAATACATAATTAGTAGGACTGATGAATCATTAAGTAGCTGTCTATAATCTATAATGTATAAGTAACTATTTATAAGTAAATAAAATTTCTCATTATCTAATTATCTAATATAATAATTCCATACTACTAGATAAATAAAATCTATCTATAATCTATAAGTAAATAAAAATAAAAATGTGGATAATAATTTAGGTCAGACAATAATAATATAAACTTAAGTTTATATCAAATGGAAATATAAGTCCTATAATATTTGTACAATATTATAATGATTCAATAATATTATACGTTAAAGTGCAAAACACGCTTGATTTTTTAACTACTATATAATATAATTTGTAGAACATATTTTTCTTTATGTTTTCCATTTTCTTTTTTTTTTAGTTTTTTTTTGTTTTTAAGAATTTTATAAAAAAATGTAATAATTTTGAAATTATGTATAAATCATAGTCTAAATCATTATAAGTATTCTATGGATTTTTTTATCACCTAATCACCTAATATAATAAGAATACTAAAATTAATTTGAGACTACTTGATAAATAAAATATAAAACAAATGTAACCTTTCAACTGATATGCTTTTTATAATTTTAAAATTAGATAATTAATATGTGTCAATTTTTAAAGCATATTAATTTTTTCATTATAATAAGAATACATTAATGATTATGTCTACCAATCACATGATCAACTATAAGTAGGATTGATGAATCATTAAGTATCTGTCTATAATCTACAATATGTATAAGTAACTATTTATAAGTAAATAAAAATTTCTTATTATCTATTATCTAATTATCTAAATATCATAGGTAAATATTATTAAAATCCAATGGAAATATAAGTCCTATACTATTTGTATAGTACTATAACAATTCAATAATATTATACATTAAAGTCCAAAACACATATTATTTTTTAACTATTATATAATACAGTATATAATATAATTTGTAGAACATAATATTTTATGTTTCCCAATTAGTTTTTTTTTAGTTTTTTATTTTATTTAATTTTTTTAAAAACTAATAATTTTCTAATTCTGGATAAATTATAGTCTGAATCTTTATAAATATTCTAGGAATTATTGTTATCACCTAATATAATAAGAGTACTAAAAATAATTTAAGACTACATGATAAATAAAATGTGAATTAAATGTAAGCTTTCAACTAATAAGATTCTTATAAATTTAATATCAAGTAGGAATGATGAATCATTAAGTATCTATCTACAATCTATATCTATCTATAATCATTAACTAATATGCTTTTATGTTTCCCAATTGCTTATTTTTGGTTACGTTTATTGTTTTCTAGAATTTTATTTATTAAAAATCTAATATTTTTCTAATGATGGATAAATCATAGTCTAAATCTAAATCTTTATAAATATTCTAGGAATTATTTTTATCACCTAATATAATAAGAGTACTAAAAATAATTTAAGACTACATGATAATTAAAATGTAAATGAAATATAAGCTTTCAACTAATAAGCTTCTTATAAATTTAAAATCAACTAATTAATATGTATCAATTTCTAAAACAAATTAATTTTTTTTAAATATTAAAACCTTATTTATTATGTCTATCAATCATATGATCAACTATAAGTACAAATCATAAATCATTAAGTATATATCTATAATTTATACGTATATATAATCTATAAGTAAAAAAAAAAACATAAGGATAATAATTTAGGTCAAAAAATAATAATATCAACTTAAGTTTTATTATCTTGGGTAACTACTATTTAAATCAAATGGAAATATAAGTTCTATAATATTTTTATAATATTATAACGATTCAATAATTCAATAATATTATACGTTAAATTCCAAAACACATTTAATTTTTTAACTATTATATAATATAATATGCAAAATATTTTTTTTTTTATGTTTGCCAATTTCTTTCTTTAGTTTTTTGTTCATTTTTTTTAGAATTTCATATCAGAAATGTAATAATTTTGAAATTATGGATAAATCATAGTCTAAATCTTTGTAAATATTCTAGGAATTTTTGTTCTCACTTAATATAGTAATAAAAATAAAATTAATTAAAGAGTATTATGGATAATAATATTGAAATTATAGATGACCATATCTATTTAATTTTAATTATCTTGGGTAACTAATATTAAAATTAAATAGAAATATAAGTCCTATAATATTTGGTCAATATTATAACAATTCAATAATATTATATGTTAAACTGCAAAAAAATATTTATTTTTTTTACTATTATCTAATATAATTTGCAGAACTTAATTTTTTATATTCGCAAATATATTTTTTTAGCTTTTTTGTTTATTTTGTTTAAAATTTTGTACCAAAATTCAAAAAATTTAAAAATTTTAAAAGTATTGTCTATTAATATTATAGTAATATATGTTATCACCTAATCACCTAATCACATAATCGTATAATATAATAGCAGTATTAAGATATTATTATTATCACCTAATCATCTAATATGTATCAATTCCTGAAACAAATTATTTTTATTTTTTTTAATATTAACAAATTAACACATTATATAATATGCCAACTCAAGTATTATTATCATAAAAATAAAAATGATAATTCAATTAATTACTTAATTAATATGCTCCTATTAATCCACTAATCAATTAATATTATAAGAAATATATATTTATTTAGCTGATTTTTATAATCTTAGTATTTTTTTGGTTACATAATGAATTAATTAATAAATTAAATAATTAATATAATCTACCTTAAATGTAGACATATCAATTTAGCTACACAAATTTTAATTAATTACTTAAATAATTTAATTAATATACTATAACCTATGACGAATGAATGGAATTACTTAATTGGATATGTAATAATTATAGCTCAATCATAATCGTTGATTTCAAAATCAGCTGATCGAAACCGTCCAAATTTTTTTGACACGGATCGACCTTCAACGAACACAAATTATATGAATCTATACCATTGATTTATGTACGAAAGAATCCTATGCGTTGATTTATTTCCATTTGGATTCCCCAAAAAACACATATCCACTTAATCTTGGCCGTTCACATTACACATCCCTCGTGATGGACAGTCGCGGTTGAACATATCCACTGACGCATGAAACCCACAAAGTTCAACTTACACTGTTAGAGGCAGGATTCGTATTGTCCAAATCTTCAAACCTCCACCTTCTGCTTCAGATCTTCAAACTCTATGTCTATCATGAAAATGGAATAATAATCTGATTCGAGTTGAAGTTTCGTTTTTGTCTACTCGAGTCAGTTCCTATTTTTGTATTAGTTTCTCCATCTAATATCAAATTATGTTAAAAATTCATATGTTTGGCCATGGGATCCAAATCCGATGTATATATAACAGCCAAATAATTAGGTCAACTTTAGATCTTTAGTATGTTATTCTTCTGAAATCGAAGAAGTTACTACAAATGTGTAAATTTGTTCTTATTTTCTCACGGTAAACTTCGTCATCGGTTTGTTTCATGTGCTACAATAAGGTAAGTTCTTCATAAATTTTTTCAATATTGCATAAAATATGTTCTACTCTGAAATATGAGACTAAAGATTTATTTGTATTTTTCCTACGAAAATCTGAGTGCTTATCTGACTTCCATTTTAGATGAGCTCAGATTTCAAAATTTTTTACAGGAAAAATCTTCGTGGTAAGCAAATAACTCAGGCTGAAGATTTGTTCAAAAATCGTAAGTGTTTTCAAAAATTACTTATTCTATCTATCAAAATAGTATAAGTCAAATATTTTTGAACTATTATTTTTTGTTCTTTCTTCTTTTGAACATCTGATTTTGTATCTCACTATGAGATCAGTTCAGATTTCGAAATATTTGGTAGATAATTTTGAGGGCGCTAAGTATCATTATCAAATTGTAAGTATATTTTTGTGATTTTCGTCCATGACTTATTCTATAATTTTACATCAAAAACAATTTCATTGCGGTCATAATATTTATTTTTTGATTTATTTAAAATTAAAACACACAAACATGACAACTTGTTTAATATTTACATTTAATTAATGTTAATAGGTTAGTGACATCTTCATAAATATACTCTGAATTATCGAAATACACACAATATTGAGGTAAGATGTTTATTTTTTTCCCTTTGACTCTATAAGTTTAATTTTGTTTTTGTCTGCCAAGTTAGGCCACTAATTTGGTTTAAATATTTCTTGCAGGTTGTGAACATAAGGTCTGATAAGTTAAAAATTTCTATTTCCAAGTTAATATACTTGTATACTTGATTTTTAAAAATCAAAAGAGTTTCGATTAATGGTAGATACATTATTATTGTCGTAAATTTATATTCAAAATTTATTTTTAAACCATTCATTGTCTTCTATATTTTTTTTATATAAATTATAAAAATTGCTACATATGTTCAAAATATTTTGAGCAGTATATGATACTGAGATAATAAGCTTTAAAGTTTTCTTCAAAAGTTAATATACTCTAATTTTTAGCAATAATAAATATAGTTAAATATACTTTCTATTTCAAAAGCATGTTGATGTTGATGTTGACGTTCATGTTGATGTTGGAAACCATCATCGGTTAATATTATATACATAATTTATTATTACTTAAAGTATTTAAATTAAATAAACGATCAATTAGTAGAATTTACTATTTATTAATTGGTTTCAATTATTATTTTCTCTTATTTATGCATTATAGAGTTGTTTCTTGCCTATCATTTATAGCATTCCTTGATTATTTCCTCCTATGCTAGGTATTATACTCTTACTATTGTAAACATTATTATGTAATGATTCACTGTGTTGTTTGGTTCCTATTCTGAAAAATGTCGTCATATGTGCACGTGTTTTATGTTTTGAATGGATTTTTTTTCGATTAATTAACATGATTATCTGAATTTGAAATAACATATACTATACAGTTTTGGTTGTTATTATGGATTAATTAACAAAAGTATCTGCATTTGGAATATTTAGAATAACATTTTAAAATTTAGAAACAATGACTAATGGCTAACAGAAGGTAGCGTCATGTATGGTTGCGTTATATTTTTTCAATGCAATAATACAAACATTATGACCTATTGTACTTTGTAATATCATCGGTAGCATGATCTATTAATAATAAATTTGGTTGTTATTATGCATTTGGAATAACATATACTATAGTCATAACTCCAATCCTAAATAAAAATTTAGAAATAACTAATGACTAATATGTTAGAATGTATAAATTATAAGTGGACAAAGCTAAACATGTAAGAAAACTACAATTGATAATAATGGATAGTTGAACATGATGTTGAGGCTTCTTTTGTTGTCCTTTTTCGACATAGGGTTCTGGACTTCATTAATTTCTTCATGATTTAATTAGCTAATGCACACAAATTAAACAGATAAATAAATAGTGTTAATATAAATATAAAGGAGTGAGCACAATATTAAAGCTTACTTTGAGTAATAAATTTGTCTTGGTTTGTAATAATCCGCAATACTTTTTGAATTTACTTGATAGCTAAAAAAGCAATTCGAAGTATGGATGAAAGGGAGTATGTAGGAAATGTGAGATTTCTCTTGTGCATCAGATAAATAGATAAAATAAGGAAATTGGCTATTCAAATAGGGCGGTCAAAGAATGAGGGTATATTTGTAACTGGAGTTATATTTTTGTCTGTGGCTGTGTCAGCTGTTCAATTCAAATTAAGCTGATCCAAAATATCAAAAAATATTTTTTTTTTCATATTCCCTATGAATCTAACTGTTATTTCAATTGACATCTTTTATATAGTTCTTGCTTAATCAAAATGTTCATTTAATTTCTACCTATTTAGGGATCATATCTAGTTGGACTAAAATTAGTTGCATAAATTTTAGAGAAAGTATCCTTCATTACATAATATCCAATAAAATAAATGATACCATTACATCATAATAAGGATAATATAAGGTACCAATAACAAAATGATCAGTATAATAAGCAAACATAGTATGCTTAATACCGATAAATAAGTCTTTTAGGTACAATTTCTTTCGAAAGATAGAGAAACTAACATGGGAAAACATAAAAGATATAGATATCTAAACTAATTTCATAGTTTTTCTTTCTTGATCATTGCTCTTGTCTTCTTTATAGGAATAGTTGATGACAAATCTCCATCTATGCTTCTCTTCCATCTTTTGTCTGATTCCACATCTATGGGGTTTTTTTTGGAGTGGTGTCATCTTTCTTATTTGGTGTTGTGATCTCATCAGTTTGTGAAATAACCTTAAAAACAAAACTTATGAAACCTTATTTACAACTTACAATGAATTTATAAACAATTGAATAATCTATTTATGTTTGTTATTTTTCCTTTAGTTACCTACCCTTGAAAATCACTTTTGCTTGCCTTTGATAGTAAGTCAGAGTCCTGAAAAGTAAAATTTTAGCAAATGCT
The DNA here is from genome assembly GCA_030549775.1 of Tamarix chinensis. Lineage (NCBI taxonomy): Eukaryota > Viridiplantae > Streptophyta > Magnoliopsida > Caryophyllales > Tamaricaceae > Tamarix > Tamarix chinensis. The sequence goes on along the minus strand of CM060173.1, from coordinate 26,092,527 downwards.
TTTTCATCTAAACATAATTAAATATTAGTTCATCATAATATTCCAAATGGATTTAACCTGGCTGTCAAACATGCTTGCCCCATCATACTTGTTGACTATAGCATGATCTGTTGTAAGTTTTAGGATTGTATATGCTCCCAAGTTGCCATCCTTAATTTGCACGAAAAATAGTACTACCTTATTGAACATGATTTCAAGTTCACATGGTAGACCATCATCTGACATCTATACCATGTGAAATAATTATCTGAATTAAGAATGAAACATGGATTTAGGTAATAATAATTCACCTGTAGTCTATAATATACCTTTGCATTACCCTATTTCAGTTCCTTTGCTGATTTCCCTATCATTTCCTTGCATTCTTTATCCCACATTAGAAATGGGGCATTATTTGTGTCATCAACAACTATAACTTGTATCTTGTACCTTATATTACCACTTATTTCGTATTTATTGCATTTTTTGCACTTAAATTTGTCCCCACTTGGTTTTAGCCTCTTAAAGCATCTTTTACATGCAATATAATACCAGTTTCCCTTAGTCTCCACTGCTACTATTCTTGCTTTAACTAGAACTTTCCTATCTACAGAATGTTAATATAATTAAAATTTAATTATATTTGATTAACTAATTTAAACTTATTATCTAAAAAACCTGATATTTAACAGACCTCCTCATTTTTAGCTCCTCTAGAGATTTAAATGGCCACCTTCCACTTGCTACCATCAATAGAATATGATGGTAAAACTTGTGGGTCACTAATGGTTGTAGTAGTGTTTCTGTCAGGTGGAAATTTGAAACATTGGAATATAGTTAGAGTTATTGAGAAGTTGTATATAAAATATAAAAATATTATTAAATAGTGTTTTATTTGTTTTAGAAAACACTACTCATTTGCAAAGTCTTGAATCTCTTTTTCATCATTGTCCAACGTTATTTTAGTGATATTCCAAGTGTTGGCAAGTCTTACTTGATCTACATAAATGAAACATACAGAACATCATTCATGCATGTATAATCAAAATTAACATATAAATATTGTTTTACCTCTGAATATTCTCACTTTGACAAACTATAATACGATGTAAACTACCTACGGGCTACACTCTTTCACATGTGTGTTTAGCTCAGTAGCAAGTTCACCCCATAGTGTACAATCTATCATGTTCTGCCTACAAAATCTTATTACTGTAAGTAAGACTTGTGTAACATCATTTCTTTATTTGTCTATTATATACCTGGAGTCTTCAATGCTAAAATCTAGCTGATTTGTCATTTGCCCATAAATTTTCTTTGTTTGCATCTTGTGGATGCTCACTACTTTGCCGATCACATCTGTCAAGGTTTTGATAATATTAATGATTAATGATGCTGGAAATAATGTGTATAAAATTGAATAACCTTACCAATAAGTATGGAAGTATTTGTTGTAGGTAAATATTTGTATGGGATAAATTGATATAGATGCTTTGGAAACATGTCCATTCTCTGAAAAATTTCAGTGTTTGTCATGAAATAAATGACATGTGGAAATCTGCTTGTTTTTGTGCCCATTTTGTTGTCAGCAACAATAAAGTTTTTCAAGTGGTATAGATTTCCTTAAGATAAAATAAGCTTGAATTTTTGAATGAGTGGCCTTCTAATTGATGCATACACTCTAACTCCCTGCAATGTAACATAACATAGCAATACTGATATCTTACTATATGTTTTAAGAATTTAACATTAATTTTAATTTAAAATAATTACTTGACTGTCATGCATGATACATTCTATTGAGTATGCCTGAGATTTGTTCTCATAGGATTTTCTTTCATAAATTATAATCATTCTCAGTTGAACTGCCCAAGTGGTTGAAGAAGGGTTGATTTCATTTAGTAGAGAAAATAGAGGCTGATTATGATATCTAAAAGGAAAAAAAAATATAAAGTTAGTAATTGATTTTAATAAGTAAATAAGTAAACAAACTGTTTAATCAAATGTTGCAGGAGAAAATACTGATTTTTGTTTGGTTGATGCTACAGCTGTTCTTGCAACTTGAAGAATATTATGCTTCAGGTGACACTTGCAAATAGGGGGATGTTGGGATGATTATGATATCTAGAAGGAAAAAAAATACAAAGTTTGTAATTTATTTTAATAAGTAAATAAGTAAACAAACTGTTTAATCAAATGTTGTAGGAGAAAATACTGATTTTTTTTGTTGGTGCTGCAGCTGTTTGTGCAACTTGGAGAATAGTATGCTTCAGGTGGCACTTGCATTAAAATATGATTGAGACTGTGGTTATGAGAAGATATTATGCTTGTATATATAGTATAAATTGTAAAATATTGTAAACAATTGTTCCAAAGTCAGATATCTAATGTGGTAGATATCTGGCCATTGATATAGGTTTTTGTAATTTACAGACCATTGATTAATTGAGAAACAGATCTGTGACATGTTAATATGCAGATCACTGACATGTATGTATACATGTCAAATGTATGTATGCAGATGACTGAGTTGTTTGGGCAGGCAACTCTGTTTTTTATATATAGTAAGATTGGAACTAACAATAATTAGATTTGTTAACTTAATTACATAGTAGATTGCTGATTATCGGATTATGTCCGTCCACACATATAAAACAATTTGCAGGATGCAGTAAGTTGGTAATAAACAAACCCCCAACCACAATCCAAATAACAAAGCACAAATACACAACTCAACTATCATTTCAATGAATCAACAATATAAACCAAGCAAAGCTAATGAAGTAGATAAGATATAAGCAATACAAGTCACTCGTAGATCAAATACTGTTGACTAGACCGCACAACAACAAATTTATAATCAAATACAACCATACAATAAAAAATCTTATATTAATCTTATACCCTATGACAGGTAAAATTTTTGTCACTAACATCAGATACAATCACTTATAAATCAAGACTCTTAAATCCCAGTCTAAATTAAAGACTCAAATTGTAGGCTTTCGAAGTCTCAAGCTGACATTTTTCTACCTTAAGCTAGTTTGGTGAAACTACAGGGTTCTAGGCAATGTGCCTTAGGAATTTTGAACATAAGAAAGGTACGATGACAACAATGGATGGAAATTGAAGCTCACCATATCTACTGAGGTTGCAGATGCATAAAATTTGCTCAAGAATCTTGTAGAAGATAGAGATAAAAGGGAAGAAGAGGACAGATGAGATGAGGGTATGAAAATGACTTCTTATGCATCCTTCCCTTGTGAATCTGTTGAAAATAATCAAAACAGGCTAAAATAATCAAAATAAACTATCTAAAATGTATTTATGAAGTTGGAAAAATTTTGGGGAAAGATTCTCAAGAAAAATTGAATTCAAAGAGTAACTAGGTCAGTCTAACTATTCGGTGGTGCCCAAACCAGTTAAGCGATTCAACAAGTTTCAGAAATCAAATTTTGATGAACAAATCAGTCGATCGGTATGTTAGACCAGTCAACTGGTTTTTCGATAAAACCAAATATTTTTCCTAATCAAATCAAGCTTAGCCAATAACCATACTATTCTTAAACACACTTATAAAATAATATCAAACATACTTAGATCACCATCAAACACTTATATTAGCACACATTAAAAAGTGAGGTAGTACAGAGAATTACCAACACTGAAGATGTTTTTAGTGTAAGAAGTGAAGAGAATAAGGCTAGGTCAACAAGACTTATGTCCTCTACACCTTCTTAGCCCCCATATAAGGAGGCTAGGAGAAAAAAAAATTCTCAAGGTGTCGAAATATTGAGGAGAGTGGTGGCTTCGGAGACAAGATCAATTAATGCCATGTGTAAAAAGGGAATGAAGATAAAGAAGATGTAAGGGAAGAATGAACATCATGCAATTGCCTCTACCATTTGATTTCATTAGTTTGAGGGGAAAGGAAGAGGGCCACAGGAAAAGAATAAGAAGTCAAAGAGCATATTTCATCAAAAACACTCTTTGAGTATTTTGTCCCGAGGGTTTGATTTAAACTCTTATATATATAAAAAAATGGGTAAAAGCCTCTAAAAATAGTTTATAAATCAAGTATAAAATAGTCATATTGTTTTACAACCACTGTAAAAAGGTTCAAAATTAAACAAGATTAAAATCAAATTACTCGAGGAGTTTGTTGACTAATCGACAAGACTAGTTGACTATTTTTTTCAAAATGAGTTGTTTTTTGGTTTCAAAACACCTTTCATAGGATGAACCAATTGAGTAAAAACTAGCCAACTAGTTTCTCAAAAACCTCATCCTCCATTTTTAAATCCTTTCCAACTCATTTCAAGTCTACTTTTTTCTTTCTTTTTTTTTTTATAAAAATAATACTCATTAAAATCATAATGGGACACACAATTAGCACATTTTATAAAGATCTCAGGGAGCAAGGTATTGTAAAAGGTACCACACATATCATGCTTATTACTTTATGCAGAAGCCACACACAATTTTTGTTACAAATAATCGGGTACATGAATATAGCAATTGACATTAACAATTATAATACACATTGCATGAGAGGAAGCTCAAACATGGACTAAAATTTTATTGAACGAAGAATTTTAGTCCTAGAAACAAGAAGTAGAAGATGGATTCAGTATTCACCTTAACCAATAAGTAAAGAAAAATAGGTAACAAAAAAACGTTTCCAAATCGTGTTAAAGACCTATTGTATTTGGAATAGCACGTCCAATATGGATTCATTAACCAATTAATTATATATACCCGAATCATGATTATGACCTTAAAGTACAGATCATTGAGCTAGCTATCCAAACGTGGAATCACGACAGATACATATTACCTAACACTTTTCTCATGGGTTGATTACGTTGCATCACGTCAGTTTTGAGTTTGCCTGAAAAAGTATAGAAAGAATGGCTATCTAGTCCAAAAAAGGTGGGGGGGGGGTGAAAAAAGAGTACAGAATGGCTTTGCATTAACTAACTTAAAAATATCAAACTCAGTGACATGTAGTGTGGCTTAGATCCGTAAAGTCGCTTTAATTATTTTATCAACTCCACCCTTAACTTATACGGAAAGATTATTTGGTAATGATTTATAGTGTCCCCCAGAACTTTACCCGGCTGTCATCTCGTCCTTTTCCAGCCGTTGTTAGGTTAGGCTTCGTTCGGCGTGACTGTTGCTTTTAATTACGAGAGACCTTGAAAGTCATAAAATAACATATAAATCCAATTATTGACATAAACTAATACTGTATAAGCTATGATATTTTTTCCTTCTTCGAAAGGAAAGATAAAATCAAAGTGATTACTTATTCAAGAGTTGGAGGACTAGTGTATTATTACATTGAGGAACACAGAAACATCAACCATTATTTTCTTTGTTTGGAGTCTTTAAGTACAATTTATTAATTCATCATAGGTAACAGAATGAACACGATTCAACGTAAAATAATATAGTACATATGAACGTGAGCCATTTATATAGAAGAAACATAAATAACTGATAAAGACAAAGTAACACCAAGTATCTCATGGGGTGATAATAAGTTTCAAGATACCCAAATTTTCAGATAATTTCATTATTAAACCTTATATTGTGATTTTTATTATTTTTATTCATAGAAAGTATGTAAATATTTGGTATAAATCAGCAATGTTGGGGTTCTAGATCCAACTAACGAGTTGGACCACTACCCCCTTCATTTAAGTCCAGTCTCAAAAACCAAATAGGTCCAGTCCACTAGTCCTAAAAATTCAATGACCTCTTCTAGAAATGTTAGGTAAAACACAACCTCAAATAATAAATTTTGAATAGTATTGTAGTTAGTTACAAATTATCTCGATAACGATACAAATATGAAAGTGTAAAAGCAATTTCTGAGTGTAATATAGCTAAAAAGAGTAGATATTACAATCAAAAAGTTGATTCTAGCTAAGTAGAGAAAGAAAGAGCACTTTTGAAAATATCTCAACAAAAATCTATAACACCCCATCTTTTAGTGAAGTTTGTTGAATGAGAATTTATGGTATTTAATAATATTTGATTTGGATTCAGAACTACAATTGAGTATGAGGAAAAGTTGGATATAAGTAAGTTGTAGAAATGGAATAAAATGAGTTTTTAGGTGAACCAATCGATCGGTTCCATGAATCAATCGATTGGTTCATCATCCTAGCTAAATAGTTTTGCTTAAATAAACCGATCGATTAGTTTGTAGAACAGCCGACTGGTAGGCCAAACCGATCAATAGGTTTTTGAGCCGAGTATATTTTCAAAACTTGATTTTTCTTGAAAAAAATCTTATACCAAAATGGAACCTTAATAATCTCATTCTAAGTTGTTCTTTAAAGATTCTTAACCTTTCTTATCATTTATTTGTTCCAAGCTTTTGCCTCAAACAGATTTGAGTGTTCGATTTGGACAATTGAGGGGGAGGGTGATGTCAGCTTTGACTTCTTCCATCTCTCTCTTATACACACTTCTGGAATTGTTGCTTCAATTTCCATAATTATCTCTATTTTGTTGGGATATTTCTTCCACACCGATCGTTCATTTTCTCTCTTGTGTTTGACATTTCTGGGCGAATTTGATTTATATTTTTACAAAAATTACCATTTCAGCTCTGGAAGGGAGATCAGTCTATCTTTGATGAAATCTACCCATTCAACTCAAATTTGAATGGTAGAAATTAGGATTTTTCAATCTAGTCCTAACCACACTCGTTCTTGTATCGATTTATTGGTTATAAATATCCCTAATCGCCCCTTCCATGCACTCTTCTTTCACCTACCAAAATATTACAACTCTCTCTAGCCTTGTGTTCTTTTCTTATCAATTCGAGCTTAGTTTTGATTCCTTTCCACTCTTTTGATCCTTTCTCGAGCTCCTTCTTGTTTATCTTTAAGCAAGGAGGGTTAGATTTAGGAAGAAGTTGAGTATCTTTTTTAGCTCAAACTCTCTATTTTTCTCTTAGATTGGGTAAGTTGTTTTCTCCTCATTTGAATTCTGATTTATCAAATTATTCATTGGATTTTTGAAGCTTTAACTTCTATTCTTTAAGTTTTGGAAATTGAAAATCTTCCATTTTGATTTTTCATATTTGTGGAAGAGTTTTTTCTTTGCACCAAGTACTTCAATCTTACTTTTGAAATATGACCTTGTTAATTATGTGATGTGGTGTATTCCTTAAAGTCCTAATTACATAGGGTTATATGATAACTTAGTTTCAGATTGATGCATGTTGATTAATTTATGAATCTTGAGAAAAAGGTATGATTTTAGGGAAATTAGGTCGATTTGATTAATTGTGAAGCATGTTTTAGTTTATGAACTGATGAAGTATTGGTATGATGCTATGATATAATTTGGTTTTGATGTGGTAGGAGTTTTGAGGGTGATTTGGATGAACAATGTTTATTTTATACTATTTGGGGGAAAACTGATCGATTGTTTAGGCTAAACCAATCGACTTGTCCTTAGAACAATTGACTAGTTGACCTAAAGCAATCGACTAGTAGGTCTATAATAACCTTGGTTTGCTCTATGCTTAAACACATCAAATGGTTTGGTAGAACTTATCAACTAATCTTTGAGCACTTGACTAGTTTGGCTCTATCGATTGACCAGTTTGAGGGCCCCTTGGATTTGACTGAGCCAAACCAATTGACTGGTTGGACTAAATCAATTTACTAGTTAGTAAAACAGATCAACTTGTTAAGCTAAACTGATAGGCTGGTTCATCTTGATTGTATGGTTTTGATATTTGGCTTGGATATGATTTAAGACTAGGCCTAACACTGCTATATGACTATTTAATGAGTGAAATACATCTATTAACATGGATTGATGATGTAATAAATGGATTAAATAGATCATAATTCATTATATACTCAATGGGTGTTGTAAAGGCGTTAATGAGTACATCCAAATATGTATTTAATGGATTTTAGATGAGTAATGTAATCTGGGCTTAGTTTGAAAAGGATTAATCTAATGGATTTGGTTAATATTGAGTAAGCATGAATGGAAATCCCACACATGATTGGGGAATGGTGATGGTTAATATGGAATAATTATGTGAATATCTTTCTTGCACATTGTATGAGCCTCATGTGGTCATGTAACCTCAATATTAACATATTAATCGCTTAAAGTGAAAGAAAATCGAGCTATGTATGGGTCTGGGTTACTTTATCCTAAATTAGATACTAAAGTTTAGTCTATTTTTAGGCATTTATTGTTTCCTTCGGGTTTTTCCTTCAGGTGTGATCCTAGTAGATCCCGGTGCCTTCCTTGTTCTAGATACTGATGATGTATTAAGGGGTATTGATACTAAAGGACCTGATTACCTAGGTGGTTATTGGCTTTGGCTTGGACTTATGTCCATTGATGGTTACTTAGATTTGGCCTAGACTTATGTCCATTTGTGGTTACTTGGCTTTGTCTTAGGCTTGATGTCATTTGGTTTGGATAGAATTTCATGGTATATAAGAGCATAGGGTAGTGCACAATCCATCGCTCGATAATAACTAGAATAAGTATTTGGATAATAATTTGAATAAGTATTTTGATAAGAAATTGAATAAGTATTTGGATAATAATTGGGAAATAAGAGTGTGGTTAAAGAGAAAAATAAGAGTAAAGGAAAAAGAATGGTAGTATTTATAATGTCTTATATATATATATATATAAATGACCTAATGGAATAAGAAAGTGGAAATTGGCCAATACTGGAATTATGTGCATTGATGAATGAAGCTTTAATGATAGTTGGACAATCCACTGAGTCGATTGCCTATAATAATTTATGATATTGTGTTATGTTATTAAGCATGATGAGTCATGTATGGTATGAGCTTCCTATGCCTGATGAGACCATGATAGAGCATGTATCCTATTTATATGAAATATGCATGAACTATGTTAGTATGATTTTGATTATAATTATATGCATGAATTTTGTGTGCTTGTGACTTCCATTGTAGAAGTAACTTAGCTTATTCAGTATGAAGCATAATGATATGCTCGATTTCTCGGTCACCTGCTCATTCCCATGAGTAGAGGGCCATGTGCATATTTTCAAGGATTGTCATTAGTAGGCCAACCTTGTGTTGAGCATGGGTTTTGAGAGCGTGGATGTCTGGAGTCTTTTATATGGTCCTAGATGAATAAGAGTTTAAGGTTATTCCCTACCTTTGCTTTCTATAATTTGAGCCTTGTACTGGTTTTATTTTCCCTTCGTATATGTAAATATTTGTGGACTATCGAGGTCCTGTACTTGAAAGCCTTTTCTTTAGGATTTATATAATATGTTTTGGCGCACTTTACTTTGGTTTTGGTTGGTTAGTTATCAGCCTTATATCTAAAATAGGGCGGACAGCTGGCAGTTATTCAATGTTAGGTGAGGCAGTAATACCTTGTTTTTTCTAAGTGTTTTGTATTTTTTCTCTTCCTCAAGGTTTTTTAAAATAAAAATTTTCAGTAGGAAAAAATGGAGGTAATATAAAATTTGAATATGAAAGTGTGTTGTTGAGAATTAATTACAAGAGAGACCTGAGAAGTAATTGTGTAATTAATGAGGGCTCAAAAGTTACTATTCTACCCTATAAATGATATGTATATTATTGGCCAACATTATAGACATTAGGGTAAAAAGCAAGTATCCATTACACAAGCAATGATTAGAACTTTTTACATTTAATATAATTTAGTTAATTGATTTTGGGAACCAATCGATTAGTTACCCTAACCAATCATCAATTGATTAGTATAATTAGGTAAATGATGTTCAAACCTAATTAGAAAATTTTAATGTTGCTTAAACTAGTCGATTTGTTTCATGCTTTTTATTTTTGATCTTGTGATCATACAAGAATAGTCAAATGGTATTGCAAAATGATCAATAAGTTTGCTCAAACCAATTGATCAGCTTATTCCCTAGGAGAAAACCATTTTACATTTTATCTCAATCCTTAGCTTTATTAGTTAATCTAGTCAATTAGTTTTGAGAATCAGTCTATCAGTTTGAGGAAACTACTCAAAATGTTCAATTAGAGGCAAAATAGTTTTCTATTGGAGTTGAAATCATAACCTAATTAGTCAAACCAATCAATCGATATCAAGCACTAATCAATGGGTTTGAATAAACTAATCAAAGTGGTAAAATAGAGAATTTTTTTTATAGGATTGAAGATCCACAATTGCCATTCAAATGGTTTTGAGGGTTTTTTTTTGAAAGTTTAAATCTCGGTTTTGAAAACACAAACTAGTCAATCTATTATGAAACTTGTCAACTAGTTCTGGCCACAAACAAGCATCTATAAAACACTTTGAATCATGTTTGGAATTTAAAAAAATAAAGAATTAATATCAAATGAATTCCTAAAATATTAAGATCAAAAGTGTTGATGCTCGCTCAACCTTTACAATATAACTTCAGACTTATAGTATAAACCTTGAAGTCTTGAGTCTTGGTATCTTCATCCAATCTTCTCTTATACTTTAAAACTTGATTGTTCTTTTAAAATTTCCCTTGAACAAAAAACTAATTAAGTGTAGTTTGAGACTTGATTGTTCTTTTAAGCCTTTGCACTTGATGGATGGTTTAGACAAGTGTGGTGTGAAACCCTTAGTGTTCAATGTAATCCATGCACACTTAAACAAATAGGTTAATGTTTTAAACACATTCGTTATAATCAAAACAAGGATTAATATATTTATTGATCTCATAGGTAAACAAATATGAACTACGAACATGTGATCAAGGTAAGGGTGTAACACCCTCATTTATTTCAAGCATTTTTTTAAAGAATAATGTAGAAGATAAAATAGTAAATGGGGGATGCTACCTCCATATTTGTCATGAGGAGAGCTTCTCATGTTCACCTAATCTATGATAGATGTAATAGTAGGTATAAAAACCAACCAACCAAGAAGACAATTAGTGTGCAAAGTAAAACTCCTTATTGATTACAAAATCTCAAACAGAGGTTCCATATAACAAAAGAAATTGATAAGAACCAAGAATTAGAATTCCCCACATAAGAAAAAACACTAGAAACCCTACTCTCTGACTCAAATTTAAAGCTCAAAATACAACCCAAAAATTACACGATAACCATAGAAAAATAACATGCTAAATACAAAAGTAATGAGTTAACAAACCCAACTCTAAACAAATAACTTGTTCACACAAGGATATCATACTAAGCGTAAGATCATGCATACATGTATAATATCACATGTGGAAACATTACATAATGCATAACTCAAGAAAAAAAAGAAACGATAACATGTAATGACACCAACCACCTCAAACAACCATTTATCAACCATCTAATAGATCACATAACAAAAATTGTAGACAATGGTAAGTATCGATGCTTCATAACAATGGTAGTACACAATAGCAATTACTAATGATGACACATGATAATGACCATCACAAACCAACAATAGTACACAATTGTAACTACCAATTATAGTTCACAAAATGACCATCCAAAACCAATAGAAGTACACAATGATAAATACCAATGATAACATATAACAGTGACTATCCCTAACCCACAATAGTACGTGTTGGCAACTACCATATAGCGATGATGATCTGAAGCTAATTTTTAGTTATTAAGTCATATATATGTGTTTACATCAAAAAATTCCATTTAATTTTGAAAGGAATTATCATCTCAACCACAGAAATCACCATATTCATCAACCAAAGTAACATAATCTCTTCTAAGAAAACTAGTCTAGGAAGCACACTACTGCTCATTATAACACAGAAACTAGATCTATAAATCCTTTAATATGTTTAACCCTATAGGTTTTTTGATTTAACCTATGAAGAAATAGTGGGCCCTCTCACTCAATGGTCTTCTGCACTTGGGTGCCTAATCCGAGGCATGAGATACCTACCCAAATCAACTCGTCTTTCACTTTTAAATTATTAGTGTTTAGTTAAAATAAGGATCTAAGATCCAAAAAACATAAAAATCAAGTCATCATGAATTATTCCACTTAGGGTCACAACTTACATTTAGCCATGAAAGGAAAAAGGTTACACAACAATCCATAACCTCATAATAATTAACAACTCATTTCTAACACAATCCTTTAATTCCAATTATTCAAAAGCTAATATAAAATCAAATCAATGATTTGGTCATTGGTCTAACCTAAACTCAACCACAAGTCTTTCTAAGCCTAAATTACCCTAAGTGAGTTGGCTCATGATTCATTTCAAATTTTTGCTATCAATTTCCATCCCATTCATATTAAAATCCAACTATTGTTGTTCATTTTATTCATTATAGAAATTTATATTTTCCATGATTCTATTGATTGTGTCATTTTTGCATATTTAATCCTCTATAGTGAAATTGTTACGTCTTAGAAATTTCTATTTTCCTGATTAGATGATTTTAGCATTTTTTATCTATTTTAATTTGTTTATGCTCCGAACTAATTCTAGGACCAAATATCTTTATATATTTGGTTTTATAAAATTATTTTGCATCAATTAGCACCCTTATGAACCCTATGTATTTTTTTTGTGCAATTTAAAAAAAATACATTTTTACTTATTATCCACTTTTGTCTTTTTCACTTATTTTTCATCTAATGAGTATCAAATTAACTCTATTGCCAAATATTTTTATATATTTAGGTACCTTACATTATTCCAAACCTTTGCATAAATTTTATACTTTTTGGGGCCTATATACTATTATTCTTAATGAATTCCACTTTTCTACCATTTCTACCTATTTAATTATCTCAAAAATTATTCAATACCTATCTTACCACTCCCTATCCTGTTATGTGACTATCAAATGTTAAATAATCATTTGTTCAATATATATATATATATATTCAACCAAAAATACTCCCATTATCTAATCACAATCAAAAGCCTACTAATTACCTTTTACAACTGCCATCCTTCTTTATACTTCATTGTGGTTGACCAAGGAACCCCATTTCTCACACTTGTTGCATGCTAGATCTGGCAAGGGTATAAATTGTTTTAACTCACCTTATATAAACCCCCCCTTTTTTTAAATCAAATTTGTTCTTGTTTTATATGAAATTTTATGGAAACTAAATAAGAAATGTAGGGTGCTATTACTGCATCTAGTATATAAGAGGTATAACCTATACCTAGTATATGTCGAGTGCAAGACTAAAAAACAAACTCATATCCTAAGATGCAAGTGTTGTTGTCACCTAACTCAAGTCTAATTAAAACTTACAAGATCAATAAGATCTAATAGATCTCAAAAAGAGATAAAAGAAATATAATATAAGATCCTGAGGATCTAAACTAAAATGCTAATCAAGTTAACCAAGGACTTGACATTCTCAATGCCACGTAAGCAAGGATGAGAAACTTGCATATGATTGAAATAGTGTGGTATTAGTATAATGAGCATACCGAATAGGATTTAATTATCATACATAAGCATGATTAATTCAAAAAAAATTATCACATTATATTATAGTATAACTTTCTAAGAGCATGGTACAATAACATAAGATTACATGCCAACATCTAGGTATATATAACATGTAAATAAGGAAAGAAAAACACTAAGCCATCTCTTGGAATTCAATTCTAATTAATATTAAATTTGTTGATAAGGAAGGATACATAATACATTGAGATAATTAACCACACTAGGCAACTTCAAGCTATCAAACTAGGTTAGAAAATAATGTACAATTTGTTATACCATGAGGGTATACCAGATAAAACAAGGAATCATTACGGATTAAAAAGCATGGAGAAGAATTTAGTAAAACCTATAAACATCTCTAGAATGAATTTTAGTTATATATGGAAATTTGTTTGACCATAATGGATACATAAGATATGGGCATATTCAAAATAGAATGTCATATAAGCCATATAGACCAAAGGCACAATCAAGACAAGTCATATAAGCCATAGGCATATGGAAAACAATATGAGGCATAAGCCTAGAAATCTAGTCCTAACACTAATGGACAAAACATATGGAGCAAAAACACTAGCAACAAGGCACACAAGCTAAAGCATATAGGGAAACATGTCCTACAACAAAGAACAAGGTCAAGGGTGCAAATAATAAGGGAATAAAATCCAAATTCACATATAGAATCCATTATCCCACCACAAATAGACAAAATCCAAAGCACACCATAACCAAATGAGCATCCTACTCTACTACAAATGAGTATACTAATGCTAGGGGCTTGTATAAGAAATTCAACATCTTCCTTGTTTGGAATCATAAATGCCACTGCAAGTCAAACATTACGTCCTCTATATACTCTAGCCAAAGTAGTCTCAGTAAAGATATACTAATCCTTAAGTATATATACCCTTTATAGAGTTCAAAGAATCATATAGAGCACAAAATGCACCAATCTACTATACAATAAGAAACCCTTTTAATTTTATGAAAGTAGGAACTAAAGGTCCAACGGATCGTGTTTTAATAATACCAAAACAAAGTGTATTCCACAAAGGGAGGCTCAAAGTGCCATCATCACAAATCACATAAGTGTTTATAGTTAACACCAAACCTCAAAGAACATTCGCAAATCATTTAAAATAATGAAAACCACTTATTCAATGGAATATAATGGATTATAGTATCCCTAAAACATATTTGGGAGAAAACATCAAAATTAAAGGCTAGAGGCCTTGGGATAAAAATCCAAAATTAGAGGCCAAAATGCATAAGGAAATATTTTAGTAAGCAAGAATCCCAAAAAGTCATCTGAAAGTCAAACTTAGATCAACAAGGCTCTAAAATCCAACCTAACTCATTATTTATCTATTTAGTCAATCAATTACCAAAACTATAACACCCCAAATTTTAGGGTTACTATTTCTAAATTAAGCCATTTTCTCATTTTGTGGAACCTATGCCATTCTTATTTACTCCAATAATTTCGTATGATACTCTTAGAATATATTAACCCATATAACACATTAAAATGTTAGAACTTCCATATTATCCCCATAATGACCATAATATCATTAAGGTAAACTAAACACCCTTATTTCATAAAGCTCTTATATGTTCGGTATTATTATTATTTTCAAATCCTCCATTTTTCACCATACATCTTAATTACTCATTTCTCACTTATCATATTATTTCAACCCACACCATGATAGCATATTTCATACCGATTCTCTTAGGGTTTTCAACATAGAAATTATTGTAACGATATTGCATGATTCTCAACTTACACACTTTTCATCATATAATATTATATTACCACATCATAATATTGGTCAAAATGATATTATAAACATAACACAACAACATAGTAATACCAAAAATCATATTATACATTTAATGCAAAACCTTAACTATGACTAGTATCCTTATAGAAAAAGGCACTAGTCTTTAAGAACGTATCCAATCTTGCCTCCTCCAAAATATCTAAAAAATCACCTAAGAAACAAAAATAAGGCACCATTGGAATTTATTGATATAATTAAGGAATATTTAAGGTAAGGAAGAGTGAAAAATGGTAGAAAAAATCAAACAAAACCAAGTTATGGGAATCAGTGGAAAGTTGTGTGACAAAGGAAGGGGGATAGGTAGAGTTTGTCGAAGGAATGGGGGAGCAATAGTAGCTCAAGTTTTTACTAAGGGATGTGAAATAGTATAGGAGGCTAAAGGGGGAGGTTTTTTATAATGGAAGTGGTTGAAGGGGGAAAGTTGGCTGCATTTGTTTTGGGTGAGTGGAGGTGGTGTGCTGCTATGGTTTTTGTTGAAGGTAGGGGTAGAGAGCAACAATTTTGGCCTATTTTTGGGATGAGGTTTTGGTGTGGATTATCGATGCTCAATGGAGGAAGGAAAATGGGTGATTTTAGTGTAGTTTGCTAAAGGTTAGGGGTGTTTAGTGAGGTTTTTTTTGTCTGCAAGGGGTAGGTGTATTATAAGTTTGGCCAGTGGTGGTGGTGAGCTTTGGTGGAAGTGGCCAATGCTAGTGGGGCAGGAATAACAAAGGGTACTGATGGAGGTTTTTGTGGTGTGTTTGGTGATGGAAAGAAGGAGGACTAGCTTGGGTTTGTGGTGCTAATTTTGATGGAAAAAATAGGAGGAAGGAAGTAGTTTGGGGCATTAAATGAAGTAGAGAGAGAATTAAGAGGGTATATACATGCACAAAGTGGCATGCATGGGAAGAGATGGAAGAGGAGGATGGAAATGGATGGTGCATGCACAAATGAGGAATGGGTTTGTTTACAACACATTGCACAAGGAGTAGGAGTTGATATGTTAATTGGGGTAGGGTGTAAGAGATAGCTTGACAAAGGGCATGGTAGGGGCCTGGTCAAATAAGGTTTTAAACAAGAGAAATGAGATACAAGACAGAAAGAAAACTAAGGTAGATTAATAGGGTATAAAAAAAGGAAAGAAAAGGAGAGGGGAAAAGGAAATGGAAAGAGGAGGGAGGAAAATAAGTGTGGGTTTAAAGTTAGATTTACGTTAAAATAATTTAGGTTAGGGTGTTAGGATAATTTAATTAACAACTATCTAGGGTTAGGTTTGGATTAAAAATATATATTAGTATCTTGAATACAGATTATGATTAGGTGAAGTATAAATTTCCCAAGTATTAGAATTAGGTTATGATATTAATTACTCAGGATTATGTTCAGCTAAAATTTGAGGTATTACAAAAGTACACTTTAAAGACATAAACACTCATTTGTATTTGAGATACTTCAAAATTAGTGTAAAAACACCAAAAACAACCTTTTGTCGTTATGATCAAAATGAGTAAAAGACACAAATAAAAATAACTAAATCAAGTCAAAATAATGTCCTATAAAAAATTTGAGTAATTAAATATTCATAAAATTTACTCTTAATCTATGGATAAAAAAAATGCCATTTTATATTGAGAATCTTAAAGATAAAAATCAAACATATTTTATTCTTAGAAATTACTATTCATTGAGATTTATTATTCATGCTTTATTATTATTCACAATGGTCAAGGGTGAATAGTTAAAGGTCCTAGTTAATATTTGACTCTAAATCATGTTAAAAGTCTTTAAGGCATAGTACTTAACCTCTAATTCACAAAGATAAAGAGATTAAGGGTTTTAATAATAATCACTCACACAGAATTGATTTTACTTGTGAAGAACTCACAATGAATTTAAATAAGGAATAATTTGTATTTCATTCAATTTGGCTATGCATACTAACATCTAACTCTAAGGATTTTATAGTTTATATGCACCTCCTCAACATTATAAGATAATGCTAATTAATTAAGAATAAAAATTTGATCTAATTAGGCCCATGCAATGTCTTGTTGCTCACTCCAAGCACATCTTATAAGATAAACCCTATAAGATAGAATCCTCTTAAAAATCTACTTTATGCACTAGCCAATCATAATGAAACTAATTAAAAAAAATAAATAATTAAATAAAATAATAAATAAAGACTAAACATAAGCCACTTAAGTATAAAAAAAATCTTTCGGACACATCTCATGCATGCCATGCACACACCTCTATTGGTAGTGACTTGTTTTGCAATTTTCGTCCATAACTAGCAATATAGTAATCCGTTTGTCTTCAAATTCATAGGGTATCCTCTATAGATAAAGGAAAATAGGCTCCATAAATGCTAAGTCTTGATCATTTTCTCCTGCATCATTCTTTCCTTGTTGACATGAACTTGTCCTCAAATTTACATCTCCATTGTAAGGATTAATATCTCCAAGATTGAATGTTCTAGATACCCCCACCATATGAATCGGGTAAATCTAGCTTATGAGCACTCTCTCTAAAGTTTCTAAGTATTTTGAATGGACCATCTGCCTTTGACATAAACTTATTTTTCCTTAGTTTAGGAAACCTCTCTTTCCTTAATTGCAACCATATCAAATCTCTCAATTGAAATACATGTTGACTCCTATGCTTGTTTGCTCTTACTTCATTTTCCTTCTCAATGTTGTGCATGATTTGTTGATGAAGTTTGAGAAAGAACTCCACTCTCTCTTGTGCATCATAATTCTTCATTTTACCTTTCTTCAATGGTACCATATTAACTAGTATTTATGGGTTAATATCATAAACTATCTCAAATGGGCTAGAGCTTGTTGTAGCTAAAGGACTTCAATTGTAAGTAAACTTTGCATGCACTAAATTAATATCCAAATCCTTAGCACTATTACTCACGAATCCTCTTAGCAAAGTACCTAACGTTCTATTAGTAACTTCAATTTGACCATCCATTTGAGGATGATGTGACATACTAAATAGAAGCTTCATTTCAAGCATATGCCATAATGTCTTCCAAAAATAACTTAGGAACTCCACACCTCTATGTGAAACTATATTCCTTATAATCCCATGCTATCTCACAATCTCCTTGAAATACAAATCCACAATATGAGTAGCATCATCGATCTTGTGGTACGGAATAAAATGAGTTATATTGGAAAATTGATCCAACACAACCATAATAGAATATTTACCTCTTTATGTCCTAAGCAATCCCAAAATAAAATCCACACTAACATCTTCCTATGGAGTAGGAATAGTTAAAGGTATATATAATCCTTAATGAAAGAAACTCTTGCTCCCTTGACATGTAGCACACTTGGAAACCATAGCTTGCACTCCTTTTTGTATTCTTTTTCAATAAAAATGCTCTTGCAATAGCTCCAAAATCTTGTGAACTCCAAAGTGACCTTCACTACCTCCTTCATGCACCTCTTTGATTAGAAAATATCAAACTAATGCCTTGGGCACACACATTTTATTTTTCTTGAATAAGAATCCATCTTGAAGAATATAAGTTCCATGACTTTCTTGTCTATTTCACTCTTCAAAAATCATAGCAAAATCATCGTCAATGCCATATTGACTCTTCAACATCTCAAAGCCTAAAAACTTTGCATCCATCATTGTAAGTATCATGGTCCTTCTAGATAATGCATCTAAAACAACATTCTCCTTGCCATCCACATGTCTTGTAGAGATCACAAATGTTTGAAAAAAAAACTAATCCACTTGTCATGTCTTGGACTCACTTTTCTTTGACCATGTAGATACTTCAAACTCTCATGATCCAAGTGAAGCAGAAAAGGTTTGGGTCTTAAATAATGACTTCATGTCTCTAAGCAACAAACAATAGCATAGAAATTCTTATCATAAGTTGAATAATTGACTTTTACACCATTCAACTTTTCATTGAAAAATGCAATTGGCCTCTTCTCTTATGAAATCACACCTCCAATACCTACACCACTACCATCACAACTTACTTCAAATAATTTGTCAAAAGTAGGTAAAGATAATACCCGTGCATTCAAAAACTTTGTCTTCAAGTGTTCGAAAGCCTTTGTTGCATTTTCATTCCAATGAAACTCCCCCTTCTTCATCAATTGTGTGATTAGAGTCGTAATAGTGGAAAAATCTCAGATAAACCTTCTATAAGATGAATCCAATCCAGGGAAACTTAGGACCTCATGGAAATTAGTAGGAATAGGCCATATATGAATAGCTTCCACTTTTTAAGGATCAACTCTAATATCATCTTCATTCATAATATAACTAATAAAAACCACACTCTCCATTATAAAATTACACTCCTCAACTTTTTCATAAAGTTTCATCTCCCTAATCTTATCAAATAAAATCTCCAAATTCTTCATGTGTTCGAAATTCCTCTTGCTATATACCAAAATATCATCACGGTAAACGGTAACAAAAACTCAAAGGAAAGGTCTACATACCTCGGTCATTAATCTTATGAATGTGCATTACATAGCCCAAATGGAATCACCAACAACTCATATAACCTAAAATTAGTCTTAAAAGTGGTCTTCCATTCACCCCCTTCCCTTATTATCATTTGATGGTAGCCGCTCCTAAGGTTAAGCTTAGAAAACACCTTTTCTCCATACAAATCATCTAGCATATCATCAAGTATTGGCATAGGAAATCCATATTTGATTGTGATATTGTTGACCACTCCAGAATCATTGTAAATTCTCCATGTACCATCCTTCTTAGACACCAATAATGCTATAACACTACACGAACTCATACACTCACGAACATAGCTCTATCCAACAACTCTTGTGCTTGTCTTTGCAACTTCTTAAAGTCTTCTAGATTACATCTATAAGATGGCTTATTTTGCAATAGAACTCCGAGAATAAGATCAATTTAATACTCAATAACTCTCAAAAGAGGTAATCCAAGTGGTAAATTATCTGGAAAAACATATGCATACTCCCTCAAAACTTGTTATAACTTTGGATCCATATATACTAGAATTCTCCCCTTAGTGGTCTTCCTTCACCACCAGTACATAGCATACTTTCTCCTCCTTAATAGCTTCAATCATCTCACACTCCCTAAGGATCAACAATTCCTCCTTTTTTTCTCTCCTTTCTTTTCTCCTTCATTATTCTTTAAACATTCGGCTCCCTCTCGCCTTTCACTCTTGAAAACTAAGTTTCCCACATCAATATTTGGATTGAATCTAAAGTTATTTTTACCTTTAAACACAACATACTCATTAAGGACTACATCATGTACAACCTTACTATAATATTTCTATGTTTTTCCTAATAAAATATGACAAGCATCCATGGGTAGAATATCGTATAAAACATCATCAAAATAATATTCAATTTTAAAAGAGATAAGAGCTTTTTTGGTTACCCTTACACCTTTATCCTTGTTGAGCCATTGAAGTGAATATGGCCTTAGATAATCCATGGTCTCCAATTTGAGATTTCTCACCATTAATTCAATAGAAACATTGGTAAAAGATCAACTATCAATGATGATTTCACACACTTTATTTCCAACTCTACACTTGATTTAAAAAATCATCTCTCTTTAAGTAGGTTGAGGTGGTTATTTCATTTGAAGCACCCTTTGTAATACACATTTTGGACTATCACTTCCTTATTTAAGTTCTTCATCAAAGTCTTCATTTTCTTCATCACAAACCTCCATGCTTGCTATCTCCCCCAAATTCAATGCCTTATGATTTGGACAATCCCTAGCATAGTGACCATAGCCTCTACACTTGAAGCATTGCTTTTTCATCTTGTCAACCACTTTGTCATCATACTTCTCTTCATGATTGAACCTCATATTATTGTCTTTATTTTTGGATTGAGAAGTTGATGACTTTGACAAACCCTTGAAATTCAAGCCATATGGTGCATTGGTGGACTTGATTGGTGGCTTTGTTCTCTTCAATTACTTCTCAAATTTGATTGATAGTTTTCCCAAGTCTTCAAATAACTCATAAGGATACACCTCCACATTCTCTCTAATATTCATATTACGACCTCTAATAAACCTAAAAAATCTTTTCTCTTCTCTTTCTTGAACATAAAAAATAAGAGTCAATCTTTCAAACTCTCGAACGTACTCCTCAACTCTAAGAAACCCTTGCCTCAAAGTAGTTATCTTCATGAAATTTTCTTGCTCATATTCTCTAGGCACACATTTTATTTTTAGGTACTTTTTTTTATTTCTCCCATTATCTTATTTTTGTTTTTAATTCTCTTTACCTCCTCCTCTTCAAATTATCAAACCATACTCTAGCAAATTTCTTAAACTTCAATTAGGCAATTTTGCAACTTTTCTCATCATCACGCTTTTTATATTCAAGAATAGATTCAACATTTTGTAACCACTCAAGGAAATACTCCCGATCAAGATTACCTTGAAAAGTAGGTAGATCGAATATAATCCCCTTTTCTGCATAAGCATATGATCTCGTTCATGTAGCTTAGGGATGTCTATAATTTCCTGTACTTTCTTGTTCTCCTTCTTCCATTCGATCATGTGGTCTCTGTACATAATCTTCTTCTACTTGATTTATTTGATTTTGATTTTGGATATGGGATCCTTGTGCATGTGAGGCTTCCATATTTCCCATATGCATATTTACTTCCTTGATACCCTCCACCAACACCTTGAGAACATCTCTTAAATCCTCCTTTTGCCTTGCTATGTCTTCCTTACACCAATTGAATGGTGTACCTCACAAACTCCTCCTAAAATCAATCAAAAGCTTGAATATTAACATATCCTTGATGATTTCCTAAAATAATCTTGACGTAGAAATGCGGTCTTTAATGAATTTCGAAGGAAAATTTAGATCTTGGTCTTATATGTCAAATTAGACTAAAACTTATGCTTTTATACCAAAATCGATGTGTATAGGATTATGGACTTATGATTTTGGTGGTAATATAGGTAGGTTAGGGTTTAGATATGATGATAACAATTTTTTCATGATAGACTAAGAAGGATAATGGTTGAATGGTTAGGGTTTTGGGGTGATATGGTTTGTAGGTTAGGGTTATGGTTTACAATTAGGGTTTTAGATTAGGGTTTGGTTGTGGGATGAAGATAATGATGATGAATGATTGGGATGATGATGATTTGATGTCTAGAATTTGAATATTATTCAGAGATGATGAACTTCTGATAATAATAGAATTATTATCAAAGGATTTGAAATAAAATAGGTAGAATTAAGGAAGAAGAAGAGGTTAAAGATGAAGTTGAAGATGATGAATGTATGATAAAAATGACGATTAGGGTTGATGATTAGCGTGGGCTATAGATGGGATTGGGGATAGTAATTAACCTCAAATTCAAAAAGGCAAAGTGATTAAGGGTTTCAATAATAATCACTGACACATAATTAATTATAATTAAGAATAACTCACATAGTATTCAAATAAGGAATAACTTGTATTTCATTTAATTTGGTTATGCATACCAACGTTTAACTCTAAGGATTTTATAGCCTATTTGCACCTCCTCAATATTACAAGATAATGTTAACTAATTAGGAATAAAAATTTGATCTAATTAGCCCCATGCAATGACTTTTTCCCCACTCCACATATATCTTATAAGATAAACCCTATAAGATAGAAACCCCCTAAAAAACTACATGCCACTTAAGTCTAAAAAAGGATTCTCATGGATCCCATGCATACAATGCACACACCTCTATTACTAGTGACTTGTTTTACATATTTCATCCCTAACTAGCAATGTAGTCATTTGTTTTTCTTCAAATTTATAGGTTATCCTCTCTAGATAAAGAAAAATTGGATCCATAAATGCTAATTCTTGATCATTTTCTCCTGCATCACAACCCCTTTAATTTGATAAAAAAATCAAAATCAACCAAACACAACATAAATCCATGAACAAACACATTTAATCATGCTTATATGTAGTATGAAGATTTTACCTAAAACCCTGAGCTCTTACTTAGCAATAAAGAAAAGAATTAAATATTAACCAACATATTCCTAAAATATAGAAAAATCAAATAAAATATTAGGAAAAAATTCACACAAAAACTAAATCAAATGAGGTAAAATCAAAGAGAAAATGAAAAGAAAATCTTTTCTTGAATTTCGAAGAAAACTAATCCTTGTCCTTTGTGTAAATGGATAAGAGAGGTTTCAATAATGGGGGAGATAAATAGAAGAGAAAGGGAAAAACCAAATGTGAAAAAAATAGAATAAAAGGATGAAAAATCGAGGAAGAAAATGGTGGTGTTTGTGGTGGTTAATGGTAGCTTAATGGTGGTCATGGTAGTGGGTGGTATACATTGACAAGGGAGAAAAAAGTGAGAGTTGAAGGTTGAATAAGATGGGATTTAATAGATAAGATGAAAGGAGGTAGAAAGTTAGATATTTAGTTTACTTAATTAGGTTTATAAAAGGATAAAATGGTAATTGCACAAGTTATGATATGTTGTGTGAAAAAATGAAAATATGAAAGAGAGATGGCACAATAAAGGAGGAAAGGACATAGGGAGATTTTATGGAGGAAAGAAGAAATAAGAAAGAAGAAAATATGATAAGGAAAAAATGTAGAAGGGCAGTTTAGTAAATATACATGGTTAATTTGTTTGTCATAAAATATCTAAGGAATGAGTAGAGGGTATGGGGTCAAATATAGGAACAAAAGGAGAGGTTAATATTGTTCCAAAAACTTATAATTAAAAAGTATAATGAAAGGAAAATGGGTGGATGAGAAAAGAAAGAAGAAAATGTGGTTAAGGGTAAAATGATGACTTTAGCAAGGAAATCAAGATTAATTTGGTTACTTTATGGAGGAGAATTTGTGAAATGGTTAAGGGCCAATAATTAGTGGTTATCATCCATAATAATCAATAATTAAAGGGTTTGATTGATCATCTGATGGAAACCTATTAGGGTTTCTCGAAAGGATCAAAAGATTAATCGAGCGCAATGTTCGATTCGCCGGTTCAGCCTAAGGAACAACTCCAAAGGAAGACCAAAAGATTCAGAGGCACAGTTTGTACAACGGCAACTGAAATTTGAAGAGTGAATGATCTAGATCGATCAAAGGTGAAAGAGAGCAGATTCAGAAGAACGAGCGAGCGAGAGAATCGTCGAGAGAGAGAGAAAAGTCGCGAGAGAAGAATCGAGAACTCAGCCAGAAATTCAATAAAAAATAATCGTCCACTGTCCTCACTCCTTGACTAATAGTTTGCAACCTCTTATGCAATTCCCTATAAAAGTAACTTGGTACAAATCTCTTTCTCATTAAGGTTTTGAATTCTACCCAAGTCTGTATAGGTGGTTCCCCACACCTTCGTCTAGTTAACACCAAATTATGATACCAAGAGGACGCATACTCAGTAAATTCTACTACAACCACCTTAATTTTCTTTTCTTCAGAGTAATTATGACACTCAAATACTAGTTCTATTTTCCTTTCCAATTCAAAATAATAATCAGGGTCATTCCTGCCATTAAACCCTGGTATACTAAGCTTAAGATTATTCAAATTCCTATCAATTAACTCTAATTCCCTATCTTGCCTATTGTTCTGTCTAGGCATCCTATCACTATTGTGAGATACTTGGTCTTTCAACTCCTCTAGATTAGATATGGGTGGAATTCTAATCCTAGGATCCATTGGAGCCCTTCCTAAAACTCCTGCCTGATTAGTTTCAACTTTGTTATGTTGCAACTCATTGATCCTTACCTCCTGTTCCCCTAGTCTTTATTCTAGGTTAGCAGATAAAACAGCAAATTGTGCAGTCATTTGTTCTTGAAAAGTTCTAAGGGTTTCTAAAAGATCATTACTAGACACCGATTGATTAACAGACTGACCATTGTTAGACATAATGAAATTTTTTAGATTTAAATAACTAACCCCGCAGCAATTAATCAACATAAACAACTTATTCAAGAATTTCAGACAAACAGAACACACAGTATAATCTCAAGAAGTATCACAGTATCAAAGATTAACAGAAATAGCAATAGTAAAGCTTACTCAGACTTATTCAATGTTTATAATAATTCGACAATAATAACTAAGTAAAAGGGAACGATATTACCGCATCTGCTTAAGCACTTAATTCACTTATCTAGGGTACCCCTTTTCTTGGAGGTCTATCCTTTTTCTTGAAACCAAATGGTTCGCCGGTTATGTTACCTGTATACTTATTAACAAACAAGTAATTTGCGAAGAAATTAGAAATTAAGTATAGCAGATAGTAGTATTAGACAAGAAAAATTACGAATCGAGGTTACCAACAACAATTTGTCGCACTGTCAGTCAAGATTCAAGTTCTTGACCAAACCCTAGGTCGATTAGGGTTTCTTTTCAGACTTTCGAAACAGCGAACCAAAACACTTTAATCGCCGGTTTTAGAACGACGAGAATTGAAACAGCCTTCGTCGCTGTAAACCCTAAAATTTCACACCTCAGGATAGGGTTAGCGAAATACAGAAATCGACTCAAAAATGGAAGAAAACTTAGTCAGTAACAAAGAAACTACGAGCACTCTAATAATCGAGGCTCTGATACCAAATGATGGAAACCTGTTAGGGTTTCTCGAAAGGATCGAAAGATTAATCGAGCGCAATGTTCGATTCGCCGGTTCAGCCTAAGGAACAACTCCAAAGGAAGACCAAAAGATTCAGAGGCACAGTTTGTACAACGACGATTATTTTTGATTGAATTTCTGGCTGAGTTCTTGATTCTTCTCTCGCGACTTTTCTCTCTCTCTTGGCGATTCTCTCGCTCGCTCGTTCTTCTGAATCTGCTCTCTTTCACCTTTGATCGATCTAGATCATTCACTCTTCAAATTTAAGTTGCCGTTGTACAAACTGTGCCTCTGAATCTTTTGGTCTTCCTTTGGAGTTGTTCCTTAGGCTGAACCGACGAATCGAACATTGCGCTCGATTAATCTTTCGATCCTTTCGAGAAACCCTAACAGGTTTCCATCATCATCACAAGATTAAATAAGAATTAGTGGAAAAAAGTCACATTTTATGTCTTATTATGTCCAAAACTATATGAATAAATCCAAAAGTTCTAAAACTAATTACAGTTCATTTTTAAATAAGTTTGACCTCAACAACACTAAACTATTTCCATACCTAAAGTTTCGTACAATTTGAACCACTAAAATAAGACTAATTGAAACATAAGTAATACTTTTTCATAGAGATATCCAATTAGAATTTTGAAATAGCCTTAGAAACTTAGAAAAATCAAAATATTCAAAATTGAAAGAACTAGAATAAGAAGTATAATTGTTTAAAGTGGCTCAAAATATCTCACATAAAAGAACTCATAAGAAAGGCTTATAAAATGGAAATGAAAGGCTTTTGTACCAAAACAAAAGTTTCAAATTTAATAAAGGATGTAATAAAATATTTAAAATAATATAATACTATTTTTGAACAAAAAAATAGTTTTAATACACTAAGGTTTTTGAGAAATGGTTATTTCACCTTACCCACCATACAAGCCTTATGTATGCACCTTCTCCATTTAAAAAAGAAAAATCAAAGTGTAGACTCAATCATTTTTTTCTCTTCTTTACCCTTATCTTGAGTTTCTTCTTGCAACCAAAACCTAGTAGATATCACCCATTTTTCTACCTTAAACACCTAACTCTAACCTTAAACTAGTACAGTACATTGGTCCCAAAGACCTGTACATGGTCATCTAATTGTGGGAATGAGAAAGTTTCCAAGCAAACAGGCACATTAGTATGCTAGGTACTGAGTAAGCCAAGTTACTCCATCAATGTAAACCAATAGGCCAACTTACCACACAAGAAGGTAGATTATAACATGCATCATGATAAGACTATATATAAATGTAACAGTGTATAGAACATGCTATACAATTCCAACATAGTAGAATACATCATGCTTAGACTCACAATATTTTCACATAAACACTTACATAGGTAACCACAAAGAGTATCCAAGAAACCCCTAGGGTTATTCCCAATTATCACGTCCCTTAGGACATGCCATTCATTTATCTATGTAAGATATGGGCCAATCACTCAACCAACATTCCATTCCATAACCAAGTAGTCAAGTGCATAAACCAGTTTTACTCATTTTGTCAATCATATCATCACTTCCATTTCTCACCCAACTATTAATCATTCACTTGGTCGTTGATCATAGTTTTCAACCAGTATTTACCATCCATATTTTATTAACACTGAGATATGGATAATTCACCACCTCATGGTCTCACAGCCATAGAATCCTATCCAATAAGGCACATAAAGTCCAGGCCAAAGCCAATCACTAAGAAGACATAAGTTTAGGCCAAAGCCAACCACCTAGGCAACCAAATCCTTTATTATCAATATCCCCTAGTACATCATCAGTGTCTAGAGTAGGTAAGACACCGAGACCTCTTAGGATCCTGCCTGAAGGCACCAAAAACAACAAAAGGCACACTAAATCCTAGTAGCTAATTGAGGATGGGGTAACCCAAACCCATACTCAACTTGATTTTCTTTTGCTTTACATGATTAATGTTTTATTCATAAATATGGTTGATCATACAAGGCCCATACAAAGTAAGCAAGTCAACATTCATATTAATCCATATTAATCATTTCCTTTCCATATTTTCCAATCATATAGGCTTTCCATTTATCATTGGCCAATGTTATTATTATCCACTATTATATTTAATTCCAGAACAAGCTGAGTTTTATTACTCCTTTCTCAATAGCCTCACTTATCATAAGTGAAATGCCTATTTAGTCCTTTCAGTACTCATACAGTATACCATAATTCATGATCCATTTTAATCTTTTTATTAGGTCAATAATCCATGATCAAATATGTATTTTATTCCATTAATAACTATTGTATAGTACCAATTATAATCTCAAAGCATAATCAAACAAAAAAGAAGCAAATTAACAAATCATTCAAACTAGTCGATTAGTCTGGCCCAACCAATCGATCAGTTGCACCAACCTGTCGATTATTTTGGATCGATTAGTCAATTGGTTTGACTCAACCAAAACATGTTTTCCTTAAACTGGTTAATTGATTAGGGTAAACTAGTCAAGTATTCTTAAACCAACGATTGGTTTTGCCAAACCACTCTATAGGTTGAAGCAGAAAGCAAGATCAAGGTCTTTACAAGTGTACTAGTTGATGGGTTGGGTCAACCAGTTGACTATTTTAAGAACCATTCAATCGGTTTGACCTAACCTGTCGATTGGTTTGCCTTAACATAGCACTAAATCACAAATTTCATGTATATTCTTTCATATAAATCATTTTTTAGTCATATTAAAACATGTATCAACATCATCTAACTTATTTCCAACCAAATTAACATAAATTTCTCAATAAAGATCATCATAGCCTACTTTTACCCTTTTTTTTTTCTATTTTTTACTCATATCATGTCCTTTATGTATCTAAATCATACTAACAATTGTATTTCTTCATGCCAACAAGCATCCATCAACTAAAGATAACACCTAACATGCTGGAACACTTGCTAGACATTTTATGAAATACCCCAAAATTCTAATTTAGGAAATTATGGCAAATAAGGATTTATTAGGGAAATTAATTAAATAACTATTTTTATTAATATAAGAGGGAATTAATTAAGGCAAATCTAGGAGAAATTAATAAATAAATCAAAAAGGAAAATTTGAGTATTTTTGCTAATTAAAATGGAATTTAGGAAAAATCTTTCAAAAACCCTAAATTAACCTAAAAAGAGAAATTAATTAATATTTTAATATTAATATTTTTTTATATCTCAAAATACCAAAAATATACTAATTAACCCCAAACCCACCTTTTCCCTTTTTCTTTTTTTTTTCCTTTTTCCCTCTCTTCTTCCTTTTCTTTCCTTTTTTCTTCTATTCCTTCTTCCTTTCATTTTCTCCTTTTTTCGCCCAACCTGGGCCAACTCACCTGCGGCCTAGTCTCCCCTTCCCTCCAGCGCGGCCAGAGCCTACGTCCTTTTTTTTTTCTTCTTTTCCTGGCCGGTCCAACTTTTTCTTCTTCTTTCTTCTTTTCTTCTAGACCGCTGATCCAACCCCTTCCCCCTTTCTTCTCCTCCTTTTCTTCCTCGCGGTGCCTGCAACCCCCTGATTAACACCAAGATTTATGCCACCGATCACACCAGTTGACCCACCGTTCTCCCCTCTCTTCCCTGACGTCTTCCCTGTCATTTCATCATGGCCGGCCATCTCCTCTCCTACGTGTGCCATCCCCTCTTCCCCGTCGAAAATGGCTTACGAAGGTAGACCTACGCCGGCCTACCCTCGCCGACCGATGTCCCATAACCCTTTCCCCCCTATTTACCCACTCCCCTTTGTCGTTTTCCCTTCCAATTGACCTATATATACCCCCGAAGGCAGCCATAATTGGGTTTTGATTTTGGGCAGCCCAAAAATTCGATCGCGTGCCACCTCCCACTCTGACCACCAAAACCTTCCTTGCACCGCCATCTATAAAACTAAGCCACCCTCCTTCCTTGCCTTGCCTTGTACGAGCCACCCTAGTTGTGCAAAGTCCCCTTCCCAAACAACCTACTTCAACCCAACACCGCCCCTCGTGCCACCGTCGGCCACCGATTCCACCACCTATAACACCAACTCTAGCCCCAAAACAACCGGGGGACCTTACATTACATCCCCACACCTCCATCTCCCCCTACTTTCCTCTCCCCTAGTCTCTACACCCATCTCTCCACCTCTCTTCCTTCTCCACCGCCATCGCCGGCTCCACCACCAAGCCTAGGTGGTATTCCAATTTCCTAACCCCTTAAACCTTTTTTTTATATAAGTGTTAATGATTTTTAATACTAATAGTATCATTATTACTTATTATTATTGTTATTATTATTGTTATTATTATTATTATTATTATTATTATTATTATTATTATTATTATTATTATTATGTTATAACTCGTATTCTAGAAAGATTTCTAACTAATGGTGTTATTATTTAAAATACGACAAATTTATTATTATTATTATTATTATTATTATTATTATTATTATTATTATTATATTATTATTACTACTACTATTATCATTATTATTATCATTATTTTGTTACTAATAATATTAATACTAACTTTGGCCATTATAGTACTGTTACCCTTTTTCATGCTTAACATTATTATTATTATTGTTGTTGTTGTTGTTATTAATATTATCATTAACACTATTATTATTATTATTATTATGCTATTACACTTGGCCATATTATCACAAGGCTACTACTATTATGATTTCTAGAACCTTATTAGCATTATTCTCAAGATTGAAACTATTATCACTATTACTATTATTATTATTATTAGTATTAGTATTACTACTACTACTACTACTACTACTACTACTACTACTACTACTACAAGCATTATTAATATAAGTATCATTATGGTCATTACTTTTATATTATTTTCATCACTATTATTATTAAAACTAGAATTTGGGGTTGATATTAGTATCATTACAAAAAATAAAAATATTATTATTATTATTAGTTATATTGAAACCATTACTTTTAATACTATGAATATTACTAAGAATTAATTTGGTTAGTAGTGGCATGATTAATTATTTTGAGAATAATAACTCTACTTTTAATTATAAACTACTATTATCATTATTAGCCTTAATAGTAGGCCATTATAGGGGTAAGATAGGAAATTATGTTAATTTTGGTAAGAGGAAAATTAATCCATAATATTTTCCTCTTGTAGGTGAATTAAGTTAAAACCCTAAGGAGGCATAGGAGCGTGCTCCAAGCCCGGCAATGTTTTAAGTAAGGGTGTAGCTAAGGCCGCATGTGTGCTATGTGTCTTACATGCCTTGGATATCCTATATAATTATATGTCATGTACTATATGATATTATCTTAACTATTTTATGTGTAGCACAGCTTGGAACAGAGGTATGTTCATGTACTCTCTTTTGGTATGTGATAATATGGATATGCTGTAAGTTATGACATGATGTGATGTGGCCCCTTAGGATATGCATGCTAGGGTATTTGATGTGGTGATGTGGGATGGAGGCATGAAAAAGTAAAATGGAAAATAAGATAACCAAGGAGAAGTAAGTTGGCTAACGTAGGTAAGAATGACCTAAATAACCCATGATCCATGAGTGGTGAATAAAAGGGGGGATTTAAATAAAATGAAAGAGTGGGAGAAACAAGGGTTTGCATGGGAATTTTAGGGTTTGGCATGATAAATATCGAGGGTTTTGCATGGGGTGGTTAGAGTCCGCATAGGGACAAACCTTATGTATGGAAAGTTGCCTTGGGGCGTGAGGAAGGTAATAGAAGTGTCATTTGGGTGACTAGGGGCTTCAGGTGAAGAATAGTATGTGGGACAGTATAAGGGTGCGTAGGAGACCAGGCTAGGGTTTGGGAGGAAAACCTAATTTGATAAGGTGGAAAAAGAAAAAGGAAATAATAATAAATAAATAAAAGAAAATAAATGAGGATGAGTG
This sequence comes from Tamarix chinensis, assembly GCA_030549775.1. Lineage (NCBI taxonomy): Eukaryota > Viridiplantae > Streptophyta > Magnoliopsida > Caryophyllales > Tamaricaceae > Tamarix > Tamarix chinensis. The sequence continues at coordinate 26,060,702 of CM060173.1, read as the reverse complement.
AGGTATGAAGGGAAAGTTGAGTCTAAGGGTTGTGACGTGTGGGGTGTTAAAATAGTTTGGGTCATGTGAGGCAGAGAAGGATAGGCCACGTAGGCCCAAATTAGGGTTTTTCTAAGGAAAACCAGAGGGAGAACTATGAATGGGCTTAGTGGTATGAGGTAGTGGGCCTTGACCCACCTGCATCGGAATTGGGCTTCTAGTGTGGGTAGTGGAATAAGGAAGGGATGTCGGGGCAGTTAGGAGGTGCCTGAGTCTCAAGGTATGGGATGGGCTCCTCTTAGGAGGATAGAAGTAGAAGATTGGTGGCATGCATGTCAAGGGTGAAAAAATTATCGAATAAGACACTAATCATTTAAAGAGGAAGATTGTTGAGCTGGGCCCATACCGGTCCACTGATGAATAATAGTGGCCAGGAGCTGGGGTGCCCTAGAGACCGATCCACTGGCGAATAATAGTTGCTAGGAGCGTTTTGCCCTGCATGATTTTCGGTCCATTGGTTATAATAGTGGGGGATTCCACGCTCAACAAGCCAAACTTAATGAAGCTAAGATGTGGAAAATACACTAAGTACTTGTAGTGAAACACCATGTGAGTCGGGGCCAGACCGGTCCACTAGCAAATACTAGTGATCAGGAGCGTTTTGCCCTGGAGACCGGTCCACTGGCGAATAATAGTGGTTAGGAGTGTTCTACCCTGTATATATTTTTGGTCAACCGGCTATAATAGTTGGGTTCCCACACTCGCATGGATTAATAAAGAGTATGTGTGAAATGAGTATATTGTTAAGAGATCTAAAGAACAAGTTTATCTGGAACGTAACCGACCTTATTATCTGTATTATTATATGTTTCCTATATTATCATACTTGTGTTATGTGCCTTATATGTTTGGCCTTAGTTGCTTGGTTACCTTTCTCAGTACGTAGTGTATTGACCACCCATTTTATGGGTGTTGCTCATTCCCACGAGCAGAAGGCCCTTCTGACTTGGTGCAGGTCGGTGATTCTATCGTTGATGCCTACGATACATACGAGGAATCGGGTGGGACTTAGAGCCGAGCCTGGATCTAGCCTGGGGGTCAAGAGTGACATGGCCTGAGTCTATCTCCTATTTTGATTTTCCTATATCATTATAATTAGTTTTATACTGTTGTATGATGTTTTCTATCGTTTGAAACTTTAAAACTGTACTTTTGGGTTGTACCTCTTTTGGTTACTGCTGATATTCTGTATGGTTAACAATTCATTCCTTTTGTTAATGCTCGTTTCAATTATCAACTCGTGTTTGATGTTATCCCAATCACCCATAGCATTTGGTACTGGAACGGTAGAAGTGAACCGCTCTGGTACTAAGTGTGGCAGTAATATCCCTATAAGTTACATTTTATTAATACGCTTCAGCTAAACCTTTTCATTTAATGAAATTTTTCACTAGTAAATTTTGGGGGTATTAATTTTATAGAAGCAAGAATCATTTACTTGATACAAGAAAATCCTCTTAAAAATAGAAATTCTTAGCTTTTAAAACCTTAAACCAAAATCTTAAATTCAAACATTATACCAAAATTTTATCAAAATTTGAAATCTTAAAAATAGAACAGGTCGATAACATACCAACTTGAGGCCAAAAATAGGGAAAGATTTACACTGAACTACTCAACCTATTCCTAAAATAAGAAAGAGTTATAGACAAGATTATAAGAATGTGTGAAAATAGATTGACAAGGCTCACAGTGTGGAAGGAAGAGAGCAAATGCAAGACTTAGGAAAAATTCAATAGTTGAAAAAAAAAGGTGAAATGAAGGGATGATTAGGGCTATTTATAGCCAACCAATCAAAGGGAATTACTAAAGGTTAGGAAATTGACTCAAAACCTTCCATGGACAGTTTGAATTTGATCAGAACGAATAATTTTTTTTCAAGATTTATGGACCTCTTCTCTAGAGCTCAAATGGTCTCTTTAGAGAATTAAGGTCAATTACACCTGAATTAGTGTTCACAAATGGATTACTGGGAATTCAGCATTGAAGGAATCTTCTAGCTACTTAGAGCCATTTCTGAGATCGAAGCATTCAATCTCAGAATCGTGTAGAGTAGAGAGGAGGAAGAAGACAATGTTGAGATCATCTCTCTCCCTCATTTATGCCAATTGACCTCTAGATCAAATCAAGGAAATATTTTCTCTTAAATGCATCATAAAAATGGTTATAAATATCTTAGGGACAATCTCGCATGAGTTAGTAAGGTTCCAATTTAGTGTAAAGGATTTTCCACAAAAATCAAGTTGGAAAATGTGACCACCTCGACAAACAAGTCAATAGGTTTGGGTTTACTAGTTGTCTTTTCAACCACCTATCAATTGATTTCCCATAACCAATCAATCAGTTTAGCCGAGGAACCTAATTCGTTTAAAACGATAAACTAGAAGATCAATGAGTTTGTGTGCAAAACTCAATAAAGTTCATATTTCAACATATTTTCAAATCAAAATTTATCCCAACTCAAATCATAACATTAAATTAAAATTAAAGGTTCAGAATTTGACATAATTCTTATTCAACCGTCATACAAAAATGTGGGGTACTACATTGTGTGTGCTTCTATTTTTGGAAAATGTGGCCATGTTGTCATTTTTTTTCTCTTTTTCCCCTCATATAACCAACATTAATCCTTTGAAACACCTAATTTTCACCCTCTCCTTTTCATCCAAGTTCACCAAGTTTGAGCCTATCTTCCATGTGCACATCATGACTTATCTCTATTATTTCCCTTATTTTTTCATTGCATACCAACCCCCAACATCCTTTTATTTCTCTTTCTTATTCCTTGGTGTTTTAGTGGAATTTTGGGGTGTGTTTCTCCACCTCTCTAATTTGGTTTCAACTCCTCTGCAGGCCAAAAATGATAGTACCTTTACCCGCTTATTTTGCTAAAATTTTCCACTCTTTTCCCTTTATTATTGGTTACTTCTTCTCTCCTTAAATCTTTTTTTTTTGTTTTTTCCTTCTTTCCATTTGCATATTTATTAATATTTTATTATCTAGTTCTTTTATTTTGGAGTCTTGTAAAAGTGGCCGAGGGGTTTAGAAGTGGAGTGCTTGATTCCTTATTTTAGCTTTTTATGGGAACTTAGGATGTTAGTAACTAAACTAACCTTTAGAAATATTATTATGTGCTAGGTGTTTAGTATGCTTGTATATGAATGCTTATATTTTTTTAAGCATGGAAATGTGTTTAATTTTTACGCATAAGAGATAATTATGTTTATGTTATGTATAATAAAATATATATAAGAATTTTTTTTATTATGAATTTGGATAATAATGGCTAAAATGGCTTGTTGTGATTGTTGGAACCATTATTTGTTAGCATGATAATGTTTGTTTTACTTTTAAGTAAGCATGCTTTTTGTTTATTATGGTATACTAAAGTGTTTCCATGAATTTCATGGATTTTAGATGAAAAATGAATATGTTAATATATGTATGAAATATTAGCTTCATTATTTTATGTGGGTTTTAGTTGTTTAAATATTTATTTAATTATTTTAAGGTATTTGATTTTAGGTTATATGGGGTTGTTATTAGTTAGCGGCATTTTGGGCATTTTATATGATTTTTTAAACTTTTAAGGATACCATTGTGTTCATTGGTTCTTTTGCATAAAATTTGATATAACATGATAGGATTAAGTGTGTTTTAGAGGAAGTTATGAATTTTGGTAGTGTAGAGGTGATTTTGAGTTCATAAGGGCATTTGGGTCATTATACATTAATTCTAGAAATTTAGGGGATCTAAATGAATATTAAGCAGAGAAAATAATTTAGAATGGATAAGTGTGATATTTGGGTGGGAATTTATGAGTGGGCTGAGAGATGATAATTAAAATGGTTAATTAAGCTAATAAATGATATTTTTGGTACATAAGATTAATCTTAATATCTCAAAGTTGATATCCATATTTAATGTTTTATACTAGAAAAATAAATTTTCAAGTGTAATCTTTTTAGCACGAAAGATATCTTTTTTAATCCTAATTTAAGTTAGTTAATCTTAGGGGCATTTTAGTCTCCTTATGTGCAATTAGATCACTTTAATTTGGTTTTTGCTTTATATGCGAACCCTTAAATGATCTTTGAATTTTGGTTAACTTGGGCTTTATATATGATCGATGACTTCTGATGGTCATTGACTTAGAGTTAACCATTGATCTTTATCTTAAATAATTATAATTAACTAATACATAAATCTAAATTAAGTGTGTGATTTTCATGGCATAGTACTTGGGCTTAAGTGCCTCATTTATTAAATTGGGTCTTAATCGGATGTTAATGGACCTTTTGTGCTCTAAGTGGTAGGGTCTTGATTCCTTTATGGAACAAGTGCTTGAATACTATTAGAACATAATAAATAAATGAAATTATGTTTGTGGAAGTTATTAAGTGTTATTCTATGGGCCTTAATTCTTGTTTGACCTAAGTCTTTGATAAAACATTTATCATTTAAAGTGTAAGATCTTGAGTTTTAACTAATTCCATTAAGTTAGCTACTTGAGCATATATTTGGTATTCATTTAATACCATTCTAATCCCCCCCTCTTCTATGATTCTGGGTATCTTGTGTGAGGTTTGGGATACTACTTTCAACTTTATGGAAGCTATGGGCCCTATAAGGGGTATACATACTAAAATGATTGAGTGACCTATTATTAGAGTTTTTAGTTATGTGTATGAATGACCACCTAGGCTAGTGTCATTGTACACTAATTAAAAGTGTTAAATATGAGGGGATTGTCCTAGTCTCCGTTCTTAAGTTAGTATAATATATTAATTGTGATCACATGTTCATATTACATTATTTTATACTTGATTATTGAGTTAGCTTATTTACAATTGACATCTATATGAAGCATGTTGTTATCCTGTTATTGTATATTCTACCAATTTCTTTACATGGGCCTTGTGCATAAGGTTATCTCTTTAGAGTATATTTATTTTACTCAAGTATGAGATGTGTACTAGCCTATAGTTTTATAAACGTGTGTCACATGTATTTAATGATGATCCTACTAATTTTAAGGAAATCCCTTAGGTAGAGTGATTAAGGTTTACTCCCATGGTTTGGGCATAGAGTATTATCTTTCTAAGGTCACACATATTTTGTGCCCTATATTCTAGATATATCTTTTTAACTCTTTGTCCATTTTGTTTATGTTTCTCTATTTTTCTAAATATTATATTATCTAAAACATATACTATGTACTATGTTTTTACGTTTAATTTATTAAGTTATTTTGCTATTTCTATGTATTTCTAAACGTTTTGATTTAATTGTCTCCAACATTTAAGCCTTACATTTAATACAAGAAAGGTATGAGTCATACTTGTGCTAAGTGTGACAATAATACTCATTAAATTATGTTAATGTTTCTATTTAATAATGAAATTTTTTAGTAGTAATTACTTTTGGGGTGTTACATTAATCATCCAATATCATATAACAAATGACACGCTAGCAAAAAAAACCTAAAGTTAAGGTAATAAAACTGAAATAAGACCAATCACACTTAACTGAAAAGAGTTACTTTAAACCAAAATCTCAAAAACCTTAAAAGACCAAATAGTCTACTTTTAGAACATAGAAAATAAAACTTAGAGAGAAAAACTACTTAAAACACATAAAGGAATCAATTAGGAGCTTTTTCAGAAAACTACTATTTACCTAGAAAAATTAAAAGTGAGACATTGGTTAAAATTTTCAAAATAACTACTTTAAGTCCAAACTACCATATACAAGCAAAATGGGCCAAAATACCAACTATATTGGGGTTATAAATTGAAAAAAATGTTGTATATCATTTTAAGAAAAAATTAAAATTTAAGATCAACTATAAAAGTCAATGTCAAGGGTTAATGGTCAAGTCATGGTTAATGGTAAAACTTTGACTTATACTATTCATATATTCAACATTTTACTATATTAAGGCTAAAATGATCATTTTATGTATAATCATGAGTAATTATTTCTTAACCCTAAATAAACATGATTAATTATTTACTACCCCTAGTTGCAGTAGTTAGTGAAAAACACTTTGAATATTCATGAAGATTATGAAGAACGTTGAAACTAAAATTTTTAAATTTAACAAAACTTTCATCAATCATAAATAAAGTTATATCAGTCTAAATGGAAGCATATTATATATCAAATTTCACCTAAAATGGTAATAAATTTCATGGAATCAACAAAATTAGCAAAACACAATATCTATTCACAAAAGATCAAAAACATAAAAAATTAACAAATATGCACAGTTCGACATTTTGGCCATAATGTTTTTATCTATCAAAATCACAAGCCATAAAATGACTAGGAAATTAGACATATTAAGCCTTAATTTAGCATATTAAACAAACACAAACTCGAACTAGATGCATCCAAATTTTCCACAAAATAGAGATGAAAATCTAAAGAGTTAAACTAATATGATAATCCATTTCCAATGAGTTTAGGATGGTTACTTGTGACACTCCCAAAATTTAAGCTAGTCATAATCACCATAATCGGTATAATTCTAGTCACAAACCATCCTACTAAAAAAATAAGATGGTTACTTGTGACACTACTAAAAAAATTTATTTAAGCTCAAGAAAAATTCAAACATAAAAGGGGTGTTATCACCATAATCGGTATAATTCTAGTCACAAACCATCCTCTTACTAATTACAAGGCAAAGGTAAAATAAACACAAACTATGATAAATGTAGAAAAAGTAGAATCCATATCATAAATAAGAGTTAGGTGTTCATTTTGAAAGTAGAACAAAAATACATAAATAAATGTTCAGGTGAAAATGACAAAGGGAAAACCAATTTAAAACAATAATCAGATAATACAAATCTTCGATCCCTAGCCCTGGTTATAATAATATCACTTTACCCTAATTAGAGCATCGTATACAATGAAGTCATCTAGTGAGTCCTTATTTACCTACACAGACTTAGAAGGGCCCTCTACTCATAAGAATGAGCAAAACCCATAATAAAGGTGAGTAGTATTCTACGTACTAAGTAAGGTGACAATATAGTCAAGGATGTCACATAAATTAATAACACAATAATAAGAGATGATAAATGCATACGTTGATCATACTGACTTATTTAATATTCTCCAAACATATGGTGTTAGTATAATGATAACTATCTTATGATTTTATTCACGTTGAGTTTAGGGACCCCACTATTCTCAACTAGTGGAATGGTAATCAAGTACAAATTTCAGGGTAGGACGCTCCTAACCACTATTCTCACTGGTAAATTAATAATCAAAGTACAACCCTAGGGCAGAATGCTCCAAGCTACTATTCTCATCGGTGGATCGGTAATTAAAGTACAACCAGTCCTGGACCATGTAGTGTTCCATTGTAAGTAATTAGTGCCTTAACAAAGGTTATTATCATCCAATTGTTTAATTTACTTAAGTTTAGAACCCCACTATTCTCGCCAGTGGAACGGTAATAGGGTATAACTTCAAAGGCAAGACGCCCCTAGCTACTATTCTAGCCAGTGGATTGGCGGGTACAACTAGGCCCGAATTAAGTGATCTTTCACTTTAAGTGATTAGTGTATTATTCATGTTTTATTTATTTTAAAGTTATCACATAGTCATGTACACCTACTCATGCTGGGCACTATCCTAACTACTACCCCGAAACAACTACATTCTCCTTAAAAACCTTAGTTTCACAACCCTAGCATATCCTCTCCTCTAGTTCCCTTTATAGTCCCAAATTTACCCAAAAAATCTAAACATGTCATTAGAAACCCCATATTCAAGAGCTATGGCATGTTACCCCCATTTTACACATATGATAATAACTGGTCTTTAGGGTTACTCCTCCAAAACCCTAATATCTCCAATTTAGCATATCCTCTTCTCTAGTGCTTATCTAGTACTCAAATTCCATACCCATGCATGGAATGATATATATATATTTTTTACCATTAACGCAAACATTATGGCCCAACTCCCACATTTTACACATGTAATAATACCTTACCTATTTAAGCCCCCATCTAAAACCCTAATTTTTCATTTTGGCTATAATTACTTCCCTCTAGCCCACATGGCTACTAAATTTGGTACACATTCCCAAAATGTTGTGGTTAGAGTCATGTTACAAGGTTGTAGTCAAAATCCCCCATCTTGTATATACGATAATAGCCTACGCCTAAGGTTACTCCTCAGCCTCCTAAGACCATAATTTCACCTTTTGGTCATAACTCCTTCCTTAGTGCTCAAATGACTTCCTAAATTTACATGAATACCCAAAATTCCATCATTAACCTTGCATAAATTACATAGTACCAATCCTCCACTTTACTCTCATGTGATCATACTTTTCCCTTAGGTTTTACTCATCACATTTATGATCTTTCTCCCCATACTGTATTTACCATAAATCCCTTTATTTTTTGCCTAGTTATTTCATGTAGTATCTCCGACCCATTTTATGCCAATTAAACCCTAAAATACCCAAAATGCCACTTTTTTACAATATTGATCAAAATGCCCCTAGGTCACTGAAACCCTACTTCTACCATCCCTAAGTCACATGACATCCGACATAAATGACTCTCACGCATGCAATATCATAAAAACACGGACATGAATATAAATACACACTTGAAATCAATACATTCATGACTACATAGCCCTTTTACCTTCTACTAATATCAAGCCAAAACTACATATACTACACCAGAGTCATTTACCATTTCATGAATGCCATCACATAACAACACATCAAGGACATATATCATAATATAGAAAAATCCTATCTATAACTCTATCCTTACCAAAGTGGCTCTAGTCTCTAAGTATGCACGACCTACATCTCCTCTTCTAATGTCACCGAAATATTACCTAGAAATAGGGATATAAATATTTTAGACTTTCCTTTCTTTTTTTTAAGAAAAGGAAGACTTTTAGCTAAAAAAAGCTAAAAGAGGAGACCAAAGTGGGAAGAAAAGGGTGTAGGATGACTCACAACAGTAGTCTACGCGACGCGATGGTGCTAGTGGCTATTTTGGAGAAGTGGGTGAGGGTCAACAATTTTGGGTCAATGTGGTAGTGGTAATAGGATTGGATGGATTTTGTGGTGGTTAGTGATGGTGGAGCTAGCGATGGGCGATGGTGTAGGTTGAGGATCAACTGAGAGGGTGAAAGAATAAAGGAGAAAGAAAGGATGGTTATTGTGGTTGCATTGGTTGGGGTGCCTACATAGGGTGGATCTGGTGTGATGGTGGCAAGGAGGGAGGAGAAAGGGATAGCATAGGTTTTAGTGGAAATGCAGCTAGTTGTGGCTGTAGGAGCGTTAGAAGAGAAGGGGATGAAGAAAGGGGAAAGAGGTGGCATAGTAGGCGAAGGTAGGGTGTAGGTAGAGAGGGGAGGTGGCAAGTTAGCTGATCGAGAAATGATGAGTGGCGGCAGAGCTGGAGCTGGCAAGGACTATGGAGGGAAGAAAAATAGGAGCAGTGGCTGATTACAGGTGAAAGAAAAAAGAAAGGAGAGGCTCACAGGGGTATTTATAGACAAAGGAGGTCGAGGGAGAGGGGAAGATGACATGGGAAGGGTGGCAGCTTCATTATGCACGGCTGGAGGAGGGTGGTTGTAGGTAGGTATAGGGGTAGGGCATAGGGTGTAAGGATAAAGGTAGGGTCAGACTAGCGTGCATAGAACTACATAACTTAGAAAGGAAAGGTGAGGGTGATGGGAGGTGTACAGAGAGAGGATAGTTGATGCATAAATGGAAGGGGGAGGGCGACATGAGGAAGAAGATGAGAAAGGGAAGAAAGGACAAAAAAAGGAAAAAAAGAGAAAAGATAAAAGGAGAAAGAAATGAAAAAGAAAGGGGGACAGGTGTAGGCTCGCCTTGGGGAGGGGAAGAAAGAAAAAAAAGAGAGGTTGGGTCAGGATGGCACAACCCAAAAAGAGGAGAAAAACAGAAAGAAGTGAGAAAGGAAAGGAAGAAAAAGGTAAGGAAGGAAAAGGAAGGAAGTGGGGAAATAAAAAGGGAGCAAAGAAAATTTTGGGTGTGGGATTTAGGTTAGATTTGTAGAGTTAAATTTTTAATAATAAAATTTTTCCTATAATTAATTCAAGATAATTAAATAAAATAAAAATGATAAATTAGGTTAAATTAAAATGTTGATAAATCAAATTTAGAATTTTAAAATTTTGGAGTATTAAATTACCAAAAAAAAAATATTAAGATCTAATAAAAACTTCATTATTTACATTATTAAATCCTAAAATTTTTATAGAAAAGTGTAAAGAAAACTAATTCTCATAAACTAAATCAATTGTGAAAGGATTGAAGAAAAGAAGTTCATAATCATTATATTAATATTTTTGAGAGTTTCCAAGCTCAACCATGGTGGTATGGCCACAAAAATGGAGGATGAAAAAGGAGATAAGAAGATGAAGATTATGGGGGCATGCTAAAGAAGATGAAAGAATAAGTGAAATTAAAATGAACGTAGCTTAATGAGGTGGTATTTTAATATGAGAATTCATTAACTAGCGGGGACCACTTGTCCACATGGAAATATTGTAAACCAAGGGAAATGGAATGGATGATGTGCTTAGATAAGGAAATGAGAAGGAAGGGAAGTATCAATATGGTACAAGTGGTGTAATGATGAAAATGAAAGACTAAGCATTAAGTCTTAGATATTTTAAGTTAAGTTATGTTTAATATGAAGGGGGTGTTGGCCACATGGCCTAAATAGGTGTCTTATATCAAATCTTATGATTGTTGAGTCTTGGATTGAATCTTACCAGGATTAGATAAGATTCAAGTATAAAAAGTTTAGTTCTAGTAGCTAATATTGTTAGAAAAATAACAAATTATTTGACTATAGTAAAACCAAGGTAAATTTTTTTTTAATTCATTTTAAATCATAAAAACCAAAACACAATAATCCTTGAAGTTTTTTAAATTTTAGATAACTAAAAATATCATTTCAAGATGTAAAAGATGATAAAAAAAATTAAATGAGGCACAAATTGACATTTTTTTTCTCAAAGCCTCTATTTACCATTTTTGAAAATAGTTAGGAGATTTAAACTAACTTAAATTATTTAAACTAAACCTAAACCCACACTTTTTCCTTTCCCTTTTTCCCTTTTTCTTCCCATTTTCTTATCTTATTTAATTCTTTTTTTTCACCCTACTGATCACCCCACCTTTCTTCTCCTCTGCTTCCCCTTTGTGTGCATGGCTCCCCCTGCCAAAGTCTACCCATCTACCCCATTACTTCCCCTCTCCTCAGTTCTAGGGTTGAGGTTGAAATTATGCCTGATCACCACCTCCTCCTTCCCCCTCCTTCGTGTGTGTGTGTGTGTGCATATATACCCTGCAATAAATTCACTCCAATACCTCCTTATCTCCATTTTTTTATGAATAATTTATCACCACCTTCCTCTCCTTCTTTCCCCTATTTACCATCACCAAAAAAGCCAAAAAATCACCCCCACCGGTGACCCAACCGAACCATATACACCTCCACCAATAGCATTTTCTACACATCAAATGCAAGCACAGACTGCCTTTGCTACATCTCTCCCTAGATACAATAAGACTCACCATTTCCTCACCCATAGCTACAGTAAAACTCAACATTTCAAACCCCTAGCTGTAGCAAAACTCACCATAACCCACCTCTACCATCGGCCAAAGCTCCATTCCAAGACCCATTACCTACAGCAATAACTACCGCACCATTTTCTTTCTTTTATTCTCTTCCTTGCTTCGGAAACTTTCACCACAAACTACCCCTAGCTACAGTAATATCCGCCATTCCTACCCCCTAGCTGTAGCAAAACCATCCAAAACACCCCTAAGCTTCGACAATTCCCATCGTTGCTCACCCCCTCCCTTTAGCCAACTCCACCGATCCCATCCTCTTCCCTTTGGCCTTCCTTACTTCTACAACCCCCTAGCAATGAAAGTTTGTACAGTTGCTATCCCTCCCTTACTCGGCAACCCCAACCGATCCCCCCTTTGTTACATAATTTTGGGCCAACACCCCCTTCGAACCCCGGTTTGGCTTTTTCCCCATTTTTTCCTTTCCATTTACTTAACCCTTCATTAATTATATTATTAATTCTAATTATATATTTTTTTAATTATTATTAGGTGATATTCAAAAAGTTTCAAAAGAAACGGATCGGGATAAGCATGCTTAGAGACCAGAGCCTTTTTTAGTAAGGATACTAGTCGATGTTTCGGGTTTAGTGTTAAATGCCTATATGATTATGTGTATTATCATGTTGTTGTTATTATTATTATTATTATTATTATTATTATTATTATTATTATTATTATATTAAAATGCTTGTTGTTGATGATATGATATATTAATATGAATTATATGATAGGAAGGAAGTGAGAATAACAAAAGATATGCTGATACGATGATATTACACTAAGTCGTATTTTTGTGGATGATTATAAATTGTGGGAGAGTAATATGGGCCTAATGAATTATTATAAGTGAAAAATAATTATATTTAAGATATATGTTGATAAAAAGAGGATTAGGAAATAATGATATTGAGGATATAAGATTTTCGTAAAATAAGGGCTATTGACTATCTTTAAAGGCATTTTGGTCAATATAGGTTAATATGGGAATTTTGGTATTTTAACATGTTATATGGATTAAAATATACTAATAATATCATGAGAAGTGTTTGGGAGTAATTATGAAGGTCATAAGATCTTTAGATGAGAAAATAGCCTAATTTGGGAATAATAGCCTTAAAACGGTAATGTTATTATTACATGAGTAAAATGTTATAGTTAGGAAAATTTTTTTGATATGTTGTTAATATTGGTATTTTGTAGTTGTATATTAAATTTAGTAATTATCTGAGTCTTCTAGAAAAAGTTATGACTTACCTGTGAAATTAGGGTTTCGGAAACCTTACGAATAGTAACTTTTGAGATAGGGCTATTATCTCATGTGTAAGACATGGGATTTAGACCTCTAATTTTGGGTATGTTAACGATACTATTATTTGAGGAAAATATACTAAATTTGGTGGATAAATGATCAATATGGGGGATGTTATGCTTAAATTGTGAATTTAGGATTTTTGGGGAAAATAAGCATGTTAATATTTGAGAACGGTCTTGTTATCTATATGTTGATGTCTTTTCTTGCTTTAATTATGTTTTACTCATAAACCAATCATGAATAAGGAACTAATAATTCAGAGTGAAAGACCACGTGAGCCAGGCCTAAGTGTTTTATGAGTCCGTTCCACCGGCTTAATAATAGTGGCCAAGTGTGTTTTGCCCTGAGAGGTTCATTAGATTGCTCTATTGGTTTAATAAAAGTGGTGTCTATTCTCAATGTGAAAGATAATAAGAGTTTGAGATAAGTAATCATTGACTAAGACACTATAGTGAAAGATTACGTGAGTTAAGATCGAGGTGTAGGAGTCTGTTCCACCGGTTTAATAATAATGGCCATACGCATTTTGCCTTGGGAGATTCTTCAAACTATTCTACTGGTTTAAGAATAGTATCCAGGAGCATTTTGCCCTAGGAGGTGTAGAGTCCATTCAACTGGCTTAATAATAGTGGTTAGGAGCATTTTTCCCTGAGAGGTATTTCAGTCCATTCCACAGGATTAAAAATAGTGGGGTCCCTAAACTCAACATAAATAAAAGAATAGATTAGGTTATATTCTAATAATAAGAATCCGGACCAATAATTACCTTGTGTTGATTCTTGTATCCCGCATATATACTACCTTCCTACTATAAATGCATGTAATTATATGTTTTATCAGTTTTGACTATATTATTACCTTACTCAGTATGTAGCGTACTGATCATCCTTTTCATAGGTATTACTCGTTCCCACAAGCTTGATGTGCTTGCCTTGGGAAAGCACTAAGCAAATTTGTAAAGGGTATGATTATCCCGACATCGCTACCTCTCTTGGACTCTCAGTCCTTTATTTTTACTATTTATTCCCTTCTCTCTTTTTTTTTCTTGTAAAGTGGTAGAATCAAGTGTTTCCTACAACTGATTCCTAGGTATAAGGTTATTTTTACCTTACACCCGACATAGACTAAGCATAGGAAGTGCCTCTTCTATGTTAGATACGGTGTGACACCCCTACGTTTTGTATTTTAGTTTCTGTTATTAACTCTTTAAAACAAAATTTTTATGTTCCAAAATTTGGGAGTGGTTCATTACCTCCCACATACACCATATATATAACTACAATTATCATAAATGTATTACAATATTGAATAAGGAAAAAATGGATTAGAACTAGAAATCTCTTCCATCTAAGCAAGGCTAAATCTCACATCCATTTTTTTTCTTTTTTAATTAATCGAGTTGTGCTACTAAGGTACCATGCATATCTATATGGGCAACCAAGTTGGTGTTGTGAAGTAGATAGAGATATATAACCTTTTTTTGTTAATGGACAAGTAACTAATTGACTTTATCTTGCAATGGTGATTTACCAATATTTTTAATAACTTTTGAGCATAATAGAATTAATAAATTTAATAACTTATACCTTTTCTAAACAAAATAATTATGTACGGTTCTAACGATTTCATACTTTACGACTATATTTGGCACTTCTTTATGATAATATAATGGATGATACATAAGACTAAAGATATGGTGCATGACACTGGGGTGGTTGATGATCAAAATTGAGCCCAATAGTCTTCGCCTCATTTAGTTTTTTTAGGTTCAAGTTTGGCTTGAGCTTGAAGAGATATAATCGATCCTAGTTCAATCTTGACTTGGTAAGGTTTTTGAGCTAATTTGGCTTAATTCATTAAACTTTGAAAAAAAATAATGAAGTTAATTATTCATCTCATTTAATGGTTAAATAAATTAAATTAACTCATTTAATTATTTACCTTGTTTAAATATTTATTTAAATATTCAACTTCTATATTAAGTAAATTTTATACAAGTCTAATTTATAAGTAAAAGAGATGAGTGTATAAATTAGAGAAACCAAGCTTGAATTGACTTGTATATAAATATGTTGAATATTTTTTAACTTAAACTCAATTTATTTAATAAACAAATTAAAACTTAAAACTTAAACTTAATTTACCTTTTGAAACAAACAAATATTAAAAAGTCAAATCGAATTGGACAGCTCTACACGTAAGAAATCAATTAAAAGTAGTGGTGACAAGCGGGTTGGGTGTGTGAGGTTCGAGTCGGGTAGTAGCGGTTTTGGTCATTCTCTGATCAGGTCATTTCTAATCATTTGTCTTTTGCAGGTTGGTTGTGGGTCGGGTTGAGTCATTTTGGATTCAGATTGTTTTGGGTCATTGCATTGTTTGGGTCGGATCGATTTAGGGTCGGGTCAGTGTCTGGTCGGATTAAGTTGCTAAATTTTGAAATTTTATTAGGTCGGATTTTGTCCGGATCAAATCGAATTAGGTGGGTTGGATTAACTTTTACCCATTCTAATTAAACAACTAATGATCTCTATTTGTGTATTAAAAAAATCTTATATACTTTTAACACATGCACCATGGAGGGGGGGGGCAAGTGTCCCCCCTGTAGGGGACAAGTGTGTGAGGCCAATTATCGTGCTAGCTACGAGTGAGGCAAATTATCATGCTAGCTACGAGTGTTCTCTTAGTTTGGGCCAAACAATACCCTGGAGAAGATGTTTTAAGATATAAATTGTTCTTTTAGAATATGCTTTGGTTTTTAACATTAATGGTTAAGTTGGATTCGTATAAATCGAGATAAGAATAACATTATAAATTTATATAAACGAGGATAATAGAGTTAAATAAGAATGAATATATTAAAATATTATATAGATAATATTAATCTAATTTCAATAAAAATTACTTTAATTTTCCTTAAATTGGGAAAAAAATATAATGAATAAAGGTTATATTATTTAATTTTTTACCTTCATCTTCATTACCCTCATCCCTTAACAAGAAATTAGTCTCAGATCCGATTCAGACTCACTAGACCCGCCTCATTTTTAACAAGTTTAGATCTAAAATTTTTGAACTCAATGGGTCTACATCGGGTCTGGATCCATATATATCTATATGGGTATGAGTTTGGATCCAGTAGTTCCAGATGAAGACCCGACCTAGACCCGTTTAGTATGTGTATGTATATATACATATATAAATGCATACTAATATTATGCTTGTCATCATTGTCGTAATATTAATTGAGCTCCTCATTCATTTTTTTAAGTTTTTTTTTGTATATTTACTTTATAAGCAATATGTATAATATTGTATTATAAAAGCATTGAAATGTCATTTGAAAAATTAATGAAACTATTTTAAAATATTTATTTTTTCACTTAGAAAAATTGTTTAACAAAAAATATATAATAAGCTATATAAAACATAAATTTATTTGTATTTACATAGATTATTAATTATTATTTTTTTTAATAATTGGACCCATTTCAGACTCGTTTAAGACTTGTTTATCCGCTAGACCTAGTGGATCTAGGTCTAAAATTTTGAGATCTGACGGATATGGTCAGATATAGATCTAAATAATATAAATAGGTTAGGGTCTGAGTCTAGCTGAACCCAATCCAGACCCAACCCATTGTAATCCCTATCCCTCAAATATTAAGTTAATAAAAATAAGACAAATTAGGGTGAATCAAGAATAATAGTTCATCTGAAGTGTAACTTTTAAATAACGTCCCTAAATAGAGTGAATACAAGTGAATGGCTTCATTTATTTTGATTCATACATCCCAAACCAAACAAATACTAAAATATTGTCAATGTATCACTTCTCTTGCACAACCTATAACATGTCATATTTTTCAGTGTTGTACCCCATGGTAATTGTATCAAATTAATGTATAATATTGACAATATTGATATTCAAACTTGAGACATTTATTACTTGAAATCTAGCTTCAACATTTAAATGAAGATAAATCATTATATTGGATTTTTATAAGAATAAATATAAATTACCATACATATATAAATACTAAAAAAAAGAATGAATTCAAATATAAAATCTATAATATTAAATCGTAACATCAACCATTAGTTGCAAAATCATGCTATAAGACATGTGATCTAATAGGGCAATGCAAGACAATTAAATAGAATAACCACATAATTAAACTTATATAGATAAACTAATGTGCCAACCATAAAATTCATAATATAGTTAGTATAACAAATTTACGAATCTACTAGCTAGCAATTAACATAGTTAGGTCAATATGTATACTACGTGGGAATTCAAAGATGTGATATAGTATTATACTGAGACTTTAGTTCCAAGTTTCAACCATTAGACCATAACTTCCGAGGTTTAACTTTGATGTTTATCTTCTAATTATTCCAATAACTTACTATTATTTTTAACCATACGTCATTAATTCGTAGAGACATACTTTGACATCTTTTAGTAATAGAGCTTGTTTTAACACCATCTATGTCATGCTAGCTAGCTACCATCTCCTGATAGCTTGTTTTGACTTTTTATTGATGCTTTCTCGAGACTCATTGGATTCCTTACTAGAGATGGCAATGGGTCGGGTCTGGACCGGGTCCAGCCATATTTAGACCCGGACCCGTTTATATTACCTAAATCCAGACCCGACCCAGACCCGTCGGGTCTTAAAAGTTCAGACCCAGATCCAGATCCATCGGGTCTAGCGGGTAAACGGGTCCTAAACGGGTCCTAAACGGGTCCGGTTATTTTTTTTAAAATTAATTAATAATCTATGCTAATACAAATACATTTATATTTTATATAACTTAATATGTATTTTTTTGTTAAAAAAATCATCTAAGTGAAAAAATAAATATATTAAAATAGTTATATTAACTTTTCAAATGGTGTTTTAATGCTTTTAGTAGGGATGTAAATGGGTTGGGTTTGGGGCGGGTATACCCATATCCGTATCCGATAATAAAATCCATATCCAAATCTGTACCCGTACCCGAATCCATATCCGCTAACATATCCATATCCGTATCCATTGGATATCCGTTACTCGACGGATTATCTGTTTACCCGTTAATGGATATTATCCGATGGATAAATCTATCATCCGACAGATAAACCCATTTAGAGTTAAGCTAAATGATAATTCTAACTTTAATTTATACTATAATTATTTTAAAATTAAGGGTAAAAAGATAATTCTATATCGGGTAAACGGGTACGAATATGGATACGGGTATGGTTACGGGTATGGGTATGCATATCCCATACCCGTATCCATACTCGAACCCGATGGGTATTTTTTTCCCATCATCCATATCCGTATCCATATCCGTTGGACAAAATCCGTCGGGTTTCGGATAAAATCGCCCTATTTATATCCCTAGCTTTTAGAATACAATTTTATACATATTGTTTATAAAGTAAGCATACAAAAATAAAATTTAAAAAAATGAATAAGGAGCTTATATAAGATTAAAACAATAATGACAAACATAATATTAGTATGTATTTATATATATATATATATACACACACACACACATATGTATATTAAACGGATCTGGCGGGTCGGGTCTGGATCTAGAATTAGACCCAGACCCAGACCCTTTAAGGTATATGTGGACCCAGACACGATCCAGACCCGTCGGGTCCAAAAATCATGAACCCAGACCCGCTAAAAATGAGGCGGGTGTAGCGGGTCTGGGTCGGGTCCGAGACCCATTGCCATCCCTATTCCTTACGTCGTTCCATGTGCCTAGCACTCATTCACGTACGTTTTGTTTTTTGTTCTGATTTCTAGATCCTAATAGTAACCGGAGGCATTTGGGAGAATATTGGCCAGCTAAATGCTTCTTGTTGTAGATAAATTATTGGTTGGTTAAACATTCACTTTCTAGTTTGGTTTCTGCTGCTTTGTGTAAATTGCTTTGACAACTCCAATAATGTTAAGCTTTTCAATCGTATTTCTTGTGAACCCATGACACTAAAATGCCTCATACTATATGATAAAATTCTTTTTGGATGCTTGGCATTAACATTTAGCTAACATTTTTCGACCACATTGTGTTTTTAATAATTATATTAAGATATCTAGACATTTAAAATTACTTCTAGTTAAATACTTATCCAATGACATTGTTAACCATTATGTTAGATTGAACTGTTGGTATCAATTTAATTATTTTATAATAGTTTCCTTTTTAATTGTTTAAGTATCTTTGTTTTTTCCTCAAATTTTTATCCTTCCCTGACCCCAGCCCTCACGAGTCACACATGCCTTTCAGGCTCTCACAGTCACTGCCTGCCTTCACCGCTCCATCTCCATAACATTTTGCACTCTACAAATCGCCTTTCTGCTGCTCCCTTCGACTATTCGACTTCTCTTGGCTCCAGTCCTCCAAGCAGCAAGCTCTAGAGTCCAACTAATTCTGCCTTGCCCACCGCCATCCACTCCTGAAGTCCGAACTTTAATGCCTCACGCCTGCGCTGCAGCCCTTTTGTGTGGTTCATGACCCTGCATGTGCCAGATCACTGTTGCATTGCACGCAAGGCCGCCCGCCGTCGTCCACTCCCGGAGTTCTAACTTTGATAGCTGCAGCCTCCTAGCCTGGTGGCCCTTATGGCTTGTCCCTGCCTGTCCGGCTGTCAGTTGACGGTTGCTTTGTCCCTGCACCGCACCACACCACACCAGAATCCACCACAGCAGCCACTAGCCTCAGCACTACAGCCACTAGTCAATCTAGTCCACTACTGCACTAGCCACTAGTAGAGCAAGGTTTCTTTTGTATTTAATTTAAATCCAACCTAATTTTTGTTGATTGAATTAGTTTATATTTCTATTTCTAATTTTATTGTGAATTTATAATATTGGTAATTTCTTGTTATTTTTATATCAATTGTAAAATAATCTTGAATTAGGATTACATGAATTAGTTGACTATTATGTATTTTTGAATTAGGTTATGTTAATTTTGAATTAGTATACTATGAATTAGTTTGGTTATATGAATTAGTTTATTATTGTGTAATTTTGATTTAGTTAATTATTTGTTCACTATATTGTGTATAGTTATATTGATAATTGTAGATTGTATTTTGTCAAATTAGCATGTAGAAATATTTTCAAAAGTAGCCTAAAAATAAAGAAGGGCCTAATAGGAACCATTCTAATCCAATTCCTTGTCCTACAATTCATGAACAAACTTCTCCATATCTTCATCAAGCTCAACCCACACAATGCAATTGGGTGGATTTAAACTCTTTAGATCTTGATCCAGGTTTGAGGGAAAAAAAGTTCATATTTCCATCTAAATTAGCAAGATGAGGTAAGGAGAACTTATATTCATCTTGGTCCTTTCCAACCTTGTGCACACATTCTTCCAATTAAGCTTATTGCCTAAACAAATCGAAGATTTGTTACATCTTGGTTTGATCAATATAACTAGTTAGAATATAGTATAGCAAAAGATGTTGCTTTTTGCTTACCATGTTACTTGTTCAAACATGAATTTGAAGTCAGCAGTGATCATTTTGTGGGACAAGGTTTTGGGGGTTGGAATAAAAAGGGCAAGTTTGGTGTCCATATTGGTGATTGTGATAGTCCTCATAACAAAGCTGTGAAAAAATGTGATAATCTAATAAATCAAAAGCATAGCATTCAAGCTACTTTGTTAAAACAATATGAAATTGTGAAATCTAACATCAGCCATTGATATTAGATATCTTCTTCAACAAAGACTAGTATTTCGGGAAAATGATGAATCATATGACTAAAAAAACCAAGGTAGTTTATATGAGCTTCTAAAATTTTTGCAAGAAGTTAATCTATCTATGTTTCATTTTATGTTAAAAAATGCTCCAAGAAATAGCAAGATGACTTCTACTTATGTTAAAAAAGATATTACTTATGCTTGTGTAACTGAAATAAGTAATGATATTATTAAGGAGCTAGAGGGTGATGCTTTTGGCATATTAATTGATGAATCTGGTGATATATCTGAGAAAGAACAAATAATTGTTGTTGTAAGTTATGTAGATCATAGGGGTTTTGTGATGGAAAGATTCATTGGTATTACACATGTAGCTGATACAGTTGTCATGTCATTCAAGGCAACACTTGAGGCAATGTTAGTGAAATATAAATTATGCTTATCAAGAATAAGAGGACAGGGCTATGATAGAGTAAGCAATATAAGAGGAGAATATTGCGATTTGAAAACTTTGATTCACAATAAAAATAATTCAGCTTACTATGTTCATTATTTTGCTCATTAGCTTCAGTTGGTACTCGTTATAGTTGCAATGTTTTATGAAGATGTTGATTGGTTGTTTTTTATTGTTACTGGTGTTGTTAATGTAATTGGATCATCTAACAAACATCAATATATGCATTGAGATAAACGTGCTCTCAAATTAGAAGAAGCATTTGATCTAGGCAAGATAGAATGTGGGTGTGGATTAAATCAAGAATTAGCCCTTTTAAGGATCGAAGATACTCGTTGGGGGTCGTATCTTAAGTCTCTTGCTTCTATGGCATATTAGACTTGCAATTAAGGGAGCTTGAATCACATTTTGATGGGATAGGTACTACATTGTTGTCTTGTGTAGCATGCTTAAATCCATCAGAGTTATTTTCTACTTTTGACAAAGATTCATTTATTAGGTTAACAAAGTTTTATCTCGAGGAGTTTTCTGATGTTGATTTTGTGATACTAGACAATCAGTTTGAGAATTATATTTTGGATGTTTGATCCGATGATAGATTTTCTGAATTAAAAGGACTTGGTGATCTCTCAAGGAAGCTAGTGGAAACAAAGAAGCACACTACATATCCATTGGTTTATATGCTTGTGAAGTTAGCGTTGATTTTGCCGATGGCTACAACAACTGTTGAAAGAGCTTTTTCAACTATGAGTTTCATCAAAGACAAGTTGTGAAAATTATATGTGTGATGAATGGGTACAAAATTATTTGATGTCATATATTGAAAAAGATATATCTGATACCATTAGTAATGATACTATCATAGCTTGCTTTCAAAATATGAAACCTCGACAAGTAAAATTGTAAATGAATATCTATGTAAGATTATGGATAATATTAAATATGGTATTATTATTATTATTATTATTAATATGCATTATATTGTTATTTTATATTTAGATATATACTTGTTATTTTTTGCGACCCCATAAACTTTATATCCTGGTATGGTGCTTGGCTATACTTGTTTTATCTTTATAGGTAAGTAAATGATAAAAATAAAAGATCAAATCACAAGTTAATCAGAAACATTTTTTTGAAATATTAATAATGAAACAAAAATATAAAAGTTTATATTAAAAAAAGAACTTACAAATCCTCAAGTGTAAATTCTCAAAAAAAAAAATAGAAGAAGAATTTTGGAAGTATGAATATTTTTTTTAATAAAAACGTAATAAAAGCTACAAAAATCTTCTAAACAAATTATAAAACCTCCATAACCCCATTAAAAAATTTAGAAAATTTCTATTTTTAAAAATCCTAAAATATTGCAAAAGCTCATGAAAAATTTCATAAATTTTCTAAAAATTCATAAAATGTCCACAAGCTCTTATAAATGCAAAAATAAAAATCTAATCCATAACTCCTAAAAAGAACCAGAAAATTATCAAAAAAAAAGGTCCATTTTCTATAAAAAAAACTCTCTAAGAGTCCTAAATTATTCCAAGAACTCATTAAAAATCCAAAATATTTCTTAAAATCCAAAAAATATTCTAAGAAAATCAACAATATACTAAACTAACTTAAAAAAATTATAAGCATATCAATAATTTTTTTTGTAATAAAGTTTAAACATTTGATCCTCTTTTAAGTTTCAAACATGACACAATAAAGTTAAAAAAATACCATGGTTAGTAACCCATTCATTTGTTTTGTAAAATATCAATTCCTTGTACTCCAACTTCAATAAGTACATGTACAAAAATATCCCACAAAATGCACCTATAGTGCTTAGAAAATAATCTACCGCTTCATCTTTCCATGCGCATAGGATATATCAAAGTCGGCATTTACAAAAGGATCCCATAATACTTACAAAATAACTTGCTACTTCATATTCCTGTGTATATACACAAACCACCCTATAAAGTGTTTTTGATAATGGTTTTTAAATAGATTTAATAACAGTTACCAACCATTATTGAATCATGTGTTATTAAAATTTTAATAACGGTTATAAAAATATCATAAAAAAATCAAACTTTGTGCCATATTTAGTCAAGTTACACATGTTTGAATAATGGTTATCAGCTAAAACCGTTATTAAAACATGATGTTTAATTAATGGTTATTCACTATAATCATTTTCAAAACTTGTGGTTTTGTCAATGCTTATTCAATATAACTGTTATTTTAAAGAAGGTTTTGCCAATGATTATTTATTATAATGATTGTTGAATTTTGGTTTAGTAACAATTTTTACTAAAACAGTTATTAAAACAATAATTTTTTTATATATATTGGGCATTTAGTTCTAGCCCACATATAAAAATGTATGCTTGAATATTTACAAAATATGCAATTAGTAAAACACTACCAATAAGTCTTGAAATTAATAGGCATACCAAAAATTGGTAGCTCTGCACACTCCAAACTCAAAGTTCTTGGATCTACAATTTCAAACTCAAACTTGGTAGCCATACTATAATATACAAAGTATTGCATATATATTTATGTGCATCTCTATCTTGCAGATATATATATAACATAAGATGTAACAGATACAACCATGCACATAGATCTCTAATACTGAGTATGTAAGCACACGAACTTCATATATTCATCTCTAAGTTCATCAATTTCATCATCGACATATTTCTAGCCTCGTGCATACTCATCGTTGAAAAAATACGAATTCATACGATTCAATCATTTGGTTAATAATAAATATTTCATAGATTAACAATATAATAAAAAAAATAATGAAAAAGAAACATACATGGATTGGATCTATGGTCATAGATTAGTTCTTGAATATGAGATCCATTGATCTACAAACATAGTATCCATAATCATTATTGTTTTGTTGTTGTGAACACTGTAAAGAAAAATTTAGATATCTTATTATTCTATTAGATATTAATTGGAATTGAAATAAAATACAGAGTGTCAATCTTCCTACTTACCATTTGAAAATTATACTCAAGATTCTTTGGGACATGAATACTATTTCCACCCCTCCTCTATTTGTAGTGTCCTATATAATAAATAAAGATGATATATAATATTATAACTTTATATGCCTAAAAGTTATATAAGAGGATATATGCATTAATAAATTAATGTGATTAAGAAGTATATTAACATATCAATTAAATGTTTCCCTTCAGAACGAATGACAGCAAAAGGAACATGATCATTTCAGAAGGAATAAAAAACATGTACTTTGTTTTGATAAGGATGGATGGTGTACATAATTCAATGTTCATTTGTGAGGTGAGGGATAGAGTAAAGCTTGTTGTTGTACCCTTCACTCAAGATGTGATCCACTACATAGTTTATGTGTCTATACTTTCTTATTCTAGTATGATCAGATATGTAGTATGGACACACAAACATAGTAGAAGACAACATCCCATCTGCCGCAACCTAACTATCCGCCAACCTATGAATGACAATAATAAAGCATACTTATTAATGACTAATAACTCATATATTACTATCTCTCTCTCTCTCTCTCTCTCTCTATATATATATATATATATATATAAGAGGTCATAAAATTATACAAATCAACGATAAGTGTTAAAATATATGATATGAAATAATACTTGCTAACATATACGGCCATGCTTGTTGTTAACATCCATTTAGACGTATAAATTTCTCTAATAACCTCCGTCGATACCATGTACATGGTATCGCCCCTCCCAGCATACTTGGTAGGACAATCAATTATACTTAGATAACTACCCGGGTAATTTTGGGCATAGAAATACAACATTGCCAAAGTAGGTGGTAGTCAATAGGGGTTCTTGTATTAGTTGGGTTTCCTCTAAAAATGGGATCTTTTGTGGGGCTAATGATTTTTTCTGTTCTAGCTCGCTTTCATTTCTCAGCGCCCTCTTTTGTTTTGCTCCTTCCACTAGTAATTCACTTTCCCTTTAACATAGGAGCCTTCTTATTTTCCAATCCCTTAATTCTTAGTAATAAACAAAATTTAATTTTCATACATACATACACACACACACACACACACACACACACACACACACACACATTAATAAGGTATAAACAATGTGTGTAATTTTTTTGGTTTAACATAGATGGAGGATGTCATTAACTCTTTAATTGTAAGACGAATCCTGTCTATGGGCCAAGGTATGAAGCTTCCATGAGCTTCCAATACTGTAGCTACCTCATCGCCTTCTTTATAACAAGGTAAGGGAGCATCTCTAATTATTGGAAAGCTAATACATACGGGCCTATAATTTATGGCCAAGATAGACCCATGGACAATCAGCATTTTGGTACTATGGGTGATATGTACCCTTCCTTTTACTAAAAGAATTGATGGGTCATTATCTACCAAGTCATATTTATGCAAACCCTACAAGAAAACACTACAAAATAAATGATTTGTGCCAACAGGGCCTTATCTGTGGGTAAAAGCTATTTTTCTGTTGGTAAAAGCTTTTACCAACAGATATTTTTTTGTGACAAAACTGTGGAAGTAAAAACTCTGTGCTTAAAATTGTATTTACCACATGATATAGTTTTGACATAATATGTATCATATGCGCAAATATGATAATGCCACATATATTTCTGTTAGTAAAACTTATGTCCACACTTATCTCTGTGTAGTAAAAGTATTAACCAAATAAATAATATCTGTGACTAAAAGTATTACCACACAAAAACAATATCTGTAACTAAAACTATTACCCAAAAAAATATCTGTGACTAGCAGTATTAGGCACAAAATTATATCTTTGAGAAAAAGAAATAACCACACAATTATATCTGTGTGTAAAAGCATTAAACACAATATTATATCTGTTACTAAAACTTATTACCAACATATATATATTGTTGGATATACATATTAACCCTGTATGTGTGTGTTTGTGTGTGTTTGTGTGTATGTGTGTGTGTGTATATATTATATATATATAATATATAGTTAAAACCTGTATCGGCCAAACGTACAAAATATCAAATATCCAATATCCACCTGTAGTAACAATTTATGCTTATATTATATATATATATTATTATTATATATATTAAACTACACCATATATAATTATCATTGTGTAGTACAAAATAATTAGTTGCTTAGCTCCCAAAGGCATAACAGTCCTTTAAGTACAATACTATTAAACGACTTATAGCATAAGCTATTATACAAAAACATCTTCATACGTTGATATACAAAATCATCGGCTATTATACAAAAACATCTTCATATGCTGATATACAAAATCATCGACCATCTTCGTAAGCTTACGAGCAAAAGCACCGATATACAAAATCATCGACCATCTTCGTAAGCTTACGAGAAAAAGCACCGGGCATCTTCATTAGCTAACATATATACAAAAACATTGGGCATCTTCATAATTTGATATACAAAAATATCGATTATATTCGTAAGCTAACAAACAAAAGCATCAACCGTCTTCATAAGCCGACTCACAAAAGCGTTTTTATAAAAACGCATCAAACATCATCTTCTTCATTTTCCTCTTCAGTGTCATCCTTTTCATTCTCGTCATCCTCCATTTGATAATAATCATCAACATGTTTTCCCTAAAAAAATATATACAATTAACTTAATCATATTAATCTAAATTCATATCAAAAAGCTAGATGATGAGAGTTTGTACTCTTTAATTGAGTATATACATATCCAAAGTTTTTTTTGTTTGTTTGGGTTTTTGCATAAGATTGGTACGGAAACTATCTTCTAGGTTTGGATTATATAATTTATTTAATATTTAACTATTTATAATAATTTACTAGGATTCCTCGTCTAATAAATATTTTGAGAACCTAATTTATGTAGGAGGAGTTGCAACTTGTGAAGAAGGTTTTTGGGTCTAAAAACACCCTACGGTGGATCTCGTGAGAGAACCAAATCAAATTTCGTTTCAATGGGTTCAAATGCCCAGCCAAATCTATTTGACCATGCCAATCTTTACTATCAAACCACAGGTTAGTATTAAAATATTTGAAAATGCCGAACTTATCCTTATAAATTTTTTGATTCTTTACCATCTACTAATAAAATACGGGTTTTATATGCAATTTAAAATTTTTGCTTGTGGAACTCATACTTTTTAGTAGGGTTATAAAAAAGTTGTAATATTGTAGTTATAGCGCTAATTTTTTTAGTGTAGTATGACTGAAATCGAATGGTATTAGTCATGAGTCGCCTCGTTGTATACTAGAGTTCGAGTCTTGTGGAAGCTTGAGACCTCGGATCTCTTCTTATTGGAAAAAATAATGAAAACCTTTTACTTGTCCACTGTATTATATTGATAGTATGATTTACTTTTTGATAAGTTGTTTTATTAGGCAATAAAGATTTCTCGTACCAGCCTTATTGTATTGCATTTCTGGCTTTAGAATTGGTAATCTGATGGCCATGTCACTCATTTATAGATTACCCAGTCCGCATAATCACCTAATTCAGGTGCAAAATCAAAGGCAGGCAATAAGAAGATGTGGAGCAGTAACTAAGATTCCTACATGCATAAATGTATAATATCAGGAGAATCTCAACTCTTTACTGCTGTGGACTTATGTTTTCCGATTTGCATCATTTCTCACCTCCAACCATCCCTTTAGTAAAGTTATTTTCTTTTTAAAATAAACATTAGGACTAAGCACCAGCATACTTTGCCGACACTACCCCATTCTTGTTAAGGGCATTATCCTCTTTTGCAACGAACCAGAAATCTTTTAGGCATGCATCAACAAAGTAACACACCCTCGGTGTTTTAGATGCCTTCCTACTCTCCATTCCTCAAGAATTTCTGAGATCCATTCTCTTATCTCATCATCCTCCAAATTTGAAATCACTTGTATTGTATTCATGTTTTACAACTCAATTTAATTGATTTCAGAATCTATTCCCAAAAATTAGGGTTTTAAAGTCCAAAATACAAATCCGAATCATTCAAACCAATTAATCCAAATTGAACGTGTTAAAATACAATTAAGGTCATTTTAATAATTCTATAAAATCAATTTTAGAATAAACTATACAAATGATAATTTACATAATATTATTTGAAAGTTAGGGTTTTAGGACAAAAATACAACTCAGACAAATTTTATTAACTTATTTAAATTAAATGTTTTGAAATGTAATATGACCTATTTTATAACATATTATATACTCAATAGATTAAAAAAATAAAAAGAATACCCAATTTAACATAATAAGCGTTTTTGAGCCCGTACTATAAATTCGGTCAAATCTTGCCAAAATATTTAAATTGACGGTTCCGAAATGAAATTAAACATATTCTATTACAAAATGTATAATCAATTTAATAAAATAACTCAATTATACAATTCAATTTAAATCCGCAAGGATTTGACCTAAAAATCAAATTCTGAATAATTTCACACAATTTTCTTAAATTGACAATTCCAATATGAAATTAAGTATATTTTAAAGTATAATGCATAATTAAATTATCCCAAATAGCTTAATCGACTGAATCCAACATATCCGGACATAACCGGGTCAATAATCACAAATTCCAGAAATCAACATATATCACATAATTAGCATATCCAATTCAATCATACAATACATATATACTTAATTAAATAACTAATTTAGCTTAATTAAAGCACATTCTTTCATAATTAATCAAAACAAAAAATTAGGGTTTCGGGAAATTTACCAAACGAAATAAGCCAAATCAATGCAGGTAAAGGGCGGCGGAGCTTCGTCGGTGGGGAGAGGAGCAGTCGCCGGTGGCCTACAGACGGTGGAGATGTCCGGCCGGTGGCGCGCCGTTGCAGCCTTCTTGCCCTGCTGCTGCGCCGCTGCTGCCCTTCCACTGCTGCTGCTCCCCTGATGCAGCCGTGTGCGACGACCGGGAGATGTGGCGGACGGTCGAGCGGCGGCGAGCCGGTGTGGACGGTCGCTCGACAACGAACCACAGGAACCAAGTTGGGACTTGGGAGGCAGAGGCGTCGAGACTCGAGATAGAAGAATGAGGTAATGTTGTCGAGAAACAAACGGGAAAGGGAATAAGGGGCGGGGGGGGGGGAGCAGAGGTTTTTTTTTTTTTTTCTTTTTCAATTATTTAAAAGAATTTATGTCAAAACTATAATTTTAAATATATTAAATTAATCGAAATTAATATTTTATAATGTATTATTAAGATAATATTAATCATAATTTATAATAAAATAATAATTATTATTAAAAAATAATTAATTAATAATGGGAAATAAATACAAATATGAATAATATAAATATTAATCATAATTTCCAACAATTAGTAATAATATTTTTTATTAAAATAATAATAATAATAATAATAATAATGTCCTAAAATAATTATTCTTAGTAATTATTAATAAAGAATATATTAATAAGAATAATATGAATCATAATTAAATAAATTAATAATAGTATCTAATATGAATAATTATTAATAATGTGAATGCTTATTGATAATATTTATTATTTTTAAGATAATATAGATTTGAATGATAATTGGTAGTATTTAATAATAAATTAATTTAATAGTAAATGGTAGTAGATATAATATATATTATTTCATTATAATTGTTAAAAGACACCATTATCAACAATATTAATATTAAAAATTAGAAATAAAATAATAATTAATAATAATATATGTAAACTATATTATTTCTAATAATGACTAATGACTTAATTATTATTATTATTATTATTATTAAAAAGAATAGAATTAATCATTATTAAAATTATATAAAAATAAATATTATTGTTGAATTTCATAAATACTAATACCAACAGATGTAAAAGTGGCTATTAGTTCTGTTGGTATAATACTACTAATAACCACAGATATAAGTAGAGCTGGCAATCGGACGGGTCGGGTCACTATCGGATCGGGTAACATAATAATCGGGTCACATCGGTTTCGGATAATTTCGGATTATTTTGTCGGGTCGGGCTGGGTCGGGTTTGATTCGGATCAACTCAGTATCGGATAATCTCGGGTCATTCTAAGCTCTCGGGTCGGGTCTGGTTGAGATCGGATGGACTTGGATTCGGGTAAATTTGGGTTGTTCTAATTTCGGTTCGGGTTCGGATCGGGCTCGGTTGAGTTTCAATTATTATATTTTCGGGTTGAATTTAGATTGAATTTAGGTTATTTCATATTTGAGCCATGCTTGTGTCATTTTCTTTCTTTCTTTTTATTCCAAGATATTATTAAAAGCTAATGATTTTGAGATCATTTATTTTAATTTATCTTATTCAATTAAAAGTAAATTATTATACTAATTGTTTTGGGGCCTTAGAATTTTTTATCATTATTTCATCTTTGGAGATGTATCTGACGTTTCAAATTTAAAAGTTTTCAAATCGTATCACTTTTCTTTTTATGTTAAGGTATAACTTATAATTCAACTCCATTATTAGCTTGGTCATATTGAGTTCTAGTATTATTTTAAGTTTATATTATATTTATATCTTATACGCTCCTTACATGATATTAACTTATAATAGTCATTGATAATTGATAACAAATGAAGACTTCTAAGGTTGTACTTTCATATTATTTTTAAAAGAGATTGATCACATCATATCAACATAATTTTAATAAATATAATAATAATAATAATAATAATAATACAAAAATAATGATAACAATAATAATAGTAATCAATGAATATCAATTATGGCAAAAATAATAATAACAACATATTAGTTTTTTTTTATTATATATTTTGATTAGATCATATCAAGCTAAATAAGATAAAAATTAAATAAAGTAAGTAATAATGACTATTATTGACAAAAGACCAACTAATATTGACTTCTTACTATTTAACATGTTGATGTAATAAAAAATATTAATCTTCAATTTTTATAATGAATAACTAACATTCTCACTCTAGATTTTTCTTACTTTCCTATGATGTTGTAGGTGCTATATTGCAAGGTATGGTCGTATAGATACTAACATATAGTGTTCAAGGCTGCACTATTATTATCTTATGGTACTAGATGGAATAATGGAAGTGAACTAATATTTAAATGGCATAGTAGTGTTATTCTTTTTGTTTTCTCTACTTTTATTTCTATTGGTATCAATGGATATTGTATTTGTATATACATAAGTGATATAAATTTTATGAAAGTATATTGTTTCTAGATTTGATGTAAGTGCTAGTATGGATTAGTTGCACATCTATATTATTTCATGTTTTATGAAGTTTTAAAAATTTTGAGTTATGGGTTAATGTTAATTTTTGGGTGGTACCAAGTTGAATCTTTATAGATTTATAATTTTTTAGATAATATTAGATTTTGGACAAATAATGGATCGGGTCGGGTCATTTCGGATTTATAGTTTTTCGGGTTATATCGGGTTTCGGGTGAATAGCGGGTCGGGTCGGGTTTATTTCGGGCTTATGATTTCTCGGGTTATATCGGATATCGGATATGTATCGGATCGGGTCGGATAGGTTTCGGGCTTTTAATTACTCGGATAAAATCGGATCGGATTTCGGACGGATCGAGTCGGTATTCGTCGGATTTTTCGGGTCGGGTCAACTTTTGCCGGCTCTAGATATAAGTGATGGTAAAAGATCTGTTGGTATAACATATTAATACCAACAGATAAAAAATTTCTGTGGGAAAACTACATTATTGCCTACAGAAAATTATCTGTTGGTATTACTTACTTTTCCCCAACAGAAAAAGTATCTGTGCCTAAGTTTCTGTTGGCAAAAGTCAATTATTTTGTAGTGAAAGTATATCAGTATTGTTAATTATTGAGTTGACACATGATACATTGTATATATATCAATTCATATTTATGCAAACCCTACAAGAAAAGTGTAGAAAAACATGCATAAGCTTCACAAGTGTCTTTAATGCTCTTTACATTAAGTATATGAAGCGGATCACATGCATCTGAATCGGATAGCTTAGATTTGATGGATGCCAACTCTTTCTCCATTGTGTCCATCCATTCAATTACCATGTTTAATTTTTGTGTTAGGAGAACCACTTGGTCATAGGTGTTTCTAGGTCCACGGGATCGACCACAAATGCTTGTTCTCGTAACCCCTAACCTAATACCCTTGTGTCTTCCTAGGTATTCTTCAATTCCCATTACTTGTGACACGATGTTATATTGATCTAAAAACTCTAAAACATCTAATGTTTCAAGTTCATCATGTAATGTATACAATTTAGAATATATAAATAAAAATAATATCGTGATATGTTTACTCTAAGAAAAATAACTACGGTATGTGTTAGCTTCAAACTTACAATTATTTTGGCAGCGTTTTGTACATCTTCATTAATATATCCTTCTTTTTTTTGCTCTAGCCTTCTTCCATAACATACCAATAATGATAGATGAGGTACATAGATCCTTATCTTGGGCTAAGAGCTATAATTCCAAAATACTTAATTATATTAGCAATATAATTATAGCACTCTCAACATTATAATGTGAACACATTAATTAAAATGTTATACCAACTCTTCTTCTAAGACTGCATAGCTTTTTTGAGCCATATTATGGTGGTAAATATTACCCTTTGTAATTTCTTTATTCTTGGTACTTTTCTCCTATATTAAAAGGCAAATATGTATGATTGGTTATGTAAATATCAATTAAATATTCTTAATCAAAAAGCTTAACTATTAGTTAACAAATACCTTAAATGCCTCTGAATGACGATACGTAATGAATTGGTCCCAACTTTCTTGACCAATAAACCCATTACACTTAGACATTCATCACAATGTCAAAGAAGTCACTTCTTCCTCGCCTCTAGAATGATGAAGACTCTCTATAAAATAAGATATAAATATGTATATTAATGTCATTGTATTGAAATTAATAACATTTAACATCCAAAAATATGACAAATAAAATATATCATTTACCATCACTTCTTGCCAAATATGTTCCTTGTGACCTTTTAGAATCTGCTCTCAATTGTTGTAGGAGATAGGAACATGATTACGACTGATGAGTGAAATGTATGTCAGAAACATGTCACCATACTAGTCAATGGGAAGATTATACTTATTCCAACTCAATGGTACTTGTGCTCCTCTGTTTCTCATGCCTGTGATGATTCTCATCACAATAGGTCCTCTCTTCTCTTCTTCATCACTAGATTCTGAAACCTTAACACTATTAAAGGATTCTCAAAACGTAATTTTCTAATTTTTAGAGAGAGTATGGCAAGCCGGTGGTAAATAAGTTCTTCTTCCATTATCTTATGGTGCTAGTTCATGCCTAATGCCCATTTCCTCCATATCCAATCAAGAATTTATGTCATATTTAGTCTTTCATGGAACATTAAGTAATGTACTACCAAGGATATCACAAATATTTTTCTCAATATGCATCACATTGAAGACATTCCTCATGTATAGAGATTCCCAATACTTAATGTTAAAGAATATAGATATCTTCTTCCATCCAACTGATAGAGGCTTATCTTCATTCTTCTTTCCAAACTGCACATTCAAATGTTTCATCTTCATATACACTCTGCCCGTCAACCGGATTGCTGCATGCCCTTCTTCTGGTTTTCCACTGAATACATGCATTTGCCTATGATAATGATGATCCCTTGGTAAAAATCTACAGTTCCTAAGAAAAATAATCTTCTAGCCATGAATTAGCTGAACAAATGAAGTATTTTCTTCACATATCGGGCATGCGTAATGGCCTTTCACATTATAACCTTACAACTTCCATATGCAAGAAAATCACTTATAGTATAAAATAACCTCACTCTCAAAGTGAAATTTTCCTCACCATAAGCATCAAATATTGTAACACTAGTGTACCATAATAACTTCAAATCATCAATCAAAGGCTACAAATAAACATCAATATCATTCCTTGGTTGGTTTGGCCCCAAAATGAGTAAAGACAACATCATATACTTACTTGTCATGTAGAACCATGGCAGTAGATTGTATATAACCAAAACACCGGCCAAATACTGTATGTGCCTTGATTGTGTGGATTTATACCATTCATAGAGAGTGCAAGATGCAAGTTTCTTGGTTCTTCTCCAAATTCAAGAAATAAACCATAAATCATCATCCATTGTGGATATTTAGATGGATGTCTCAGAAGTTTGTCATCTATCTTCTCATCATCATGCCATATCAACTTCTTTGCATCTTGGACATCATTAAATATCTGCTTGATTATTGGCATTATAGGGAAAAACTATAACACCTTTGATGGTACCTTATTCTTCTTGTATCGTGGTACTTTGGATTCTTCAGTTGGATAATAATCTAAACATACATATTCATTGCAAAATAATATACAATCATTAGGGCATGCATGTATCTTCTCATAACTCATACCCATAGATGAAAGGATCTTCTTTGCTTTATAGGTATGATTGGGTAGAACATTATCATTGGGAAACATTTCTTTCACAAGTGATAATAATTCTATGAAACTCTTATCACTCTATCTGTTACATGCCTTTAAGTTGTACAACCTTAAAGTAGTGGATAATCTAGTAAACTTCTTACAATCACCATACAAAAGTTTTTCAAAGTCACTCAATAACTGGTCTAATATTCTTGGACTATCTCAAACACTTTCCTCAACCTTTCGAGTCATCTCCTCTAACAAATCACCTTTATTATTGTCAAATGATCCACTACTATCCCTCCTACCTTCCTCATTATCATATTCAGACTCTGTCTCACCGTGCCATATCCAATGAGTGTAACTTGTATCAATTACGTAGAAAAATAAATGATCCCTCAAATCATTAGCATTAACACAATGAATATAAGCATAGTTCAAACAAGGACATACTATTCTACTAGAATCCCGAGCATGTTCTACTACAAACTTGATGAAAATTTCAACTCCTTTGTCATATTCTCTAGACAAACGATTTGCAGACAACCATTTCCTATCCATAGTTTTCCAATCTATAAGTATCCCATGAAAAATATTATTACAAATCAATTCACTTCTACAAAATAATTCACATATTCATAATGCTTAGAAAGATATTATATTTATATAATATATATCATGCTATTTTGAAGTTATATATATATAATTCCGACATCTTTCCATGTCCCTTACCAATTCACAAATTGCTCATGGTTACAAAGGATTCATATTTCTATAATGTGTCATTTTATTTTGTTGGTATATATACAAACCATTCCAACAAGGAAATAAAATAATACTAATACACAAATATTTCTTGCGTAGAAAGAGTTCATATGTATATACATATCAAATATTTATACAATGGTTGTAAATTCAAAATTAAATCCATACTATGTGTTTAAAACAAGACTCAAAAAATAATAAAAAAACTAAGGCAATAGCAATAATATATATATCAAAAAGTTACTAAAACCCAAACAACTAACTAACAACACCCCCTAACCATCCTATGCAATCCATCAGTAGCCTTACCCAGGGTGAATAGAACCCATCACTCTCAAAGTCCACTCATCTCTATATGTCATCTACTCCCTAACATCATCAATAGAGATTTTAATGATAGATACTCTAGGGTAACTAGGGTGGATACTTAGGGGTAAGTTATGATGAAACCTCCACTCATCATCTATGACCATCAGCTCTCTAGGAATTCGATCATAATCCTTTGCAAAAGCCTCATCCTCAATATATCTTGGGTGTGGTGCATTGGTATGGTTGACAGAAAAATCAAAATAACTAGTTAATGCCCCAGATCATGGTTCAATCTAAGGCTATGTCAAAAGCAAATGATACAATCTGAAATGGAATGGGACCCACTCAGGAACAACCAACGAAGCTCCTTCAACAACCATGTGGCATGACTCCAAAATCTAAATTGGGTGTCATGCACAAATATGTTGGAACAAAGTACATAATAGGCAACTGCGCCATCTGACTACTCCACTACCTATAAAAAAGAATAACCACTAAATCGTATTACTAAGATTGTTGTCTAACTTTTTAAATTATAAAATATGTAACACTCCTTTGCAATTTTTAACATGCTATAATCAAATCATGTGTCTCTAACTCTAGAAAAACTAGTTTTTTCATTAATATCAAAGGCATCAATATTGTCATGCATGCATAGACATATAGAGAAGCAAACAAAAACCCATAACAACATGGCAACAAATAGTAGCAAAGGCCAACAAAACAGCAACACACATATAGCATACAAACAATAATACATGTAATACCTACTTAATTGTTAACATGCATGCATATATATATAATGAAAAAAAAAGAAAAAAATTATACCAAGAGAAGGTTCTCGAGTAGGGAGCTAGGATGCAGGGTTGACACCGGTTTTTGTGGTTGCAGGAACCACGAATGGTGGGGAAGGGTCATGGTAGAGATACAAGAGGCTAGGCAAAAGGTGAACGAACTTTGGGAAGGGGAGTGGGAGAAGGGAAATTTGGGACTCGCGACTTGGGTAAAAAATACAGAAAAAAGAAGACAGCAATGAGAGGAGACAAAAAATGGTCATCGACGAGCAAGAGGAAGGCACGGTGGATGTAGATTGGAAAAATGAGGACAACTATCAGACGAAACAAAGAGAAGGACAATAAGCAAGAGAGAGCAAGAGACATTTCAAGTTTATGTAACATACGCATATGAGCGCGAGGCAAGGGAGGGGTGTTTAATGTGCTAGTTTTGATAATAATTTTATATATAACTATTATCAAAACCTTTTTTAATAACAATTCCAAACATAACAATTATGAAAACTTGGTAGCATTTTAGTTTTGGTAACAGTTAATTTTAAACCATTATCAAAACAAGCGTTTCTTTAATTTTAATAACGGTTAATGTATGAAAATATTATTAAAACTTGCTCCACACTATTGCTCCTAAGTTTTTTATGTTTTTATCAGTGGTTTTGATCAAACCTTCATTTATGTGGCATCATTAAATGTCAATTATGTAATATTAGCATGTGAAAGTTGACATCTACAAATGCATTTCATAATACTTATAAAATAACCTACTCCTTCTGATTCAAAATATATGACACCACGTATTTAAAGAATAAATTTTAACTATTAATATATTTTAATATATATTAGTAAAAATTATTAAAAATTAATATTATGAAATTTTTTTTAATAAAAATACAATTGGTATATTTTTATATTATAATGTACTATAATTTAATAAATATTAGTGGTCAAAGTTTTTATATATATATATAAATGGGGACATATATTTTGAACTAGACACAATATTGTTCTATTTTCTAAATTACAATAATATATCAAGGTGGGCATCTCCAAAAGATTTAAACATTCTAACAAAAATATATATATAGTAGTTACAAATTTTGGTATAAAATAAAACCATATGTCCTTGTGCAACCTCCTCAATTTTACTACTAAACAATTTCATTCTAAGATAATGTGTAAACGATAAACCAAGATGGGGGATGCTACTACCACATCAAACATAAGAGACATTTGATAATTCACTTAACTCATGTTTAATTCCAGACAAATATTTTAACCAAAAATTCATAAAGACTATGATATAATACAAGAATAAATCATATGATAAATGATAATAATGTGCTGCATGTAAATCTAAAATACAAGGAATTGAGTTTAGAGTTTAAAATAAAGCGAAAGATACAAAAAGAGCCCAAAATAGATAAGCCTAATTCTCAGACCAAGCATAAATCCTCAATCAATGACCCACTAATGGCCCACATCATCACCAACAATATATTCTAGTCATATCCATACAATTGATCTTATTCTCCCCGTAATAAAAGTTTGGATCAACATAGTGAACAAAACAAGGTAACATTTATACAGTAAACTACAGGTAAAACAAACCTAATGTAATATAAGATAGAGCTCATGTTGTATATAAGGAGCATGCTAAATTCTAATACATGGTAAAAGCTTAAAACATAATACATGACATAACAATGATACCTATCAATTCATCAACTTGAAAATAAGGGACAAGTCTACCTAGAAAAATATCTATCAATTATTTTCAAAAACTATCATTATCCATGATGGACACAATAATAGGATTGGAACTCCCACCACTCACTGGACACTGGTGTCAAGGAGCTTGTATGGGGATATTTAGCATTCATCATACTTAAAATCCCATGCTAAGGGACATATGCTCAATTTTGAGTCTAAAAAACCCACCACACCTATCATTAGTGCCAGAGGCTTATATTGAGATCTTCAACATCCACTAAAATTGAATTCCTAGATCAGAGGGTACAAAGGAACCATGGTAACCTAAACCTTATATGTGCATACTCAATGAAGGAACCTAAAATCTCATTATTATTGAATTTCTTAATTCCAATTATTTAAGGTCAAATAAAATAAATAGAGGTGAATACTAAAGTGATACACATAAGCCAAGGTCAAAGAACAAGTTCAAACACATGGTCAAACCACAAGGGTTAGACCTCAACAACATCAAAATTGTTCTAGGGGACCAATTAATTAGTTGCATGGACTTATGGACTAGTTTGAGAAAGCCATAACAATTAAATCACACATATCAAACAAACCAATTAATTAGTTCAAGCATAACTAGTTGACTAGTGCAAGATTGAGAGCAAAAAAAAAAAAAACTACTAACAAGGTTAAATGGTTGGTCAAAACCAGTTAACTAGTGAATTAGTTGACTATTTTTACCCACTATTAGTTGACTAGTTCAAATGGGAAACACATATACTCATGCAAATAAAACCTAAATAAAATGATTTACAAAGATTAATTATAACACCCCAAAATTCACTATTTTTTTTAATACGAAAGCAATTAAATTAAAACCTGTAAATTCGGGGATGTTACCGCCACACTTAGTACCAAATGCCCCAAAACCCTAATTTTAAGAATTTTAGCTAATTAAGGATTTATTTTGGAAATTAATTAAATAAATTATTTTATTTAAAATAAGGGGGGGTAAATAAGGCTAAATTAATAGGAATTTTATAAATAATGTAATCGGAGAAATTTATAATGATTTGCTAATTAAAATGAATTTAGTAAAAATCTTTCAAAAATCCTAAAATTTGCCTAAAAAAGAATTTAATATTATTTTATTTAATTATTATTATTTTTTAATATCCTAAATTACCAAAATAATCCAAATAACCCAACCAACCTATTTTTCTTTTTCCCTTTTTCCTTTTTCCTTTCCTTTCTTTATTTTCCTTCCTTTTACTTTCTTTTTCCTTCTTCTTCTTTTCTTATTCTCTTCTTTACCCTTCAATTGGGCCTGGCTTCCCATAGCCCAAACCTCTCCTTTCTTCTTTTTCTCGCGGTGCAGCCAAACCTTAGACGCTGCGTTTTGTTCCATTTTTTATCTGCCACTGCCCGACCGGTCAGCTCTTTTTTCTTTTTCTTTCCTTTCTCCCTGGACCACCGATCCAGCCCCTTCCCATTCTTCTTCTTCCTTCTCCCTTCCCCTTTCCACCTGCAACTGCCCCAAAGATTCCGCCGCTGGTCACGCCCATTGATCCAGCCAATCTTTCCTCCCTCTCCCCTACTGATTCATCGACCACTTCGACCCAACCACTCCTCCCCTCTTCTCACATCATTTCCTTCCTTCCCTAGTAAATCACAGGCTACCCCAATTTGAACTACATTGGCCTACCGTCACTGGCCGATGCGACAAACCTACCTACCCTATTCTCCTGTCACCTATCTGAGCTTATCCCTACCCTTTAGCTCTATAAATACCCCCTAACCAGCTTAGACTCTAGTCTTTTCCCTGAAACCCAAAAATTACTCCTCTTGCGCCACCGTCCTTTCAGACGCTAGCCTCGTCGCCGTAAACCAACACCACCGCCCAAGCTTTCCAACTAAGCACTCGTTGCACCGCCCTCTAACTAACTACACCACCCTTCTCCCTCGATTTTCCCTACATGAGTCACCCCAGCCGTGCAAAGTAGCCTTCTTGACGAAACCTTCCTTTCACCTCCCCGCGGGCACCACCGCCGATGCCACTTGTCACCACCAACCCAAGGTGGTACCCTAAACCCTCTCAACCCTTTTACCCTATTTATACAAGCTTTAATTATTTAATTTTATTATATTTCTATTTTTTCAAATATTTATTATTATTATTATTATTATTACTACTACTACTACTACTAATGTTTTTATTATTATTACTATTCAGTGCTGAAGCCCTATTCTATTTTTATTTCGGTTATATTATTATTATTATTGTTGCTATTATTATTATTATTATTATTATTATTATTATTATTATTATTATTATTATTATTATTATTATTATTAGTATTATTATTTTTTCAACATAGGGTTGAAACCCTACTTTACACTATTTTTTATTTATACTATTATTATTATTATTGTTATTATTATTAATTTTTATTACTATTATTGTA